>JAABNY020000108.1:13036230-13059631 GCA_015164015.2 Brevimyrus niger
GGCACCCACGCCCAGGAGGGAGGGGACCAAGGGTGGGGGGGGGCATCCCATATTCTTTTAGGGATCAGAGCCCCCCCCCCCCCCCAAGGGTCAAACACGCTTCCTGAGCCGGGCCAGTGCAGGCCTGGCACTGCCATGTGTGTGTCTGTGCCCGCTGAGCCTCAGAGTCATGATCTGTGCTCACAGGTGCAGGTGGGCAACTTCCGCAAGGTCATCGCCACGGTGCAGCTGGGAGGCAGTGAGCTGGCCATCGTGGTGTCCATCGTGGTGTGCAGCGTCCTGCTGCTGCTGTGCACTGTGGGTAAGTGGCGGCGCGACGGGCTCCCTCCTCCGTGCCAGTGCTGTGATTCATGTCTGCTCTTGGCAGCAGGTTGACGTCCCAGATGTGCGAGGGGATGAGCGGTACCTGCTCCTCGCGGGCCGGCCCCGGCTCCGCCCTCTGAAGCAGAGCTGCATGGCACTGCGCACGTGTTCCCACATCATCCGCGTGCGAGCACTCGCATGTTTACGCTGCCTGTGTTTAGCCTTCTGCCTCGACGTCTCTGCTCGTGCTCTGTGTATATTTGTCATGGAATTTGTTGTGGGTTTCTGCATTAAACCGTAGCTGCTATTAATTATGCAGCTTACACAGATCATTATGGACTCACAATGTGATGTGAGCTCCAAGCATGTCTGGGATTAACTGCAGACGCTCTCAGTGGGACCCTGTGTGTGCATCAGGGTAATCTGTCAATGCCGCTTCTGTCCGGAGAAACAGGGGTCTTTTATTAGCGGGGCGACAGCGCATAATGGGGCCTTTTATTTTAGAGCTGTCCGTCTCGTTGTGTTGCCACCGGCCGCTCTGATTGGCCCTCTGTCCGCCCATCAGCCCTGGTGGTGTACTGCACGAAGAGCCGCCGTGCCGAGCGCTACTGGCAGAAGACGCTGCTGCAGATGGAAGAAATGGAGGCGCAGATCCGGGAGGAGATCCGCAAAGGTGATGCCGCGCGTCACCGGGCTCGAGTGCCCCCACCCATCCACCGTCTTGTCCGCGGGCCACTCACAGTCCCAGCTAATGCCGTACAAATTCAGGGATAGGAAGGTCAGATCGCCTTTGATGTCTAATGACACGGAGACGCGGTGAAACGGCGTCAGTGATGTGGCCCCTCTGGTTCAGCATAGGTGAGCTGACAGAGGCTGCAACTGGGGAGAACTTTCAAGAGGCTTTCCTGCGTGTGTGTGTGTCTGTGTGTGTGTGTGTCTGTGTGTGTGTGTGTGTGCATAGTCATGAGCGTGTGTCCGTGCAAAAGAAAGGCTGTGATGAAAGACTCTGCGATTGTGCACTGTAAGCGTGACTCACAAAAAGCCCTGACCCACAGCGGTCATGCTGATTTTGTTATGGCTATGTTGTCTGGGGGGTTGCGGGGGAGGGACTGGAGGCAGAGGGCGACTCACAGGCCGGGGCAGTGGTGCATCTGAAACCCTCAGAGCGTGTCAAGCATTAAGGAGATTTGTGGGGGCCATGACTGCCACCATGGTTACCCATGCGAGGTATTTCCCCATCTCTGTCCCATCGCCATATTCTGACATTTTTGGGAATGGAGAATTTTGCTTTACTCCCTTTGAAGAACGTTTTGATGGTCAGAAGGTCCATTTTGCGCGAAGAGCATAAGAAAAACAACTAAGAGAAATTGATGCAAACGGAAGCTGTTCTTAGTAAAACGCGCTCCTCTTATCAGCCGTCAGAAGCATCATGACCTCACACCTTGAGATGTTTTGAGTTCAGTGTTTGGCCCTGTATTTGGGCTGGTGTGGTGGAGCCCAGCTATTGTGGGTTTCCTGACATGAACTGACAGTTGCCTCCATCAGCTTCTCTGCATGGTTTTGAGTGTGCTGTCTGTGACGGGCTCACCGCTCACTGCAGTCCATAAAGGCTATGGAAACAGGACAGATCTCTTTCTCTTTCTTTATTCCTTGTTTGAATTTGTTCCTTGGGTTCTAACTTTGACTTCTACACATGCTTTAAATAAAGGAGTTTCCTGTCAACGTTGGCCTGCGAAGTCCGTGTTGTGCAAACATTCGCAGTGTGCGGTTCCCATGTATGCTGGCAGACGGACATGCCGTGTGACGCTTGTGCCTAAGGGGGGAATGTAGAGAGGCCGGACTTAACGAGGGCCCGTGCCCCCCCTTGCCCCCTCCCCACAGGCTTTGCTGAGCTGCAGACCGACATGACGGACCTCACCAAGGAGCTGAACCGCAGTCAAGGCATCCCCTTCCTGGAGTACAAGCAGTTTGTCACCCGAACCTTCTTCCCAAAGGTGGGCAGCCCACTTTTTTCATTTTACCATGGTGACTGTGGTAGAGCAGAACAATGGCGGGCACCGAGTCAAAACAAATCACACTCAATACGCAAACACACAGAGTCTCATTTCACAGCCCCCACCTTCGCCGTTGCTGGGCTCCAGCACACACACACACACACACACACACACACACACATTTTTGTTTTTATCTTTGTGGGGACCACCCCACAAACAAAACCCTAAACCCCACAATGGCAACCGTAACCCCTACCCAACCCTAACCTATAAAGAACCCAACAAAGGGCAAGAGATTTTCAGTTCTGTGTTTGCAGTCACAGATTTTTTTGTTTCCCGTTGTGGAGACAAAAATTGTCCCCATAATGTCAAAATAAACGGTTTTTATGACATTGTGGGGACACTGGGTGTAATATATACCTACCCCCCCTACCCCCCACACAAACACACGCACACAAGGACTTTGACTGCTTTCAGGGGCAAACACAAACTAGGTCAGGAAATGGAGGAAAGTGGACAGTGCCCTGGCTGAGCTGTGAGGCAAGGAGCTGTGAAAATCGCTGGTAATGTAACATAAATGTTGTTACCTCCTCACTCTCTCCTTTCCCATCCCACTGGGGCTTCTAACATGAAACAAGCAGCAAGCCCCCACCCCCCCAACTCGAGTCCAGAGGCTTGAGTCTGTTCCCATTTAAAAGAAAACATCCCAGCTTGCTTGCAAAAGCACTCCCCCCCATCCCCCGTCTCCATAATTTGTGTGTGATATTCTGCAACCTAAAGTGCTTGTCTAAACACAATTGTGCCGGGACTCTGAATTTATGGCGTAACTTTTATTTACACTGGGGAGTGTTGCTATCTGAGTCTGTGGGAGCCCGAGGACACGGCCTGTCCTCTAGCACTGCTCTCCACACAGCGGGGGCTCGGGGGCCCCACCACACTGCGATCGCAGCAAGCCGCCGTAACCATGCGGCGAAAGCACTAGCAGAAGTCTCGTCACATGCCATGATGCATTGCTCTGCGGCACCGTGGAAACACACCCATCCTAAGTGCAATAGGTTTGGCCCAAGGAAGGGACTTCTTCCTTGAGAGAGGCCACCTAACTGTACCCCTGTCCCACAGATGTGTTCCGACTACGAGAAGAACAGCCTGGTGCAGCCCGTCTACGTGAACGATAATCTGAGTCCGCGTGTTGTGCCGGAGACTCACCCCCTGCTGCAGGACTGGAAGGTAACGGGCCGCCGTTGCCCAGCCCGCGTCCCCCCAGGAATGCCTCACCTCTAATTCTAATTAATCATTGATGTAGATCTGCCAAGCTCCTTCTCCGCGAGAGGCTCCGTCAGAGCGGCATTCAGTGCCTGCTGTAATATCGTCTGGAGACAGACTCCCCCATGGTAGCAGATCCGCATAGATCATCTCCCAGTAGCTCGGACGTGTAGTCGCGCGGACGGCCGCTGGGCTGGCACTGAGGACCCGGCTCTGTTAAGACCACGCCGTGTCACCATATGGCCGCAGCCCATCTGAAAGGCGGCGGTGCGGCGATGCGGAAGCGTGCGGCAGCTACGTGCGAAGCGCGGACTCCCGCGCCGACGCCGGCCCTTTAAGTTAATTGTGTGTTTTCCCTGGCACAGCCCACAGGTACCAGCAAGCCCAACATGGAGGAGGGGGTCACGCTGTTTTCCACTCTGCTGAACAACAAGCACTTCCTGATCACCTTCGTTCATGCGCTGGAGCAGCAGAAGGACTTCGCCGTACGGGACAGGTGACCCGAAGAGGCCTCCCCGCCTTCCCCGTCTTGTTTGGGCATGGAGACTGAAAGCCGCCGTTCAGAGGATCAGCCTAATTGCGCCTTTCTGAACGATGTCGCCGTTTGCCCCTCTGCTGGAGAATGTCGCGGCACCTTGTGCCTACCACTGCTCTGCTGACCTGGTGCCTGTTGTAGTGCGACGTGCTCCGCCTGTGAAACTTTAACGCCTGTGCGTCCACTGGAATCAAGCTTCTCACCAGGAGTCTGGCACGGGCCAACCAGCCTAGCAGACACTGATAGAGTAATAAACTAGTTCCTACTGTTATGGAAAGACTTTAACGAGGCCCAGCGCCTTGATGGCTTAGAGAAGCTCAAGAAAACAACTCTGAACAGCAGCATATGTGTAGGGGAAATCCTGCATAGATGTTTGCAAGCAATATATATAGATGCTTAGGAACCAAGGAGTTAAAGCAGTGATTAATAAGAGGGGATCCTGGAACATGTAGCGTTTTCACAAATCGGTCGCTTTAAATCATTCAGTCCCAACCTGTCCGCGTGAAGCATTTTTCTAGTATCAGCACGTTCGCCGACCTCCTGTGTTGCTGTTGAGGGGGACTTCAGTTCTTGAGAAGGTTGGGTCTCCTGTCTGCCCCACTCCAGGTGCAGCCTGGCCTCGCTGCTCACCATCGCCCTGCACGGAAAGCTGGAGTACTACACCAGCATCATGAAGGACCTGCTGGTAGACCTCATAGACAGCTCAGCCCCCAAGAACCCCAAGCTGATGCTGCGGAGGACCGAGTCCGTAGTGGAGAAGATGCTCACCAACTGGATGTCCATCTGCATGTACAGCTACCTGAAGGTGCATAGAGAGAAAAGAATGCGTTTCTTAACCTTTTATGACATCCTTCTCATTGTAGTCCAATCAGCCTCTTAAAGATGCTGTAAAAGTTAATTGCCTTAGTGCTCGATCTCCAGGAAGAAACACTTGTAGCTGGGCCGCTTTGTGGTTGCAGCCAGTTTCTCCGCGGTTCGTGTTGAATATAGCGTGTGTGGATTTAGCATCACTAGCTGCTTCTCAGCTGACGGCGTCTAACAGCCCGCGGCTGCTGCGATTTCTCTCCAGGAGACGGTGGGCGAGCCGTTCTTTCTGCTGCTCTGTGCCATCAAACAGCAGGTCAACAAGGGCTCCATCGACGCCATCACCGGAAAAGCTCGCTACACCCTGAATGAGGAGTGGCTGCTGAGGGAGAACATCGAGGCCAAGCCCCAGGTGAACGAGGGGCCCCCGGGCCATGTAACAATGAACCGGGTAGCGAGCCAGAGGGGGGAGGAGCAAAGAAAAACAGCGCAGCTGTCATGTGACTGCCTCCGTTTTATTGTTGCAGAACGTCAATGTGTCATTCCAAGGATTAGGGATGGACTCGCTCACTGTGCGAGTGATGAACACAGACACCATCTGTCAGGTCAAAGAGAAGATTCTGGAGGCGTTCTACAAGAATTTGCCCTTTTCTCAGTGGCCAAGTGCTGAAGACGTGGATCTAGGTGAAAAGCTGCCTCGATTCTGGACCTCAGCCCACACCGACTCACACTCAGCCTCGCCGACTCCTAGAGCGAAGTTATATTTATCCAGATACTTTTCCTGAGGCTTTAGAGAAGCGCCGCCGGGTGCTTAGCGACGATGCTACAATGGCTGCTTTTCTGTCTTGTCGATCCTCCAGAGTGGTTTTCTTCTGGCAGCACCAGTCGAATTCTCCTCGACCTGGACAACACGTCGGTGATGGAAGATGGCCGCAAGAAGCTCAACACCGTCTTCCATTACAAAGTAAATACCCTCCAGTGTACCTCTTTGAGTTTTTTTCAGGGGATTTTAAGTGAGGGCTCCCTCCAGTCGTCGGATGTAGTATATCTCAGCCCACAAGGCATGTCCAGTGACCTCTGCTAAGAGACACTTATAGCACGCGGGTGTGAGCGAGCTGTGAGTGTGACTGAACGCGTGTGCCGTCGGACTCCACCGGAAATCCTTCATTTCATTATGCCACGTTGACCTTAGTGAGTGCCAACATCTCCGTCCTCGGTTACACTCGGTGATTTTGTGATTTTGTACCCCCCCTCTCCCCCAGATTCCAGAGGGAGCCTCACTCGCAATGAGCCTGAAAGACAGACGTGAGAACACTTTGGGGAGAGGTGAGGTCACTCCAAGCCACTAATTTGCTTCATTAGGTCTTCTCAAAGATCTGCTTCTTCCTCTTCTTCTCCGATTTTCTTTTCTTTTCATTTGCAGATCTTTTTAGAACATGCCTTTGTTTTGTTACCCTGTCTATTTAATATATATAACGAAAATAATTTTATGCCACCGTTATGCGGGGAGTCTGCTTTCATGTTGATATAATAAAGAGTGTTTAGTGACAGATACCAGAAAAAATACACAATAAAAAAGAAACTGGAAGAGCAATTATAGGAAATGGTCTCTTTTTTTAATTTACGGGGGAAGATTTTTAGAATTAGAATTTTTTGCTTGTCTGTGAGCCAAGTGTGACGTTTCATAAAAAATTAATTGCATGGAGTGTGTCACATAACGAGGCAGCATTAGTGAGTATTGTGATTGGATTTGAGATTCCGAACAGGACCTACCTACCAAACAAATACGGAAGTGTTAAGTTTACTCTGAGCAAAGGGGGTTTGTTTAGTTATCGATGCAAACCGGTAAGAGAGGCTGAGCTCCAGCAATCTCAGTTGGGGGCCTCTCCCAGTAACCGATGTGTCAGTGGCGGACGGTGATGGATTGTGACGGATTCCTATCTCTCCTCTCATTCTCCAGTCAAAGATTTGGACACAGAGAAATATATTCATCTGGTAAGCAGCGCCGTAACCTCACCCTGTACAAACACACCCACACGCAGTGACGCTAGGACACGCGCAGGCATGTCAACCACCTGGGAGAGTTCGAGACTCAGACGAGAAGCTGCTCGCTAGAGGTTAGAGAGGCTGGCAGGACAGTGAGAGTATGAGGCGTATAGTGGGGGTGGGAATGAGGGACGAGTGGAATATCATGGAAAGGAAATAGGTCTGGAATGTAAAGGAAATGAGGCAGAAATGGAAATGATGCAATCAACTGGGAGAGTGAAAGAGGAATCATGGCAGTGAGGAAAGCAATTGCATGATACGGCTGCCTTGTTAACACAGAACATGCTGCAGGAAGGACTGAGGACTGTTCTCATGAATAGATATATATTAGACATTTGTATTTTTCAGTTAATTGCATATTTCCGAGCTCCTAAGGTGGACCGTCAGTCAGACAGGACTGTGGGGATTTGGCCTGACTCACACTGAGCGCTGAGAGCTCAGAGATGCTGGAACACAGAGAGCGGTTCATGCTCCGTCGGCCTGCTTAGACAGCTGGTTCCTCTCCATCTCATCGCTCCACAGCGAAGTCCACTGTCAGCTGGGCACCTACAGGGCTGTGGGTGGAATTGACCAAATAGGCTCCACGTCCCGCTCTCCTGCAAGCATGTCCCATCAGCCGACGGAACCCACAGCCCTCCGCCCGAGACAGAGGCAGCTGACAGCACAGACAATAGTCCTGTCCCAGTGTTCTGCACTTCCCTGGCTTGCCTGGGTGTCAGAAGCTGACAGGGAGACCTCCGGCAGTCGCCGTTTCTCGCCATTCCCAAATAGGGGAAAATAAAGAAGATTTAAAAAGAAAAGGACGAGAAACTTATCACAAATAATTAGCCACTCGTTCCAGGTTTCTCTCCTGTTTTGCAACCCATAAGATGCGAACCTTAAACCCCGGACTGTCACATCATGGAGAAGGCGTCGATGCCGCTGACGCCATTGTGCGCCTGATCCTGAACTCGGCATAAGTGGCAAATTAAATCCGGCAAAATCTTTCGGCCGATTGCCATGCCGGCGCGTCCTCATCATCGCGGCCAGTCGTAAAGACCCGACCGATGCCCACGAGCCGCCTTCACGAGTTTACCGCCGCTCCCGTCGTGTCATCTGCTCAGGTCCTCCCACACGACGAGCTGACAGAGACCAGGAAGTCACACAGGCACAGCCACCGCAAGAAGGTCCTCCCGGAGATCTACCTCACGCGGCTGCTCTCCACCAAGGTGGGCATCTCCTCGGCGCGGCGGGGGCCCGGCAATGAGAGTGACGTGCGGAAAAATGGGTCACGGAGGATATGGGGGGGGGGGGGGACTCCCGCGGGGCTTATTGGTAGGATACCTGACGCATTCCAACTTGGATTTGAGGCCCGCGGACGTTTTGACGCCGTCGCAGTTGTCCTGGGCTTAACTAAATATTTGGTCCGCCAGCAGATTCGGGGGGTCAGGTGTGGCCCATAATGCTGAATGTACTGGGAGGTGCTGACCTGTGATCTTCTCTCTCTGCAGGGAACACTGCAGAAGTTCCTGGATGACCTGTTTCAGGCAATCCTCAGCATTCCCTCTGACAAGCCTCCTTTGGCCGTTAAATATTTCTTTGACTTCCTGGAGGAGCAGGCAGATAAACGAGGCATCACAGACCCCGACACCCTGCACATCTGGAAGACCAATAGGTGGGTGTTCCACATCAGCATGGCGTTAGCGTTAATTATACTCACCGATGACTGATAGCATTCACGGTGTTCTTCACCTTTCTCGTTTGGGTTGTTCGTGCTTCGTTGCCGCAGCTTACCTTTGAGGTTCTGGGTGAACATTTTGAAGAACCCCCAGTTCGTGTTCGACATCGACAAGACGGACCACATGGACGCATGCCTTTCCGTCATCGCCCAAGCCTTCATCGATGCCTGCTCTGTGTCCGACCTGCAGTTAGGCAAGGTGAGGTTCCGGCGCCATCTCCCAGCTGCACGGCACCCCCCTACCCCATCCCACGCTCCCCGACGCCTCAGTCAGCCGCTTCCACCCTTCCTCATGTTTTTCCAAGACGAGATGGCCCGCCATGGAAATCCTTGTTTTGCACAGTTGAGGCAGACCTGGCAGAATACTTCATTCCGCAGACACCCTGACCTTCAAGACACAATATCCTGTCTCAGTGCCTCTCTTCCTCCCTTAGGAACTAAGCTCCACGAACAATGTTCACCTTTCATCAGCACTGACGCTGGGTTTATTTTTATGTCACTTGCCAGGGTCCGATTTGCGGTCTTATTAAAAGTAAAACATGTGCAAGGCCCTTGTTTTACTAAGGTGGGGGGGGGGGATTTAATTATGATTCCATGTTTTTTCCCCACTCAAATTTCCTTGGAGCAGGGTGTGAGGCTGTAGGGGTAGCAATAACTAGCAGTTAAAGCAGGAAATGCAGCTCGGGCCACTTTCACGCAGGAAGCAGTCTTTTCTCAATGCCGGGAAATGGTCAGGTGTTACCCAGCAGATGGAAGAGCTGCAGGAAGTGGCCTTGTGCACAGGAAGGAGGGGTCGGGTATCAGGTGGAGCGCAGAGTTGGCTCCGCCCCCATGTGCCCTACATACGTCTGTCTACCAGCTTTCTGGATAAGAGCCCGCTTTGGGAAGGGTTGGCTTGTAACGGCATTACTGAGACATGGGTAACAGATAGGGGAATTTCAGAACACTTAACGTGAAATACATTGGAAACATGTGTTGGAAAAGAAAGCCTTAGTTTTGTGGACCATTTCTTTTTTGTAACCCCAGAGTATTAAATTTATTTATTTTTTTCCAATGGAAAACAGTTAGGGTGAGTTCCCTTTGTAATGAGGGGAGATTATGCCTCCTGCCTCTTATTGACTGACAATATGTGGCTGTTGCTACATGAAAGCTATGCAGCATTGACAGAAATGGGCTGTGGACATGAGGACGGGGAGCCCTGGTGCACTGCAGACTGACAGAATCACTCTCGCAGAGTGTATATTTGGCACATTGCGGCTGGCGGCATCATGTGAGGGGCTGCTGATTCTGTCATGGCTGTGCTGCTGCTGAGTCTGCAGTGTACCTGCCACTCCTCTGTCGGGCTGAACTCTACACTTATGCGCTTTTGTTATTGCTGTTCCAGCCACAATATTGCATTTCTAAGGATACTGTGTTTCATAGCCAGCATTAGACACCTGGTATGATTAATTTACAGTATATTGAATGTCCCTGCCTGACAGATGGTGTGGGAGCAACCCTTGATTAAAAAGCTGTTGTCACCCTCCCAGCTAATGCTAAATCCATTGTCACCCTCTCAGCTAATGCTAGAGCCATCGTCACCCTCCTAGCTAATGCTAAATCCATTGACACATCACAGCTAATGCCAAAGTCATTGTCATCATCCCAGCTAATGTTAATTACATTCTTACCCTCCTACCAAATTCTAAAGTTATCACCATGCAAAGTAATGCTAAAGTTGTTGCTACTATCCCAGCTAATGCTTAAAGCCATTCTTACACTTCTAGCCAATGGTAAAGCAGTTGTTACCATCCCAGCTAATGCTAATCCCATTGTTACCCTCGTACAGTAGCTAATGCTAAAGCTGTTGTCACTCTCCCAGCTAATGGTAATGCTTTGTTGTAGGACTCCCCCACCAACAAACTTCTGTACGCCAAGGAGATACCGGAGTACAAGAAACGGGTGCAGTGGTATTACAAGCAGATCCAGGAGATGGCGCCGTTGAGTGAGCAGGAGATGAATGCACACCTTGCAGAGGAGTCCCGGGTGAGGGAGGGGCCGTCAGCCCGTGGGCCGTGCCTGGTCCGGCACACTCCCGATCATGCAGGCCGAGCAGCTGGTCCGCGTCCCGGAGACGCCGGGGTGCTTCACGCCGTTTTCACGTGGCGCTCACGGCTGCCAGATAGTCTCGTTCGTGAGCCTGAGATTGGATTTGTAATGAGGGCAATCAGAGGCTGCACACTGAACGCTCAGTGACCTGTAATTACCATACGAAATTTGGGACACTTTTGCATGTGGAAGTAAGGTAGCAAACTGGAACAAGAGAGAAAGGAAAAGCTCGTAACTTACTGTAGTATGTGGATGGGAGGAAGCCGGTCCGAGATATATATCCAGGCAGCTGGAATTCATCACATGAAACAAAAGTGTAGGAAACAGAGCCACACAATTCACAGGCACATAATCCTTAAATAGATGGGATCACAGACATACATTCAGGCTCTGACTGTGCTGAGTTGTTTAGTGTTTTGCTCACATGACAGTGCACATCAGCTCTATCACATGCTGCAGGTGTAACTGTACCTGGGGACTAAACCAACACTTTTTTCTAAAGCTCTGTGATTCTGCTCTGTGGGCTGGTGAATCACAGCATTCGTCTGAAAGTCGACCTGGGATGTCGTTCCATGTCAAACTCAAGCTGTTTCTCCCTCTGCTGTAATTTACACTGAGCGTGGTTTCGTAATTTTGCTTGGCTATCCTGCTCCAGATTGTTACATGTGTTTCAAAATCATGTTAAATTGATCTACCATTTTAGCCTAAAAACACTTCCATTGCCTTTATCCAAAAATGTAACATGCAATCGTATGCATATATATCTCCCTTTTTGGTCAGATGTTTAACTGCAAAATAATGTTTTATCTCCAGGGAAACTTTTTTGGTTTTTTCATATCTCCACACTAGGCCTTTCATCTGCCTTTGTTGTATGTGTCTGTTATTGTGCGTGACAGTGACTTCTCAGACTCTCATTATCTTTGCTCTTTACCTTCCTGCAGAAATACAGAAATGAATTCAACACAAACCTGGCCCTGATGGAGATCTACAATTATGCCAAGAAATATCGTACTCAGGTAAGGGTTTTTTTCACATCTACTCGAATAGGGCTGATGTTGTGACGTGTTCAAAGGGTGCTATCAGGTAGCAGGATCAGCCGTCTGTGTCACACATGCAGCACTGCGTTTCATATAAAACAAGATTGGGATCGGAGCTGGCCTCACTGCAATATGGGCACCATGCTCACTGACATTCTTTGCCCTACATGGTGGCTGATCAGAATTCAATAGCTATGTAGTTCAAAGGTAAACGCTTAGGAGTTGCCATAACGCCAGGCTGAACACTGGTTCTATTTCATCTTTCTCATGTACAAAAGTGCTCCATTAATTGCATGCTTGCATGTTTCGCAAACCGAACAATGGTCGCTTAGTGGATAATGCCAGAAGCCGGCCAGGCAGGAGCGGCAGAGGAGCTGGATGCGAACGCGGAGCCCACTGGGCGCTGTGTAAGGAGCCCCTGAACGCGAGCCGCTCTGTGCTGAGCACGCCCCCCCCCAATCTCCACAGGTGGTGAACGCGCTGGACGCCAATCCCACAGCCCGCCGCATGCAGCTGCAGCACAAGTTTGAGCAGGTCATCGCCCTCGTGGAGGATAACATCTATGAGTGCAGCAGTGAGGCCTGAAGCACCAGCGCCCCCCCCCCCCTCCTGCCCCCCACACCTCCGCCACACAAGCAAGGCACACCTGGGTGCTACAGCACCATTCCTCGATCACTTTGCTTGTGAACCCGTGTGAGAGACTTCTGGGAGACTCCTAGCAAGGAGGACTGGGTGATGGACAGATTCCCGATGCCAACCCTTGCTGTGGAGGGAGAAGAGTTGGAGCATACCAAATGGTTGGATGTCGTGGGGGGTGTTTTCATGCCACAGAGCAGCTTAGGCCTTTCGATAAAAGCAGGTTTGCCCCAGCAGTGCACTGTTTAGGTTTAAATAGGCAAGCTGCAGAGTTCATTTTTAACCCTGTGTTTATGCACAGATGGACCAGAGGGAAAGTTTAAAGTCACTTTGTCTAAAACCACAAGGGAGAGCTGAGAGGGAGGGGGGGGTCATTGTCACTGGATGGCGATGCTGAGGGTCTTCCCATTGCAAGCATATGCATGGACCCCCCCACCTTCTGCAGACACATGGAAAATGCACTGTACTGTAACATGGTTGTCAATAGCAATATTTATAGATGTTCTCTCTCTTATAGTCTCGAGTTGGAGGGAATTATGATTCTCCTGTCTCCCACGCGAACGATCAACACAATCAGAATCATTTACTCAGGTCTGAGCTGTGGCAGTGACAGACAGGACTTTACACTGGTGCTTTGAACTGTTATCTGAGCTTTTTCTGACTGATACGTGATGGACACTGCGCTGAAGTACCTTTACAGCATTCATTTTCATAGAGGACCCATGAAGAGTGAGACCTTTACAGAACTGAGCATTGCTGAGCTGTTGGAGAGAGAGAGAGAGAGATGGGGACCAGTCAAAGACAGAATGCTGCACTCTGCCAACTCCGTCCTGCTCTCTAATAGCCTCTATCATTGAAGGATATATAATTGAATCAAATAAAATGTGTGCTTCTTAAAAAATATAGACAAGCTGCCTGCTTGTACTTTTTTATGTGGTTTGACAGAACAAGACAACCTTCTGTCTGACCTTCAGATGGATCCAGCTTTTCCAATAACGGAAACCAAAAGCTAGCCAGAGCAAGGGAGCTTCTTAGCAGTCAATGCCTGACAGGACCGGCTGTCCTGGCTGCTAGTCCTACTCTTACTGTTTAGTAAAACCGATTCCTAATTAGTTTTCCTTTGTAACATTATTGTCTCATACCTGAACCTATGAATTGTCCTTGACATTCGGCTTTACATGTTTCCATATATGGTTTTGCCCCTCGTAATGATTAAAGAAAAGTTTGTTTTTTATTAATCAATGACCACTCCTTCATACTGACTGAACAAAGAACTGATCAAATTAATAGAAACCAGTTCATCAGCACAAAAACACTGTTTTGTCTGAGCCATCACCGGAATCCTGGAATGAGGCAATAAGTCATTTTAAATATCCCCTATTTAAATTATTGTAGAAGAGGTATTGCTTTGCAATATTACACAAACAACACTGTAATACAAAGTTACAGAGTATCAAACATTTTTAATAATATAAAAACTCTAGTTTGGAAGAAATTATTAAAAGTGGTGAGTAAAAAATGGACTTTGCATGTACCAACAACCAAACTCATGCAGTGCAGTCCAAGTATTGTATGCAGTGACACGTTTTTTATGTTTTCATTCTGTACACTGCAGAATGGGTTTGAAGTGAAACACTCAAGATCAGACTGTCAACTTTAAATCTAATGCTAAACTTTGAAGCAATTATAAGGCCTATAATACACAGACCCCCACTTTAATGGACCAAAAGTATTTGGACCATTGTCAATCAATGCACAATTCAATTTCAGAGTTCTAGATTCTAAGTGTTGCCATTTCATTTGGAATATGTTGCCTCAGTCAGCATTGTCATCAAAGAGGTGCCAATGCCAGTAAAGCAGACTGTCTTGAAGTTGAAAGCTTTTTTAAAGAAAATTCCATGTAATACACAGCAAAAAGATTAGGTGTGGCAAATTCAACTGTTAGGTTAAAGAGGAAGAACATAACATACCCAAACAGCCATTCAGACCCAGTAGGACTAACTGCAGTGCAGGACAAAAGAATACTTTCACTGTTAAGAAAAATGCCTTCACAACTATCGACCAGTTTAAATACACTTTTCAGGATGTGGGTGCAGTTGTGTTTCTAGATGACTGTAATCAGAAAATTACTCAATGCCACAAGATGCAAACCACTGGTAAGTTATAACTGAAATGCCAGGGTAACATTTGCTAAGAAGTGAATTATAAAACTATACAGTTTTGGAATAATATCTTACGGACAGGGCTGTGAAACACGGAGGAGGTAGTCAGTAGTCTGGGTCACTGAAACTGTTTCCTGTGTATTTATTGATGAGGTGACTGCTGATAGAAAGCATTAGGCTGTATTCTGTGTTATAGATGGACATCTTATCTGTTCAGATTCAACAAAATATGTCAGTGGGCAGCACTTTACACTGGAGCAAGACAATTAAAACCAGAAAAAAAATGGAATGTATGAGTCAAGCAGCTGACGAGACTAAAGGCAGAAAGCCACCAAAACAAGCAGTATTATAAGCCTGGCAGAGCATGAACAGGGCAGAACCACAGTGCTTGGTGTTGTCTGTGGGTTCAAAACTTCAGACTCTCAATGACTGCAACCAAGTATTACAGTAAATGTGACAACTTTCATTATGATAATATTATAATGTTAATTTATCCAAATATGTTTGGTCTTTTAAAATGGAGGAGGCTACGCATGAATATGGTTATAATTCCTGCACAGTTTACCCAGAATAGCTGCCTGTAGCCTTAAATTAAAGCTGTCAGTCTGCACTTTAAGAGCATATTGAGTGTTTTATTTCAAATCCATTATGATGGTGTACAGAGCCAGAATAAAAATTAGAAAAATGTGTGGCCTGCACTGTACATTGTTATGTTTGATTCTGAATACATTTTTTATTTGATTTAGCATATTTGTACAACTCAAAATATATTACAAATATATATTTAGCTTATTTATAATTAAACAATAATTTACTATTTTAAAAGTATTTCTAGTGTGTAGTTTGAGGGGCAGGTATGTGGCATAAAAAATGATTTCCTTTAACTATCTTGTCAGTAAAAAAACACACTGTTCCTCTAAGGAGTCCTGTAATGTAGAGATACTTAAATCTGCAAAAATGCAACTGGCAGCTCAAGGAAACCTGTATAATTAAACATGCAACCAGGGTTTGTGAACCACAAGCATTCAAAGGGTCTCAGCCGCTCTGATATGATTTTCAAACACTTTTGCTTGTGAGCACTATATATATAATAGCATATATAGCATATATAGCAAGAAGCAATTTAAAACCGTATAATGCACCAGAAATACTTCATGCTGCCCTGGAAAGAGCAGAATGATGGAAATCGGTCCGGTTCATTTCCATTTTTCAACAGCAGGTCTTCAAGACCAGGGGCAGCTGGGCTTTCACTGCGAATCTCCCCACGCAGCTAAATGGCCGTCGCACCGGCACTGCGAATGACGGCTTATGGAGCCGCGCGCGGCTCACAACGGCCTCCTGTATGGCTCTCTGCTCCAGCTGCCCTGAAGTCCCCTGCTCGGTCCCGGGCCGAATCTGGCGGCTGGGCTCGGAGCATCGTTTTTCAGCCTGGGCTGTCTTGGCCGTCCTCCATGCGCTGCGCTTCCCCGCACCGCGGGCTTCTTCACCTCAGGTCACGCTGGAGCTGCTCGAGTCCTTTGAAGCATATGGCTGGAAGCCTGGGGAGTCCCTTCGAGAGGATGCCTCCCCTTCATGGAAAAAAAATGATTCTTCTTTTCTTCCCTTCTGCTCTTTTCAGTAGCCCATCCATCCATCCATTAATCTCATAACTAAACAAGGCAATATTACTCCTGTGCAGTCACACTTGCACAATACATTGCCACACCCGTAATTTATCCTCTAGCTTCTCTGGTGGACTGTACTGTTTATCAGATTACTGCTGCGCCTGGTTAAAAGTAATTCAGCTTAATTGAAGCAAACTGACAAGTGTTTTACCCAATGAGGTTTTTCTGGCTTGTAAATGGTCAACAATTATTTTTAAAAAGCCACAAACACACTCCCTTCCCAAGGAAGCGCTCGCAAAGTGATCCCAAGTGAGCTAAAAATTAATTGTAATTAATACACACGCTGACAGCATCATACTGTACCGGCAGTACCTGTGAGGGTTAATTAGCATTTTTGTTGCATGTACTGAATAGTAATCAGCTGTGGGCTCAACCTTACAGCTGGGTTCTTGGAGGTACACGTCGCCGCACATAAGCACCATGTGATAAACACATTTTATTGGCATTCATTGGACTGGCTTCAATCCACATTTTGAGAAGGGGGTCAAAGTGTATTTAGCAAAGACCTTTGAGGTATTCTGGCAAAGATAGGCACAAAGCAGGTAAAGCTGTTTTATTGACATATTAACAGGGATCTCTGCTGTAGTAATTAAAGCAAGAGTTTTACACATAAACTATCCAGTGGTTTCTCGTTTCCAAATAAGCCACAGTTAAGATGGTTTTATTCAATTTAAATCCTTCCCAGGCATGTAATAACCTTTCCTGCTTTTCTGCTTGTACACTTACATTACAGGGCAAATTGTGCATTCATCTCCTAAGCTGAGCACATACCCAACTCAGACTCATATTTATATTTCGTATTTTGCATTTTAACATAATACTATTCTAAAAATATCAGACTGTCTTCTAAAAAATGGATCCACCTTCTAACATCAATTTTATTTCCCATGCAAAGATGTAAAGATCTCAGAATTATTGTCAAAGGAAATGTTGTATAAATGCTATATAGTTTTTCAACATAATGATGCAGGGCAGTCTTTTGCATATCTTTGGAATTAATGTGTGTGTGTGTGTGTGTGTGGATTAGGTTTATATTTCATATACCAAATACCCCCCACAATGTGATGAAACCCTGCTTTTTTGATGTTGTGGGGACCATTTTTCAGGTCCCCACAAAGATCTGAGAATGCAATCAAAAGCCAAAAATTACAAAAAGTCTTGTCTTTTGTTTGGTTAGGTAGAGGTTATGGTCGTCATGTTGGGATTATCGTTTTCTCTAAAGAAATGAATGGAGAGTCCTCACAAAAATATAATTACAAACCTGTGTGTGTGTGTGTGTGTGTGTGTGTGTGTGTGTGTGTGTGTGAGCCGCCATAGCAAAGCAGCAGTAGGGAGGGAGAATTGGCCAGCTGGTGTGGGGTTGGCAGTCTGGGCTCGCGACTTCGCTGTCAGGCTGGAGCCACCTTGCCGGCGGACAGCGAGGAGGTCTGGGTCCTGGAGGAGGCAGTGGTCTCATCCTCGCTGAACGGGTTCTTCCCGCAGCAAAGGGTGGTGATCATGCAGTTACGGAACTGTGAACGGCCACATTGTTACCTTTAACCGACGTAGACACGCACATACACACACAACACACATTTAGTAATTTTTTTAAGAGATGTTGAATTTTCTATTCCCTTTATAAATGCTCAAACACGTGCAAATTTGCATTTAAGGCAAAGACACAGCAGAAACCTGGACCCACTTTAGCATGAACATAAAGAAATGCAGACTAGTGTTCCCTTAACGTCCTCGCTATTAGTGCTAAATAAAACCATCGTGGATGAAATCACATGTAATTGTTAGCAGATGAGTCTGAAATGTGCAACTGAATTTGCCCCTATCAAATTTACCAGAAAAAGCTCTGCTCACGGTTGTTCTTCATGGAGATGTCTGGTTTATGGAATAAAATTATGCTACCATATTAAGAATTCCATTGACCTAAATTCAGCATTACATTTGATTAAGATACATAGTAAACTGAAAGCTTTGATCAAACCTGTGAAAAAAAACAGCGTTGATGACCCTTCAGGCCTGTCCTGCGGAGAGCAGGCCAAGCTCACGTTACACAGAGCACAGTGGGCGTTTCACCAGAACAAACCCCGTGCCATTAATCATCATTAGTAACAAGGATCCCGGTTCCCTAAGAAGGATTACGTGAGTACTCGCCATATAAGGATCACAGCTGAGCGTGGCTGGAATCCCTCTAGTAGTGTGGTTCTCATTAGCAGGGATTTTTGCAAGAGCTTGATTCTATTACACGGTGCTGCATAATGACTGTGTACATGATTTGTGCAATGGAGTTATCTGCGTCTACGGCAACCCTTATGAAAGAAGAATAACTTCACTGAGGATGTCACATGACCCGTGGTTGGCGTTACCTGTCTGTTAAGCAGGATGTAGATGACAGGGTTGTAGAAGGAGGCGCTCTTGGCAAAGAAGGCCGGGGCGGTCATGAACACAGGCCCGAAGTCAGTACCCTGATTGGCGAAGATGTACATGGCGACGCTGGCGTACGGCAACCAGCACACAAGGAAGGATATCACCATGACAACGACCATGCGGGTCACTTCCTTCTCTGCCCGCTGGGTTGTCTCAGATTCCTGCTGCTGCGCCGCGGCCTGCACAGGCACAGAACATGGTGTGGGGCACCGCACACGAGCACACACGAGCACACACCAGCGTCCCCTCCCTCCACCAGCACAAGAGTGAGAAACATCCTACACTTATCACCCAATACGGATTGTATGCGACAGTAAACACGTAAGCAAGCACATGCAAAAGCTGATCAGCATCCAGGGTCCACAGGAAACCTAAGGTCACATGTCACTGTACGTTGATACGGGATGGGGGCGGGGCTTACCGCCCGGACCGTGCACAGCAGCCGGCTATAGCAGAAGAAAATGATCATCAGTGGGATTGTGAAGTGCAGCACAAACATGTAGATGACGAATGACGTGTTATTGATCTCGGGCTTTGGCGTGTAGTAGTCAATCCCACAGGAGCACTGCATGCCTTCTGGGATGTACCTGCAGGGGGCGAGCAAATTACAACTGTAGTGCACACACACACAGACACACACAGACACACACACCTGGGAAGGTCAGCAGTACTAAACGCAGAGTGATAGGTGCATGCATACTCCTAAACACACTAGTAGGACTGGATAGAGAATGATAGAAACACACACTCAGAAGGACCAGCCTTTTAGTGATATCTCATGCATTTCAAGGTTCTCAAAGATATAGAGAAAAACACCCCAGGCTTGATGCTCACACAGATTTCCTTTATTTATAATAAAAACCATTTCATCAGAATATATCTGCTATGGCTGTCTGGACATTTGCTCATTTTCCACACACTCTGGGCAGCTCAGACACCACATAACCAAACAGCATGTCCTTGGATTGTGGGAGAACTCAGAGAAAAGTCGCATGACAGAAGAACATGCAAACTACAGACACTGAAAGCAGAAGTGGGATTCAAACCACCAGCTCTGAAGGTGTGAGGCTGCAGGGCAACCAACAGAGCCACCTCGCAGCCACTTATCAGATTGCTTTTTTTGATATTGCTGAAATCCTGTCAAGCATCCGTTGGGCACATGATGTGTTACATAAAGGACACACAGTGCTGTGGTTAGGAAGTGGTTGGTTATGCTCAGTACTGATGTAATCACTGGCCAACTCCTCATACTGAGAAAGCCACCTAGTTCCCAACTGGACGAATGCATAAAAAGGTGATAAGGTTTAGTCTAGTGGTTATGTAAATAGTGTAATAAAAAACTGCAGTCTATTTCTGAAGGAGCCACAATGTTACCAGCCAGTGGAACTCACGTTTCTCCACACACACACACACACACACACGCACACACACACACACACACGCACGCTGCCTCCTACCTGGACCAGCCCAGCAGTGGCGGCACAGCACAGGTGAGGGACATGATCCAGGTCAGTGCCACACCCACCACAGCATGAGTCTCCCTGAAGTGGAAGGTTTTCACAGGCTTGCAGACCACTATGTAGCGCTCCACCGCTAACACCACCAGGGACCACAGGCCAATTTCCCCTGTCGGCCCCCAGAGACCCCGCAGGGTGAGGGACTGATTGCACAGTGAACACAAGGCGTCCACACAGAACTGGCTTGACTTTAAGAAGCTTTGCCGCACGGTTTGGAAATGTTTGTAAAATCTGTCTTACTGCAAGTGATGTACAGGTCAGGCAAGCCCACTGATTCTTGCTCCTAACTCACAAAATAATAACTGAACTAATTAAGTAATAATTAAACTAATAAAATTGGAGGAGGAAAAAACAATGTACACAAACCGGAGAAAAAAAACAAGTTGGCATCTAAATTCACAGAAGTTACAACCATGATTTGGAGTTAAAATTTGCTGGTACAATATTGTTCTATAATTTTACTAGCAAATTACACATTACCTATTGATTACAAAAGTCATGCTTATAAGAACATTGTGGTCATTCTCGGACCTGATTCCATATCATATAGGCAGAAAGTCAGACCTGAACTCTAAGGTGGACAATGAATGTCGATCTGTCTACTCACCACCCATAGTGGCAAAGAAACCCTCCAGGTTGCAGCCCAAGACCCCAAGCACAAAGTATCCATGCAGTGAGGTGTAGAGCGTGGTGGTGAAACCCCCCACCACCATGAAGAGGCCGGCCACTGCCAGGTTGAGTAGGATGTAGTTCAGGGGGGTGCGGAGCTTCTTGTGCTGGATGGTAACGTAGAGCGTGAGGAAGTTGATGGGAAAGGCAGCGATTATGAGAAAGATCATGTAGGCGGCCAGCAGGGAATACTTCCAGGGTTCGGCGAGGTAGTACTGGGGGTACTCAAAGGGACTGCGCACCAGCCCACTCTTGTTGGTCATGGGCACATAGAAGTTGGGACCTTCTGTTCCATTCATGGCTGCAGCGTTTCCTGCGCTTTCTGCCGACGGAGCCTGGAGACCAATGCAGCCCCCACATGCAGTTTATGTTCCTTTTAAGTTCTTGCCTTGGATTAGTTCAGATGCACTATGGTGGGTGTCAGTAAAACGGATTTGGGTCACTCTAAACAGCAGTAATCCAAAAAACAAATCACTTCGGTTTAAATTCTGCAGATAAGGTGTCGACGTCGAGCTCAGTCAGGTCACATGTGAACTGGGAGGAGACCCTTAGACAGGACAGGCAGCCAGTCCTCACTGGTAAATAGCCAACCCATGTAGTATATTAGCATCCTGGGACTGGTCAGAAACTGTGCCACCAAATTGCTGTTTTAAGGACCACGTCAAGGGAATGTAACAAAGATCTGATATTTTATTCACAATCAAAGAAAAGTCATACATTTAATTTTAATAGCAAAATTTCCATTTTATATGACCTGTGTAGAAATACATTTGAACTTGTACATCAATCAGAGAACAAAACATGAGCATTGATGACAGGCTGCTTATTTTACACTATAATGTACAAAAATTGACACGTGGAACAGTCTATATTTACAAAAATGGCAATCACGTAAAAGGAATTTCGTAGAGAAAACACGTAAGTCTTGCTCCCAGAATGAAATGATCTCCTTGATTAGTCCTGAGAAACCTGATCCATGTAATCAGATCACACTGATCAGCTAAAGAAATTTCATTTAATGGAGGGTGATAATAGGGGGAGAACAGAGATAGCATGAGTTAGGCAATGACAATAACAACAATAATACTTATAATAAGGGAATCAATAATAATAATAATAATAGAATGGATATAATTCCAATAGGAAGCCACAGTCACAGTTGCTCCATCTCTCTGCACTCTCAGCTGGGCTCGTCGATGGGTCTGCGGCAATATGGACAGCAGTTGTGCTGTAGAACCAGTAGCTCATAGTCCTCACTGTGAAACATCTGCCGAGAGGAGGAGGAGGCGGAGGAGGAGGAGGCGGAGAAGACACCCTTAGTGGGGGCAGTCAATGTGACACTAGCCTCTGGTAAAGATGGCTCTAATGTGCCAGGATTTCCAACATGCTTAATGCAAGTCTAAGGGTCCCGTCAGACTCCCGGCGGGGGGCCCCTGTGTGGGCGCAAGGGACGGTGGCGCTACCTGGAAGCAGGAGGGGCACATAGTGATGCTGACGTCGGGCAGGAGGGAGCGGTAGTACTGCCAGCTGAGTGGCCTGGGCCATCGTTTGATCAGCACGTCCCTGCGGCTCATGGATCGCAGCACGGCCCTGTTCACCACCACCGGCACAAACTCCGAGCCACCTTGCTGTGAGCACAGGCACATGGACACAGGCAAATAGGCACAGGCACATGGACACAGCATATAGACACACAAGGATAGACATATGGAGACAGGCACATGGACACAGGCAAATAGGCACAGGCACATGGGCACAAGCATATAGACACACAAGGACAGACACATGGACACAGGGCACAATGGCACATGTACACAAGCACACAAGCAAAGGCACAAAGAAACAGGCACAAGGACAAATGGGCACAGGTGCATGGAAAAATGGGCACAGGCACATGGACACATAGGCATAGGTAGACAGTAAAGGCACATGGATAAAAGAGCACAGATATAAAAGCACCGGCACATGGACACAAGCACACAGACACATGGGCATAGGCAGATGGCACAGGCACACAGACACAAGCACATTACATAAGGGCACAGGCAAAAGCACATAGACACAGGCACACAGACACAGAAATCCCATCGGTTTTGTTGTTCTTTTGTTTGCTATTCCAGTCTGAGGGCAATCTCATATTCTGTCAAAATGTCAGATGGAAAATTTCATTTCAGTATCTTATATTATGCTCTTCAAGATATTTTAAGGGCTTCTGTCATAAGCATCCCTGCGGTGCGCGATATGCCGGACGCATGACTCAGCCATGTCTGGACAGAGGGCTCTTTGACGCCCTGCAACTCCTGCTCACCTCAAAGCTGAGCTTTGCCATGAAGGGGTCGTCCTCAGGGTCTCCCGTGCCCGTGTCCATCTTCAGGGACTGGGATTCTGGCACCGTTAAGAACTTCAACTTTAAAACAAACGTCTTAAACTGGTGATAACTGCCATCCATCCATCCATTCATTTTACAAACCATTTATCCTACTGGGTCGCGGGGGGTCCGGAGCCTATCCCGGAAGCAACGGGCACGAGGCAGGGAACAACCCTGGAC
>JAABNY020000108.1:13066435-13080480 GCA_015164015.2 Brevimyrus niger
GGACAGTGTCACTGTCAATTGACCTATGGGATGTCATCACTGTCAATCATCCTAGAGGAAAGCTTCAATGTCAATCAACCTAGGGGACAGTGTCAGTGTCAATCGACCAAGGGGACAGTGTCATTGTCAACCTAGAGGACAGCATCACCATCAATTAGCTTGCAGGTATACATTATGAGTGCTTTCACCTGTAGTCAACTCACATTATCAATAATGCCGTTCCCTCCCGCCGAAGGGTGCCATGAGAGCATTACTGTAGCCCTAGCTGCAGAGGTTTAGTACTTTACTATGCATAAACATACTGGTATGAATTACAGCACTTCAACAGCCCGTCCTGTCAATCCCCCAGCAGCCTATGGATGCTTGCTGTCTTGGCTGGATGCCATGGGCATTCCCCATTGTGTTCCATAAAATGCTCTCCACGGCTTATTGTGCAAAGTGGACCTAAATGGAGGCTATTCTCTTTACATAAACAAGCAAGCGCTCGGCCCAGCACCTACAGCTTGAGCTGAATATCTGCATAAGTTTTAGCTAAACGAGCCCTGGCTCTGCCTTGGTGGGGTGTTTAAGGAAGTCCAGAGTGCGCCCGCATGCACTACAATGAGAGCCAGCGATATTAGCACAGTCCTGATAGTCTTATCCTCGTCCTGGGTGGCTCCTCATTCCTATGACGTCACTACAACTTCGGACCAGCAGTTCGATGTAAGAAATGACATGAACACAGAGCAGAGCAGCCCAGAGTGCAGTTGAAGTTACTCAGTATCAATCCAATCAAGCAGAAATAAATTTTGAGAAAACATTCATACAAAAGTGTTAAATTCCTAACATACTTCCTACTGTTTAAGGATTTTTAGAAATATACATATATTTTTTTTATCAAAAGTGATCTTTTATTATTAGCTGCACTTTTTTGGACTTGGCTCAGAAAGCTCCGGAACCCCCAAAGAGTCGAGGCGGCAGTGTACCCTTAGGCCCCAGGGATGCTGTAACAAATTCTGGGGCTCCTGACAAAATGTCACTCACTGGGGCCCCCTGCAGTCCAGGGCCCGTGACAACATTTATGTTCCCTCCTCCCCTTGACGATACCCCTGGCCCAGAGGACAAGGCACGCGATGGGCACCCACATGTCCACCCAGCCGTGCTCCCCGATGATGTCCACAGCCTTAACGTGCTCCCCGGCCGAAAGATACATCTCGGCGGCCGCCCGGGGCTCGTTGATGTTGCGCGCCCAGTCGGCCTGCTTGCTGATCAGCATCCTGGTGTCCTTTGGATCTGCGGAGCCCAGGAAGTCCTGCATGCATCAGAGAGAAGGGGTGAGATCATGCCGCTGACTGCAAATAAGCCTCAGGCTTCGCCGCAGCTAGAGTTTCATTTGTCACATACACAATCATACACTGTAATATTTGTGTAGTAAAATGTTTTTCCACCTTTCGGTTCCTAAATCTGAGAGACTCTCGAATAAATATAAACTGAGCAAAGACAAGCAGAAGACAAGATGGGGCACCATAGAACACATCCTGTAAGAACCATCCGCCCCCGTGACGCCTTGGGAGTTACAGCCAGACCCTCCTCCACGATAAGGAGCACGGGCTGTAAAGCAGACCTCACCCATAACCCACATATTTTCCCATTAAGTCAGCAGCTGATTTGGTATCAGAAGGCTGCACAGTATTGGTGTGTGGTGGCCGGAATGAAGGGGAACAAAATATGGAAACCAAAACAGAAGGAGGTCAAGCAGCTTAGCAGGCTTGGGGGCATGGGCTACAGGAGAGTGAAAGGCGACGTTCACCAGGGGCGCCCGTGAGCACAGTGTGGCTGGCCCCCGCCTCACCTTGGCGTACTCGAACATGCGCAGGTCAGTGTACATGCTGAGGGCACGGCCCTCGTTGCCCGTTTTCTTGTATAGCTTAGCGGCCTCATGGAATTTGCCCTGGTAGGCATAGACATCGGCCAGGAACAGCTCGCTGTTGCTCTCCCCTCTCTTCTTTCTCTCCTGCAGATGCGTCGGCGAGAACAAATGCGAGCTCCGTTACGGTGCTCTGTAAGACAACAGCCTCACCCCACAGCGTGTACACATATGACAGTCAGATAGGCGCCCCCAAAGGGAAGGCCACCCTCGCTGTGTGAATGCAGGTGGGCTCATGACTGAGGGGAATGGCTCATCCTCTCTCAACTTAGACTAAATGCATATCATTGACAGGCATGTTTTACTGAAGTAAATGGCTGCCTTTATTTTCCCAATGCTATTCTGGTGTCTGTTATGCAAGGCAATGGAATGCCTATCTTTAAAAAGCTGGTAGGAATCCTAAGGGGAAGGAAGAAAAGGGGGAAAAAATGTCTTTTTTAATGTGTTTCTGCTTGGGTTCCAGAATCTGTGTATTCTTTAACGTTTTCAAATAAAGTTGGTGACACCACATCCAAAGCACAAACACGATCAGTTTTGTTACATATAAAAATATAAAAGTACAATGTCAAAAAATATAAAAGCAAAGGTATTCCTGCTGGGACTAGGCTCATCAAATAATCCCCCTGTGCCTTTTATCACTCAGACATGTGTTATTACGCTGCTGGAGCCCAGTCAGAAAGGACTTACTAATCTTCACAGGGACGTAACCCAGCCTGCACCGTCACAGGCTAAGGCCCGAACCGTCCTTAAACTGGCACCCATTACCTACTGGGGCCATCTGAACATCTGCTCTATTACAGTGCTGAACATTTTCACACTGTGACTTAAAATCAACGCTGCATTAATAAAAAGCATAATGCCGTTAAAGGCAGCCCCCTGAATAACAAATTCCTAGTCAGGGAGAGCACTTACCTCAATGCTATTTATGAGTTCCAGGTAGCGTAGATCACGGACACGGATGAATGCCTGTGGTGGTGGGGGGGGGGGGGCACAGAAAGTGAACATGCTCTTCTGGGAGGTATCCACTTTCGCTGTGTTAAGCGAGCCGCCATTCATACTCTCTCAGTATTTTAGAGATACTCATTGTAATGTAACCCTAAACTCCCTCAGCGTGTACTTCACTGAGACGGGGAGAGTATTAAAGTGCCGAAAGAGGCTAAACCGTGGGCGACGGCTGAAACGACGAGATCCAGCCAGCAGGCATCTGCGGGTTGACAGTGAAAAACTAAAAGGGTCCCTGGCTATGCAAAGCATTTAGGCTGAAGTTTCCAGCCATCCCAGTGCCAATCAAATTACTGACTGCCTGGATGGACTGGCGGCAAATTAAAGAAAAGGCACAGCACTGCCATCTAATGGTCATATGAAGTATTTCAGAGAAGGGTCCATTGATGGAAACTACCGTAAACGGAATTGATTTTCGATAAGGATATTTAATACATAAAAGGAAACAAATTTGCTAGCAGTATTTCAACAGACTTTTCAGCAGTAAATTGATCAATTGAATGACTTGGGGAAAAAAACGTGCACAGGGAGCATGAGAGTGAGACGGACCTTTTTAGCCGTGTCAAAGTCTAGCCCTTCCAAGGCCTCTGTAGCCAGGTCTCTCCAGTCACTATCAGTCACCCCCAGGCAAGCAATCTGATAGGCCTCTTTGTAAAGCTTCCTCTCCAGGTACTGGTACATGGGAGCCGACTAGGAGGCAGAGAAGAGAGACTTCAGCATCCATTCAAGGGCACCCTTTCCACATCAAGAATGCTTTAGAGAGAACATCTAAACTGGCAAGGGCCTCACTGATGCCTCAGTAAAATCCTGGCTCGTATCCGAGGTGCAGCAGAGAATTTGTACATTTCACTCAAAATGACAGACACAGACACACACACACACCCACACACATGCATATTCCACTGCTTAACCAATCCCAGATATACGCGAAAAGCTAGACATTCAGACACAAACAGACAAACACATCCATACTAATGCAGTCACATCTGGCCAAAAGCTCCTCGGCACGCACAGCCTGTGGCCCAGCTCCATGAGCCGGTGTCCTGGCTCTGCTGTACGTGCTGGCAGCACTCGGGGACCATGGATGAGTTACTCATCTCTCCTTCTGGCAGTTACTCGGCGCTACAAAAATACCCATGTAGAAACAGAAACCTACAGAGCTGGCTTCCAAGATGGCTACCATGGCAACTGAAAATGGCTGCCCTTTCGGGGCACCGAGATGAGATTCGAGATGAGGAACAAACATGACCCTGAGACGTCACTCTTTTAAATTTTAACAGCGGAGATCCTCCAGGATCAGGCTGGCTCGTCTGGCACGAGGATGAGCCGATCTGAGAAGCCGATCTACCGCTTCGTCTCTCGGGTCCGACCCATCAGTACCTGGGGCACTTCCACCGCCGACATGGAGTAAACGTGCAGGCAGAAGATCTTGGAGCCGCTGTAGCCGACCACGAAGCCCTGCAGCTTCTGCTGGTGCACGGGGAAGCTGCTGGCCTTGATGTTGAGGTGGCCGCTGCCCGAGAAGCAGAGCATGTCCTCGCACTGCGTGTTCCAGGCCACGCTGTTGGCATTGGGCTCCTGAGTGGGGGGTGACCGGGGGGGTTGGAAAGCGGTGAGATGCCGGCCACGCCGAGAGCAGCCCACCTCGGTGCCTCGTGTGTCCTCTCCAAGACATCTTCGCAAGTGCGTTTCTGAATATAGCTCAGTCTCACAGTATAGAGTGTACCATAGGTTAATGTTTCCTTCCTAGAATCGGCGGTTTTAAAAATGGCCTACCTGGAAAAGCAGCTCCTTGGTGTGGATGTCATAAACCAGGCAGGTGTTGTGCTCATCCACCACAGCCAGCTTGCTGCGCGACGCGCTCATGTCCAGGCAACGGACAGAGGTGGACTGCTTCAGCAGCGTGATGGCAAACGGGTTGTCCACAAAGATCTTCAGGATCTATAAGAATGGGAACAATGCAAAAGCCACCAGAAAGCATCCTTGGACACAGCTTTGTGCACTGATGGGCAGCTTTGCTTCTGTTGAGGGCACTAGATTACATTTACACTCATTAACCCTGATTCGAGGACTCCTAATATCTAAAACATGGCTAGATATTTTCAATGACTTACGCAATCATTAAAATTAAAAAATGATAAATGTCTCAATCCAAGTCTATGAAGGTGAGCAGACATTTGTTTGAATATACATTTTATATACAATTATATACAATATACAATGAAATATACAGTAAAATCTAACAAGACTATTTTCGTTGCTTTCATGGGGCATGAAAATCTAGAAATTAAGAAACGGCACGTCGACATGGTGAAGCTCAGATATGGCCCTCCACTGAAAATGACTGCCCAGACCTGGTCAACAACGATCATTCTCAAAAGTAATTGTCATCATATTTTAAGAATATGAGGTCATCTGTCATCAATCTGGTCAAATTTTAGAGCAAAATAAAAAGGAAAAGTTGGCCTGCTAATAACACAGCATGTGAGGTGCTGCTATTCCTCGAATAGGGAAAGACCTACGGCTCCATTCTTCAGGCCCACTAGGAGCCCCTCCCTGCCAGGGGGGCCGCCGATCACCTTGATGTAGCGGATTAAGGATTCCATCAACCATTCCTTCTCTTTCACACTGTTGAACGAGAGACACTGAAGCCTCTTCTCCTGCGTGGGAGAAGGAGACCTGGTCAGGATCACAGTGCATCCGTGCTCTCGGGGAACATGAGCCTCAAAGTATTACAGAGCAGTTCAGCTTTACTTTTTCAGAATATTTTCTCACATGAAATGAGCCAAACTGAAGCTACAGACAATCACAAGACAAAGTGCTTCCAGTTCCGCAGGTCCTAAGGTTCACTTATGCTGTCTGCGATATAACAAAGCCACAGAAATACAGCACAGATGTGGCCTTTAAACTGGTAAAATATTGGGTGTCTTTCTATTTCTGTACTTCCTGAGGGAGCACTGTAACAACACGAAGCAGCCGGCCAAATGGAATATTTCTATGGCATTTTTCAAAATATGTAATGTCAAACGGAGGAGATTACTTTGGGCATGTGTTTGCAACTCACAGCAGAATTCACATAATGAAGACTAAGGTTTCCTTCATGCACACACATGAAAAAAAGAATAAATAGCGTTGAAACAATTAACTGGGGTTTGTAAGTGGCTCTGCTGGGTACTTTCCCCAATCGGAGTCCAATATCCCAGACTACAGTGGAGATCTGGACTGAATCGCGCGTGGACTCTGCCAAAAGGGGCCCCTAGTGGTGGAGAAAATGGGCTTCATTCCATGTGGAGAGAGAGTGAGAGAGACGCAGCACTCCATGTGCTTATGAGTTACTGGTTAGCGGTGGTGAGGGCTGGTCTGCTCATTCCGTCAGCTCTTTGATCTAGTACACGGTAACACGTAGCGGGCAGGTAAACATAAGGGCTCCCTGCTGCCCCCTAGCTGGAAACAAGGTGGCCTCCAGCAGACACTGTTGTGAAAAGTGAACTTTAAAAAGCCTTTATAAAGGTTTCCAGAGGTATAAAAGCAGAAGCTCAGTATGTCGACCTGGCAGAGGATGATGTGCTGGGAACAGACCACCAGCAAGTTGCACTCAAATCTCCTGTTGATCTTCTCCTTCACGCGATAGTGCATGTCTGAAGAGTCGTCCGAGTAGAGCTCGTAGATGAGGATTTTCTCAGGCAGCTGGATGGCCAGGCGGTTCCTGTAGATGGCGATCTTCTTCACCAGCTCCCTGCACTTTATTCTCACTGGGGATGGAACAGGAAGCCTCCTTCAAACACAAGCATCTCCTACGCTCACCAGGATTCTGTATAAATTATCCATGCTAGAAAATCTCCATGACTGGATTTGACTACTGCAGCATCTCAAACGATAAACTCTTCACGTGAAGTATATTGCTAATGATAACTCAGCAATGGAACACAACCATAAAATAGGCTTCCCAAGTTGTAGGATACTTATTTGCACCAAATATGTGAATCTGAATTAGATTCCTATTAACTCGGACATTACCCTTTTGCTCAGTGATGAGATGCTGTACAATGACGTCAGTCATGCTGTCCCTGTAGGCATATCTGTCTTTGTAGAGACCATGAACCGTGCTGAAGATGAGCTGGTAGAAAGCAATGGTCCCATCCTGACATCCCAGCACCTGAGAGACACACAAAAGTCCCGTTAGATTCCCAACGTACCCAAAACTGCGAAATCGAAGAAACTCAGATACTAGGCTCCTCCCACTGCTCCCTTTGTGATTGGCTGTGACAAGCAAAACAGTACATGAGAATCAAAGGTGGGTAAAGGTAATGAACAAATCAACAGGGCATCAGAGAATGCAGCCAGTCTGCTATCCAGTGTGTCAGGCCACATGTAGAAAACACAACAAGGCAAGAAAACCTAAGCTAAATTTAATGCTAAAAAAGTCTGCCATCATTACAATCAGAAGTATAGCTTATGACATTATATTCACCTGAACTGATTTACCCTGATTCAATTATCCCGATTAAATCTAAACCCAGCTGTACAAAATTGGGCCTAACAAAAGTATGTTTTATATTAAGTTTCACTGCAGGAACTCAGAAATACACCAATGTAAACTCAACACCAAGTGCTGCTATAGAGCCTGTCAAGAGAACCCACCACATAGTTGGAATCGGGCTTGACTCGACAAGTCCAGACCCAGGAGTTCTGCTCCCCAATGGTGCCCAGGCGAACGCCATCTTTGGTGTAGAGGGAGGCCTGCTTGTCTGAGCCGCCCATGACAATGTACTCGCCCTTGGAGAAGTAACTGACACAGCAGGGATCATAATTCAGGATGCGGTCCTTTCCAATCTGCAAGCAAATGTATATTACATGTTATTTTTCGAAAACCTAAACACAACAAGCTAAAGGAATAGAAAGTCAGAGCGGGTCTTTTTGTGTTTATGCATTTCAAACTCACGGACCCCCAGCTTAACCCCAGACTTTGCACTGGCTCCTCAACTCTCCTGTGTTTATTTTCTAATGCCTCAAAAAATTACGTTTTGGGACTTACACTGCACAGCCCTCCCCGCACAAGCCCATTTGTGGGGCAGAATATCAGGCCTCCACGCCACACACCTGTTTCCCTTCAACTGAGACATCATGGGCTGACACTCTATGTTGTTTCTGGCTTGAAACAGGAAAAGCCATTTGAACTATAAGCCCACATCCTTTTTAAATGACTCCCCACTGGTTCCCCAGGAACCGCAAAACATCAAACCAACTTGACAGCAAAATAGAATAAGTGATGCTAGTTGACATTAACACTGAAGATAAAATATGAAGTAACATATATCTCTTTTAAGGTTTAAGTTAAACAATAGTTTGATAGGCCAAAAATTATCAGTAATAAATGATTATTTTATCTGTTCATAATCAATTTGTAGAGTCCACCATGTGGAAGTAGCTCTGGGCCGATATCTTGCTCAGGATTGCAACAGCTGTATCCCATCAAGACCCCTATACACAAGCATGTCAGTCTTTATCTGTGTAACTCCTGACACCCCAGTGACCCCGGTCCCCCAGCCAGCAGAGCAGGCCGTGCCGCCATGCTGCTTCATAGAGGGGTTCTGTCAAGCTCTGAGAGAGCGGGTACCGCTGGATCTGTGAGCTTTAAAGCCACCTGGGCCCCCACCCCACACAACTGACCTACCAGAGGCACCCATCCTTGCCGGCTGTGATTCAAACATGTGATCAGATGTGTCATCACCGCCCCCCCGAAGCCTTTTACCTGCTTCCCGCTGAGCTGGTAGAAAGACAGCCTCTGCCCCCAGTCTGCCACTGCCAGGATGTCGTTGTGCTCATCCCTGCATGAGGCCCAGAGAGATGCTCTTCTGTTCACCACACACAGGCTGCTCCGCATGTTTCCTGACCATTACATCAGCTATTCGCGTCACAGTCAGGGCACCAAGCGGCATGGCACCAATAAAGCGAACTAGCATCCTTATCTAACTCAAGGCACACTTTATTACACTCCAATGAGGACAGGACGATGACTTCAGTGCATAACTTAGCTTAACAAAGGCCCATAAAAGTCTTTAAAAACATCTTCCATGCCATCATGCTGACTATAATGCATGTTATACTTAACAGAGGTGGGTCACCCAGGGCTCTCCTCGTATGAATATCACTTCACCCATCATTTTTCCCAGCCTCCTACTTTTGACAGATGTTCCTTCCTGTATCTAAAATGGGCAAAGCCAATAAATACTCTTCTAATGAAAATCGAAGTACATTGAATGACACCGTGCGAAATCTGTCTGTCACACTGTACTAAATGAGGCCCTGCAGTCTGATTTGACAGACGCCTCCGGAAGGTTCTGCAGCCCATGTGACTCCACGGGACCCGTCACTCTCTGCACAATATGCCATCAGGAGTGTCTCCGGCAGGCTGCCCGCCTCGATCGGCGTGGTCTCCACCACGGAGGACAGCTGCACGGCACCATGCCCCCTCACACCTGATTTAACTGCACCTATGACAGCCCCACAGCCTGCCAGGGATAACACATCTACTCCATGAGTACACTCTCCATAAATTATTCATAGGAGATGCTGGCCCTCTGAACACATGTGCTGAAATCGTCTATATTTCCTGCATCATTACATCTGAAGCTCTAAAAACAGATAAAAATATAAACAACTAAGTCAATTCATGTACAAATTTATTAGATATTCTGAAAACAAATTTAATGATAATTTAAAGGCTGCCTGATGTATGTTTCTCCTTGTATTTAATGACCCAAAAACATAATCTGTAATTTCAGAACATGATCATCCATGAAATGTATTATTTATATAGTCTAAACAGGGATAAAGCCAAAAAAAGAGAAAAGCAAAAAGATGTCAAAAATGAGCCTAACAGACCAGTTCACAACACCATTCATGTATAATAAACATGGCACATACTTTGAGGGATTCCAAGTAATTGACCAAATTGGAGATGAAGAACCACCAGGGCGCTCGATTTTCACCTTCTCCTCCCCATTCTTGTTGCGGATGCTTACCACCCCATTCACCATTCCCAAGGCAAGGTACTGACCATCATTGGTCCACCTAGAGTCACATGACCACATCGATGCACACTGAAGTCATTGCTGCTTTTCAAATGGAACGGTCAAGAAAATCACAACGAACTGCTGTAAAGAAATTTATTGTGTAGTTACTCTATAAAGTATCAATTACTTCTGGCTGAAAACACAAAAGGAGTGACCTGGACAGCTTGGGCTATAAGTAAAGCCTAAAACTCACCCACAACATGTAATCTTGCTACTGACTTTGTGCTTGGATACAGACTTCTGTTCTGGAGACCACAAGCCTGAAATTAAACACACAGAACACACTGAATCAACTGCAGAGTTACATTTCTTCTGGTCAATTATGTATTCTCTATATGAACTGAAATGAAATTCCTGTTCTTCATTCCGCCTCAGAAAGGTAGTGGCAAATAAATCCCATTAACTTACCAAAATCCCCTGAAGAGCAGGAGGCCAGCTGGTGTGTAACAGGGTTGTAGGCAACACACTGGATTGAGTCATTGTGTCTGCATTAAAACATAATGTAACCTTATTTAACCTTGGTTTGTCATATTCTATTTTCATAATTCCCCTAATATTTGAAATTAGCATCTGTAACACCAGAGATATCTTTATTTTCATTCACTGTGTATTAACAAAATGCTGTATGTCAAGGGTTCCAGGGGGTTTTGGTTTTCTGGTTAGTTGTCACAGATCTGTTTGTGACCACCCTTTGATCCTGTACTGGATACAGGTTGCAAAATGGATAAATGGATGTTTATGGCCAATTTCCACAAATTAATTCATTTAATTTTTGCTTCTAAATTCAGTTATTCCAAAGTTCAGGAACAATAAACCATTAATCCAAGTAATTAGAGCAGACTCTTTATCTGTTTATTAATTTTAATTTTTAACAAATGTTACACTCATTAGGTACTTTATTATGTATACCTAATAAATAATAATAGTAATAATAAATTACTATTTATCATGTTCAATTAATTGATGAAACAAATATTCAATCAGCCAATCATATGCCAGCAACCAAGTGTATAAAATCATACAGACAAATGTTAGGAGCTTCAGTTAATATCAAACGACAGAATGGAGAAGAAGGGAGATTTAAGCGACTTTGTATGTGGCAGGGTGGCTGCTGCCAGATAGGCTGGTATGAGCATTTCAGAAACTGCCGATCTACTGGGATTTTCATGCACAACCATCAGTAAGGTTTAGAGAAAATGGACTGAAAAAGAAAAAACATCCAGGGAGTGACGGTTCTTTGGGCAAATATGCCTTGTTGATGGCAGAGGTCAGAGATGAATGGCCAGATTGGTTCAAGCTGGTAGAAAAGCAACAGTAACTCACTTGTTATGCAGAAGAGCATCTCTGAATGCACAATATGTCAAATCTGAAAGCAGATTGGCTACAGCAGTAGAAGACCACAAAGGATGGCACTCCTGTCAGCTAAGAAAAGGAAACTGAGGCTATAATGGGCACGGAGTCATCAAAATCAAACAATGGTCAGAGTTGGATTCACGATTTCTGGTGCAGCATTCAGATGGCATGGTCGGAATTTGGCAAAAACAACCTAAAAACACACATCCATCCTGCCGTGTATCAACAATTCAGGTTGGTGGTTGTGGTCTCATGGTGCAGGCACTCATGGTGGATTTTCATGGCACACTTCGGGCCCCTTAGTACCAACTGAGCACTGTTTAAATGCCACAGGCTACCTGAGAATTGTTGCTGACCATGTCCATACCATTATGACTACAGTGTACCCAGCTGCTAATGGCTACATCCATCAGGATAACACACCATGTCACATAGCTCACATCATCTCAGACTGATTTCTTGGACATGAGTTAATTGTACTCAAATGTCCTCCACAGTTACATCTCGATTCGACCGAGCGCCTCTGGGACGTGGTGGAGTGGGAGATTTGCATCATGAAGGTGCAGCCAACAAATCTGCAGCAGCAGTACGATGCTGCCATGTCAACATGGACCAAAGTCTCTGAATAATGTTCCAAGCACCTTGTTGCATCTATGCCAGACAAAAATAACCAAGTACTGGCAAGCTGCACCTAATAAAGTGGCCAGTGTATATAGTTTCAGTATTTGGCATTTTAAATTATTTCAGGTATTAGTATCTTTTACACCAAATTATTTGATCCACAAATTATTAAAATTATTTAAGGTCCACATATTTAAACACTACTCCACCTACTGGTTCAAATGTAATACTGCATTTTTAATTCTCAGAGATCATTTAATGCTAAATAAAAAGTAGAGGGCTGCAGTTATGAAAATGCCTCACTCACGTGTATTTCAAAATGCCTTCAAGCTTCGACGTCCAGATTATTATGCTTTTGTCTGCTGACCCAGAGGCAAATCGTTTTCCTTAACAAAAAAAAACAACAGATACTGTATAAAGCAGAATACAATCCCCCAGAATACAATAGCCGCAGTTTTGAGGTTTTATACAGTTTTTTTATAGCAATCATACAGCAGGGAAAACTCACCATCTTTAGCATATGCAACACAGTACACTGTATCCTTGTGTCCTTTTAGAGGTTGTATAAGTGTTCCATCAGATGTGTCATACACCTGGAATATCAATCATCACACTCATTATCAGTCCTACTAAGTGCCGTTTATATTGGATGAGCGTAACAAAACAGCATAAGGTATCAAGCAAACTGTATGCAACTGATGCAACAACACAGGAACAGAAACAGAAAAACGCAGCACATACCAGCACCCGGTTTCCTGCGGCTACTATTAGCTGATTTCCATCAGGCTTGAAAGTGAGATCGTAAATACTGCAGAAAAGTGTTACATCACTGTCATCGGTCCTCGCATTCCAATCGTCATTTATATTTATTGAAAGGAATAAGACTCATGCCAAAGTCGAACAAGAATAAACGAGAGGCATGAGTCATACATTAAAATTACTCCTGTGATCAAGTAACGTAGACACATATCATATGTCAAATCATTAGTTTATACAAAATGTAATTTTATGTTATCTATAGTTGTTATGCGTGCCATGCTAATATGAGCATACTGAAATGACAGTATCTAACTATATAAATCATAAAATACAGTTCAAACACAGTAATGCTCACATCCCGCTAAAGAATACAATACATGTAACTATATTAAGTATGACTATGGTTTACCTCCATATTAGCTAGCTTCATTTGTAACAACACCGCCACGATAACTGTAAACGATAGTTTACATAGTAACGGCCGTTGCTAAGAGGCCTAGCTAAATCTCAAAAGGGAAAAATACGCTGCTTACCACTGCTCTACCTTGTCTCGGTCGTGTACTTTATCAATCCATGTGGGAACAGCTCTCATTATGTGTTTTGGCGTGTGTTTTGTCACTTTAATTATATAGTTTCAGTAAACGCCACACTTCATCAAACGGTGACCGTCTTCAACGCATGTTTACCTAGCGACACTGCCCGAGTCTGCGCAGATGGGTCCACTCCCGGTGAGCTCTGCGCATGCGTAACTTAGGGCTGTCGTCAAACTCGCGCGGAAAGTGACAATTCGATGGCGATTGACATGCAATTTATCAGATATTGTTGTATATAGTAAGTTCAGTGTTCAATCAATGTACTTTTCATATACCAGATGAATGCAACTTCCTTCCAGCTCTAAAGATCTTGACAGACATTAATATCGAGATACCGATTGTTTGATTTTAGTCTTTTTTCCTTGCATGGCGGAAGCAACCGGCGGAAACTGACAGGTATATATCCTAGTAATTTCCTGGTTAACAACGTTATGAAATAAAATCCGACAGTGTCTATAAATGAATTTATTTAATTTATTTTAGCGGTGTTTTTTGACGTTGACGTTACAAATCGTAAATTAATCATAATGCAACTGGCAGTGCAGGAAGCATGGAAGTTTTTTGTAATCAGCTTTAAAGATCCAGATAAGGTCAGATTTATTTGTATTATTAATGTTGCATGTGATTATCTTAATGATTTAATACAGAAGTTGAAGTAACCTCTTTCCGAAGTAACCTCTGCTTTCTGACAATCATTGTAGAGTTCCTGATACAAAGTTATAATGGACGAAAAGT
>JAABNY020000108.1:13145017-13159943 GCA_015164015.2 Brevimyrus niger
GCTTAAGAGAAGAAGACGAGCTCTTCCACATATGCTTTTGGTGTCCAGAGGCCAGAAGCTGAGTGCACAAAAGCATTTGTATGGGAGGGGGGGAACAAAAAAGTACAAGTGCATTATGGGGAGAAAAAGGAAAACCCAGGGGAAAGCAACAGTGCAGAAGGCAGGGTAAAGGTTATAAAAGTTATTAAAGAAAAGGAAAAAAGAAAAACAAAGGAGAGGAATGAGTCAGGCGGCCTGCTGAAATGACAAAAAGCAGGTCAAATCAAAGAGGAAGCGAGTGGAAATGAAGAAAGGTATAAAGAAGAATACAAACAGATGGACAAAGAGACAGGTCCACTGAGGAATCTAGCACGTGGTTTGCTACTAGATTTATAGGTCACTCTCTCGGGAGTTTGGTGGTAAACCGTCCAGCCTGCAAATAAATATAGAGGGAAGAAGAGAAGAAACAGAAAGACTTGTGAAGTCCACACAGCTGGCATGAAAAAGCCCCTCCCTCCAGAGCCCCGTGGGGCCCTCAGCCCCCCCACAGCCGCAGAGCCCCGGGTCAGAGGTCAGGTCAGCGCTTGTGGACCACATGTTAAAGAGTGTGTGACGCGTCTGCGGATTCACACGCGTGTAGTACGGCAGACTTGGGGAAGCCTTTACTCCTGGTCCTGGACAGCAAAGCAAGGCGCCACTTTTACCGAAGGTCATAACTGCAGATGCTGAAGGGCCCCCAATTTGCTCAGTTAGACACTGTGGGGCCACCTGTGCCCCTACTGCAGTCCTACAGGGCCAGGAGTGAGGACCTCACCTTCCCCCCTAGTGATTTTGATTTAAAGATGCTATGTTGGCATGTTCAACGTGTGTCGAATGAAAAATAAAAGAAAGGGATGGAAATGGGACGTGTAAACGTTTTGGGAAATGACACTTTGGGACCCAGACACGCTGGCCCACTAAACTCCACCCAGCCGTGCTTATCTGTCGGTAGGTCCTGCCCTCTTAAGGGTGCTCTCTGAGTCATCTGTGGAGCACGCCAGACTGACACGCTGCTCAGATGCATCCCCTAATAGGCTAAGGTGTCAGAAGGCGACATACTATCTATGGAGAGCTTGGAGGTAGCACGTGTGGCACCAGGTACAGTCCCTGCCAACATGCCACTCCGGCTAAGCGTGTTATCCAACGTTTGCTGCATGCTGTGGAGTGTGGCTGGTTCGCACGTGTCCGAGCGTGAGAGGCGGGTGCAGCATGTGTACGTGCATGTGAGAGAGGAGGAGGTGCAGGGGTCGGCGGGTACCTTGGCCTAACCCACTGTGGGCCCCTAAGCCTTCACTCTGAAAGCCGGTATAGATGTTGTCGGAGGAGAGCGAGCCTTTCAGAGAGCAGGGCTGCTGGGTCTGCACAGATTCCGAGGGCGAGGCGGGGAGGGTGCCGGCCGGGGAGAAGGCCTCGCCATCCGCCAGCCCTGACACTTTGGCTGACAAGTCAGCAGGGGGCAGCGCGGTCTCACCTTCAGGGAGACAATGCACAGGTGTACCATACAAACACAGGGGTCGACATTCAGCACTCAAATGCACACGCGATCCCATCGTTGGCCAACGTACACCATCACAACGCATATGTGCGCCACACAAACATACATCCTGCCATCAAATAGAAACAAGAAACCTGCTTGCTTATCCATTACCAAGTAAAACACTTCATCAGATTCTCCATCAAAAGGCTCACAACTGCCCTTTCCACTACTCACACGCCACATTCCAATTTCATGGGCCCCATTTTTTTAAAACATACAGTCACTCCAGGTCGACTGCAAACACCAAACCCCACACTGGCCGCCTCTGGATCTGTATTCAGGTCATGGACAGAAATTTAGACACCTACTAACGATATGTTACACTGGAATAAACAGCGAAGGGGCAACATATTTGAAACAACGCACCATGACTTTTAAACAGAGCAGAGAAAAGGTCTAAAGCAGCATTTACCAATCCGGTCCTTGGGGACCCACAGACGATCCCCAGGAGGAAGCAAAAATGTGGACTGTCTGGCAGGGAGCTCAGAGAAAAGAAAAACGTGGACTGACTGTGGGTCCCTGAGGACCGGATTGGGAAACCTCTAGACCAGCAAGTTGCTGCGTTAAAGCCGTGGCACGCAGGTGGCACAGGTGGCCCTGCAAATGACACACAGTTCTCTCAGTACGTCCCAAGTGTGGGGGTGACCCTCCTCGAGTGTGATTGGCTTGTTCCCCCATCGGCATGCCATGCCCCATGAAGACGCTTAGCCGTGATGGTGGTGATGAGATCATAACTCGCAATAAACAAGTGTAGTACTGCTGATGTTCTACTTTATTTAGGCATTCACACAGTTAGGGAGCTGGTCCCGTGCCCCCTCTGGGTTGGGCCCTCTCATGGTGGGTAGGCCTAGCATCCCTCCCGAGGGTTGCCTGGCTCCCACGGCCCCTGTCCACACTCACTGGGGTTTGCGCTGATGTTCTTCAGCTGCTGCACCACTGGGTTGAGCAGCTTGCCGGCTTTCAGCTTGTGCTTGCTAGCTCTTCGCCTCCGGCCTGTAGGGGGCGCCGTGTGGAGGAAGCCAATGGCGGGAGGGAGTGGCTTGCCGAGTTTCTTATACAGCAGTTCGATCTCCCCACGCTGATGGGCCTGCAGCTCGGAGATCTCCTTCATATGCCTGCAAGACAAGTGTGAATGTTGTTGGTGAGAAAGACCGGGGGGGGGCAACTGGGATTCTGACATTGTGCATACGGGAGAGGTGAAGAGGTGCTAGTATGGGTCCAAAACAGAGGAGGGCCAAGATCCTGCTTTGGCAAGTCGAATGATGAAAACAACATTTTCTACAGAACTGTAACTGTACACGTATTCCTCATGTACTCATGTAAATTGATAATTTTCAGTTCGTTATGTAGAATGAAACGGATGAATAGATTTGTTGACATGGTCAGAACCTAAGTTCACGAGTACAATCATGGTCAAAAGTTTTGAGAATGACATTGTATTACTTTTCACAAAGTTTGCTGCTTTGGTGTTTGTAGATCTTTTTGTCAGATGTTTCTATGGTATACTTAAGAGCACTGCTCCAAAAAATTAAAGGAACACTTTTTAATCAGAGTATAGCATCAAGTCAATTAAACTTGACGTGGTCAGTTAAGTAGCAGAGGGGGTCGTTAATCAGTTTCAGCTGCTTTAGTGTTAATGAAATTAACAACAGGTGCACTAGAGGGGCAGCAATGAGACGACCCCTAAAACAGGAATGGTTCAACAGATGGAGGCCACTGATACTTTTCCCTCCTCATCCTTTCTGATTGTTTTTTCACTAGTTTTGCATTTGGCTACAGTCAGTGTCACTATTTGTAGTGTGTTGATACCTGGACCCTACAGAGGTTGCACAGCTAGTGCAACTCCTCCAGGATGGTGCATCAATATGTGGCATTGCCAGAAGGTTTACTGTGTCTCCCAGCCCAGTCTCAAGGCCATAGAGGACATTCCAGGAGATAGGCAGTTACCCTAGGAGAGATGGACAGGGCCGTAGAAGGTCCTTAACCCATAAGTAGGACCAGTATCTGCTTCTTTGTGCAAGTAGGAACAGGAAGAACACTGCTAGAGCTCTACAGAATGACCTCCAGCAGGCCACTGGTGTGAATGTCTCTGAGCAAGAGCAAACAATCAGAAACAGACCTCATGAGGGTGGCCTGAGGGCCCGACGTCCTCTAGTGGGCCCTGTGCTTACTGCCCAGAACCGTGGAGCTCCATGGGCTTTTGCCATCGAATACCAAAATTGGCAGGTCCGCCACTGGTGCCCTGTGCTTTACACAGATGAGAGCAGGTTCACCCTGAGCACACGTGACAGAAGTGAAAGGGTCTGGAGAAGCCACAGAGAACATTATGCTGCCTGTGACAATGTTCAGCAAGACCGTTTTGGTGGTGGGTCAGTGATGGTCTGGGGAGGCTTATCTATGGAGAGACACACAGACCTCTACAGGCTAGACAATGACACCTTGACTGGCATTAGGTATCAGGATGAAATCCTTGGACCAATTGTCTGACCCTACGTTTGTGCAGAGGGTCCTGGGTTCCTCCTGGTGCATGACAATGCCTGGCCTCATGTGGCAGGAGTATGCAGCCAGTTCCTGGAGGATGAAGGAATGGATACCATTGACTGGCCCCAATGCTCGCCTGACCTAATTCCAATTGAACACCTCTGGGGCATTATGTTTCAGTCCATCCGACGCCACCAGGCACGTGGGAGCCATACAAACTACTGAGTACGATTTTGAGTTGCTGCAATGAAATTTCGGCGAAATGGAACAGGCTACCTCATCATTTTTTCACCTTGATTTTCGAGGCGTCTTTGAATTCAGCCCTCTGTAGGTTGATCACTTTCATTTCCATCAAACAATGTGGTATTTTTTCGTTCCTAACACATTACCCAGTCCATATCAGTATGGATATACAGCATGATTTTTCCCCCTTTGAGATCTGATGTGTTTTCAAAGCGTTCCTTTAATTTTTTTGAGCAGTGTATAATTACAAGCATTTCATAAGTGTCAAAGGCATTTTTGGCCCTTCTTTTTCAAGACATCTGCAAATAGCCCTGGCATTCTGTCAATCAACTTCTGGGCCAAATCCTGACTGATGGCAGCTCATTCTTGCAAAATCAATGCTTGGAGTTTGTCAGAATTTGTGGGTTCTTGTTTGTCTACCCGCTTCTTGAAGACTGGGATTAAGGTCTGGAGAGTTTCTTGGCCATAGACCCAAAATATCGATGTTTTGTTCCGAGCAACTTGGTTATCACTTTTGCATTACGGCACGGTGCTTCATCATGCTGGAAAAGGCATTGTTCATCACCAAACTGTTCTTGGATGGTTGGGAGAAGTTGCTCTCGGAGGATTTTTTGGTACCATTCTTTATTCACGGCTGTGTTCTTAAAAAATTGTGAGTGGGCCCACTCCCTTGGCTGAGAAGCAACCCACACATGAATGGTGTCAGGATGCTTTACTCTTGGAATGACACAGGACTGATGGTAGCGCATACCTTTTCTTCTCCAGGCAATCGTTTTTCCCACATGCCCCAAACAAACGGAAAAAGGATTTATCGGAGAAAATGACTTCACCAGCAATCCAATCCCTGTACCTTTGCAGATTATCAGTCTGTCCCTGACTTTTTTTCTTGAAGGAAAGTGGCTTACTACTCTATAGAGCTTTACTGCCCTTCTTGACGGCAGATGATCCTCAAAAAAGTCTATGCCTCACACCTGCCTGCTGCCATTCCTGAGCAACCTCTACACTGGTGGCGCCCCAATCCCACAGCTGAATCAACTTTAAGAGATGATTCTGGCGCTTGTGGTACTTTCTTGGGTGCCCTGAAGCCTCTCTCCTTAAAGTTCTTGATTATTTGATAAATGGTTGATTTATATGCAATCTTACTAGCAGCAATACCCTTGTCTGTGAAGCTCTTTTTGTGCAAAGCAATGATGATTGCACTTGTTTCATTACAGGTAACCATGGTCAACAAAGTAAGAACAATGACTTCAAGCACCACCCTCCTTTTTAAAGCATTCAGTCTATCACTATAACTCAATCAGCATGACAAAGTGATCTTCAGGCTTGTCCTCATCAACACTCTTACCTGTGCTAATGAGTGAATCATTTAAATAATGTCAGCAGGTTCTTTTGTGCCAGGGAGGAAATGCAATGGAAATGGTTTTTTTGGGATTAAGTTAATTTTTATGGCAAAGAGGGACTGCAATTAATTGCAACTCATCTGATCCCTCTTCATAACATTCTGGAGTATATACAAATTGGCATAATAAAAACAAGTAGCAGACTTGAAAACCAATACTTGTGTAATTCCTTGAACTTTTGGATATGATTGTAGATGAGGAAAATTTAAAACATCATGCTAATTGTGGCTGTGAGTTTGTTATGACTAACGATAGTTGCAGTCAGTGAAAAATATGCATTTCGGTTTCCCAGTAAATTCCAACATTACTAGATATCTCTGTTGTAGCTGCTAAGATCAAAACAGTCTGTTGGTTCTGTTATACCAAACTGGGATATGTTGCTGGAAACACATCAAACATGCTAACTCGTTTGAGACGACATCATCCAAGTGTTTGTATGTTCAGTGCAGGGCAGAAACAGCCTCTGCAAGATAGGCTCTTCATAGCATTTAAAGGCACTCTAACTGGGCTGAAAAATAACTATAGATTATAGGGGTTTTTATCATAACAGAAATTGAGGCCATATTTGTGAGTAGAGAACAGAAGATTTAGAATGGATTTAGTTAATTAATTATGATGTTATTTTTGATTTTAAAAATTTTATTTAATGTTTATATTGTGTGATGTTTTTAGTATGTGCAAATAAGCATCTTTTAGGTTTTGTTGCTCAGATACTTCGACAGGCGCATTGCCTTCGATTTACAATTGTTCCTAATTGTTCCTGTTTTACTTTAAAAAAAAAAATAAAAAAATTCTAGTTTACCTGCTGTACCAAAATTGCACCTAACTTTGACCCCAAAACCAAGGTTTGTACTGAGCTGTGACTTTTGTGTACTGTTACACCCGTAATCCCGTAATCCAACTGCTTATGCAGTGCAGGGAGCTGATCCTAGGCAGCAGAGGGTACAGACAGAAAGAAGGCCTGGGTGGAGGGTCTCTTTGGGACACACACCTTTCATCTTTGCACTGTGGAAGGAAAACCCCCACACACACAGGTTTGTAATTATGTCTTTCTGAGGACTCTCCATTAATTTCTATGGGGAAAACTAATCCCAACATGACGACCCTAACCCCTACACAACCCTAACCTTAACCATAAGTAACCAAACAAAATACGAGACTTTTGGCATTTTTACTTTTTTGATTGTATTCACAGATCTTTGTGGGGACCTGAAAAAATGGTCCTGACAATGTCAATGGTGGTTTTTAATCACATTGTGAGGAATATTTGGTCGCCACAATATAATATAAACCGTGAGAGAGTGCGTCTGCCACAGGGTGTGCGAGAGTGCATCTGCCGCAGGGTGTGAGAGAGTGCGTCTGCCGCAGGGTGTGAGAGAGTGCGTCTGCCGCAGGGTGTGAGAGAGTGCGTCTACCACAGTGCATGACAGGGTCTCTGCCAGAGGACATTCCCGGTTTTAGAGTTAGCTTACTTTTCTCTCAGTCGATGCAGCTCTTTCTTCATGTCGGCGTCCTCAAACTCTGAGTCGTTGTCACTGCTCATGTAGGAGGAGTGTGAGTGCAGGGACGAGACGGGCACACTGGGGGCCTCGCTGCCGGCATGCCGAGCTGGGGAGTCTGAGCTCTGTGTACTGCCGCCGCGGCCCGATCGGCGCAGGAAGGCCACGGCCTTCTTCACGAGGTCTGCACCACTGCTCTCCAGGCGTGTCTGACCCGCCGGCACAGAAGAGGCCGGCCCCGCTAAGGCGCTCTCCTCCTCAGAGTCCGAGGACTGGCGCGGGCAGTCCATTGGTGCGGCACTGTGTTCCTGGCCGGCGGGGGCACCGTCAGGGTAGAAGTCAGGGGGCGCGGAATAGCGATTGCTTTGCGTCTTCAGGGTGACATCATCTTTAGTGTTGATGACTGAGAACCTGCCAATCGTGGTGATGGGCAAAGCCTCACTGTCTCCGTTAGACAGGGACCTGCAGCCACCTCTGCCACTAGGGGGCGCATGAGAGCCACATGTGCTCTTGCTTTTCTTGTTTCGCTCCAGCCTACTCACTATGTCCGGTGGAGTGGGGACGAGCTTGCGGGAGACAGACCAAACACAAACAATACCTCAGTGAACCACAGTACGCTGTAAAACACGAATATCAAATTGGTCAGAGTCCTGCACTTTTTTGGACTTTACCTCATTTAACACGCCTGATTCAACTTCTTGTGCTAATTACCACATCACTCTTGAGCCAAATCATTTGTGGTGTAACAGGGAAAGAACTAAGCTATACAGGGCTCCGGCCCTCCAGGACTGCAGTTTAACAGCCCTGCTCTAAAACAATGCCACATTCTTACTGCTCAAAGCAAGCCAGCATTTATGTGTGACATTTTAATCACATTGAAAGGAAATATTCCTGTTTTTATACAGTTTAAGGAGAACAGCATGGATTTATGGAAATGTGTGACATGCAATGTCCATGTCCCTCTACCTATATGTCTGATAAATGTATTTTAATCACTGTAAAATGTGTTGTTAATAACAAATGAGGACAGGTACTGAAACATTAAATACAGAGAATGATTAATTAAATGTCACAACTAAGTATTTAAGGACTATTGTGGTAGATTGAGAGGAGATTTAATTTCCAAGAACTACAAAATAAAGTTTGAAAAATGCGTGAAATGGAGAGAGTGAATACCTGGAATCGGCTCTGGGACTCGGAGTGTGAGCTGGAGTTCGGGACAGAGTCTCTCTTACTCACTGTCCTGGTGGAACCTGCAGGCAGAGGAGGCACCAATACTGTGTCCATGAGCAGAACATCACAGAGAAATCTTCACTTCTGTCTTCCTCAGAACTGCCACCAACAGCTAAAGTACTCCTAACTAAAGGCTTCTGTTTTTAGTCTGTCTGTGCTGCTGCAGGAAATCGAATGGCAGTCGCTTTCAAACATTTCTTTGACAGAGCAGGACACTCAATTGTCATTTCCTTTAGCTATGACGTCCCCCTAGCGCCATCTGTGACCGTGCCCTTGTTAGGCCATTAGAGACTACAGGAGAATGGGCCCTCGTTAAATCACACTGCAAATGGTGTCTAAAGCACGCGGAGGTTAAACATCATCTTTGGTTTGAAAAACCTTCCATTCAAGTTCTCCTGAATTCAGTATTATACTAGTAGGGTGTTATTCCTTTAAAAATAACAGATTTAAAATTCTTTTCTCCTGAGATTCTTAAAACAGGCTTTGTTATTAGAGTGTGCATTGCATACAGTCCTATTGCCATTGACATCATTTACAGTTTCATTCATCTGATGCTTTCATCCAAGAAAACTTACAGTACAGGGAAGTGTTGCAAATTGTGCACTTTAGGGCATTTGAATCCCTGACTTTTGCATTTTTAGCACAGTGCACTACAGGAGCTGTTTAACCTCACACCAACACACAATCTGACATATTCTGTGGGATTCCTGATTTGTGACTGAAGGTAGAGTGTGACGCACATACCGACCACAGCAGAATCACTCAGCGTAGCCAGACTGTCGGTCCTTTCGGGGATCAGGGGCTGCAACACAGAGCAACGACATTCAGGCAGGCTTGGCGCTGAGGTGCAGGCCAAGGAACTTGAGCCAGTTCATGCTCGCCTCGCTGGCCATGTGCTCTGTGCTCCTATTTTAATGGAGCCAGCAGCTTTAAGGCTCACGCATCCGCTTGGGGTGAGCGGGTTTAGACAATTAACCTTGGGGCTCACGCCAAAATATCCATTAACCCGTTACAGGAAGTGAGTGGCTTTAAAACACAATAATGTTCTGGACATCAGGCAGGCCCGTCAGAAAAAGCCCGGCTTGATACATCCCCACAATCCTCAGTGCTAAATGGCTAAATTCCCAATGCTGCAAACAGCTAAGTCCAAGGCACAAAGAGGGTAATAATCTGTAATCTGGAAACAGATGTATTGACAAAGGGTAATCCTCTCTAATCCTCAGCGAAATCACTTCCCCAGCAGACTGAATGGATGGAAAATGAGGAAAACCCAGACCTGGAATCACAGTGACTTTCCATTGGTTAACATTCAGGGATTCCTTGGTTTAGCTCTTTAATTCGTGTGGCACAGCATTATTATAATTTTGACTTTTTAGGTTATTTTTTGTTTTTAAATTATTTTCAAATATTAACTTGAAATCCAATTTAGTTTTATTAGTTTTTATTTGAAACATATATTTCTATTTAGTTTCCAATATATTTTAGTTTCAGTGTGTTTTAGTAATTTTATTTCTAGGGATAGGCTGGCTGAAACTTGTAAAGCTATTTTATGAGATTCTTCAGAGAATCCTACATGAATATGCAGTGCATTACGTATTAATGTCCTCCAAATGGGCAAACCATGTTGCAGGCACTATCAATGCTGGTCTAAAGGCAAAATACTGGATTACGTTTCCTTGAATGATTCTCATCAACAAAAATGTTTTAGTCAGTTAACAATAATAATCCTGGGCTGGGACAGAGTTAAAACAGGGATGAGCAGAAATCTTGGGGCTTGCGGGGCTCGATCGCCTGGGACGGCTGGTCAGTACAGCACCTCAGAAGACTGGCAGACTCTGCTGGCCATGTGACAGTGACCCCAGCAGTCACACAGGAGGCCACCGGCTGCAGCTACTCCCAGAGGGACTGCCTCCTCATTCAATGTCATCCACATGATCTAATTGTGCCCAAGCGGACATTTCATTACCGGCTCCACATGGACTCTAAACTCACTTTCTGCTGCAATTCGATGTGATTGAAAGCTTTGTGTGAACCACTAACACAGGGAAAAAAATGGTAAAGCTCATATTTCATAATGGCAGATTGCTGAGCGCAAACGGACTCCTTTCAAAGAAAGTCATATTCATTTCAAACTTTAGAGGATGTTAGAAGTGAGACTGAGGGACCTTACAGATGTCCTAAGGTCAGAATACAATGAGATTAGTGGTAACATGAACCTATTCCAATGTCAGAGTACTAATTTCTAAAAGGCTAAAAAAGCCACATTTTATAAATGGAGCCAAGCTTTAGTAAGACACCGCAGCCAAAGGATAGTGACAGGGGTGAGGTCCAAGTGCACCGACACAAAGCCGTGTCACACCACAGGGAGAAGAGTAACCCCCTGCAGGTAGACATTCCCCCCAAAAATCATTGTGAGAATGAAGGATCCATAAGCTTTACCAAACTGTCCCCCCCAGAGGGAGAGGGGGCGAGCTCTGCTCCAGGCCCTGGGGTCTCTGGGGGCCCAGGGGGCGTGTGTGTGGGTGCATGTTCCTGGTACAGCAAGGTGCGCAGCTTTTCATCCAGTGTCTTGATGGTGCTGTCCACAAAGCCGACCCTGGGTGGGCCCTCCCCGTCGGACTCGCCCGGCCCGGACAGCTGGCTGGGGGCATGGCTCGAAGCGGGCACCTGTGGGGCCATGGCGGGGCTCTGCGGCTGTGAGACGGATTTGGCTCCGCCCACCGATGACTGCATGGGTGTGGCAAACGGCTGCTGCAGGACTACCGCCGGCTGGGCCGGGTCTCCCTGGCGGAGAAGGGGCTCCCCTCCCGGGGCCACGGCCTGGGCAGCCTGCATGTCCAGGGACAGGGGCGAGACGATGGGGCAGCAGGGGATGTCCGACATGACGGCGGCCGCACACGCCACCTCAGCCGCCTGCTGAGCGCCATGGGCGGGCGACACAGGGCCTGGGCGACCCCCTGGGGAGTCCTCCACCAGCACTGCCCCCATTGCATCATCAGCAGTCCCCGTGGATGACGGAGAATGCAAAGCCTTCCCCCCGTCTGGGTCAGGGTCCGGTGGAGCGGCGGGGGCCAGGGAAGGCGGGGAGGGGACCCCAGACTGGGCGGGCAGGGCTGGCTCTGGGGACAGAGCCAAAAGGGAAGAGAGAGAATATGAGAGGAGAAGAGAGTGAGCGGACGAGCCGGGTTTGTGCGAATACAGCAGATGTGCAGCGTCACGGTCTGTGACAGGACAGGACAGGACGAGCGTGCCTCTCCTCCTGTCTCCTTAGAGGGTGAGCGTGTGTGTGGATGTGTGTGCAAGTGAGCGTCTTACCCTGCGGCGCGGTGACCCGTGCTGAGGAGCCGGCCGTGTCTGAAGGCTTCCTCTCATCGGGTGTCGGGGACTCAACCACAGGGCAGATGATGAACCACCTTTTGCCAGTGTGCAGGACTAGCAGAGGCCATGGGGAGAGGAGAGGAAGGTCACCCACCCAGCATAGTGTCAAGCTGCAGACCAGCCCCCCCGTCTCTCAGAACAAGGCTTAGAAACTCTCAGCGGGACTGAAGGAAATTCGATAAACACAAGATTATCGTTTAACACACCGTAGGTGAGAGCGCCCACCCTCTATCTTGGACCCACAAACTCTTACTGAGCACCCCCTGTGCATCATCCCTTAAAAATGAAACACTCTTTGTAGCAGAGGGAGGCTTACCGTTCTGTTGGTAGACAGCCTGGTGGGTGTGGAGCTGCGGCGTCTTTGCTCCCTGGAACAGGAGACACGTGAGCCGTCACCCTCCACGCGAGGGCGGTGTCAGTAAAGCGGCTCATGGGGTCACATACCTCCCCGCCGGGGAAGCTGCAGGGGGCCTGCTGGGGGCTGGTGCCCTGATCGGAGCTGCGCTCGCCCTCGGTGTCCTCACTCAGCATGTCCTCCGCCTTGTCCACGATGTCCTTCAGCTGCTCGATGAATATCTCCTTCTCCAGGGGCAGGATGAAGTCGTTCTCCACCTGGGAATGCAGACGGTCATGTGCCAAAGCAGGGAGACACATGGAAGGCAGCTGGGGCGTCCCCCCCCCCGGTTCCCCCCACGGCCATGGCGCAGCAGCTTTGCCTGCCCCGGGTCATTTTCAAAATCACAAAATCATTTTAAAAATATGATGGCAGACGGTAGAAGCCAGCAGGCCAGTAAAGAACACTGTTAGGGCCGACTTAGATAAGCAAGAAACAGTACTATAATAAAACATCAGTGATCGGCTTTGGGGAGCCCTCCCTGGAAACATAAGCACTGAGAAAGAGGCAGCTCAGTGGTGGCGGGTCTCCGAGTGACAGCGGCAAACGAGGAGCGATCATCTTACCATGTACGTGGCGATCTCCTCCGGGGCGTCCCCATCCAGGTCAAATTTAAACGTCACCATCTTGTTGTTGTGGGTCTCCAGCTGGCACTCCACCATCTTATCTCCGGTGTTGCACACCTGAGAGCGACAAACAAACGACGTCAGGGACGAAACGGGGTCACAGGGCAGCATCTTCCTTATGGTCCAATGCAGAAGTGAAATGGGAGCCAGAGAGGAGAGCGGCTGTGCAGCGGCAGGACGAGGGTGGCAGAGGCCGAGCCGCTTCGTCGACACCCCGGATCACAATGGGCTGCCCATGTCACCCCAGAATGGCAGATTCAAGAAATAGTGAAACATTTATTTATTTATTTATCATCATGGTAGTCCATTGTCTCCAATGAAATCACTCATCATAAATCTTATTTCAGAAGTGTGAAAAAATGCATTTGCTCAGAAACTTAACCTGTCCCTGTCTTCCTATAGTTTCCATGATTTACGAAAACAGTAGCATGTGGCAATCTGCTAACTGAATTTAATAAAGATTTGCCGAATTTATATAGACTACTGACTTTTGGGCCTCATAATATACCTCTCATTAATATTTTAGGCATACTACTAATCTGCTTATTAAATTGTGGATGTGAGTAAACACATGAATAGTACCAAAAAGCTGGAGTTTATACCTGTCATGTAATGTCCTGGGGGTTATCGCACATGCATATAATCGCGATTTTATCGCAATGTGATATCGTGCAGCCCTAAAAATAATCCACACAAACAACCATCATAGTAAAAATGTTAACTAGAACAAAAATTAGATGACTTCATAAAACATTTTTTCATTGGTTAATTAGACATCAAACAATACCAGCAGACAGAGAAGAATGGGCCTATTCCATCTACAGTAAAAAGTTACAATTGTCAGAAAGTGGACATTTTTGAATAACCTTGTCTCTCAGTTTGGTGTTTGTATTTGTGGACTTTGCTGCTGTATGCAAACAAATTGCCCCTTGAGATCCATGTAGTTTACATATCAATCCCTCCGAACACCCACCCATCAAGGCGCCGCTCCTGCACCCCCACTCAGCCCATGCTGTGCAGTGTGAGGGCAGGCAGACTCACATTGAGCATGCTCAGCTTGGCCTTGCTGCTCCTCTCCTGGCGGGAACGCGTACGTGTGGAGCGGCGGTGATGCTTCTTCACCCTGGCATCCACCTTGCCGCCGCCGCCCGACGTGCCCTCGTAGCCGTCGCTCATCTCCTTCCCCGAGGTGGCATCAGAGTTGACACTGCAGGGGGAGGGGGGTGTTTTCAATGACTATATGGCAGAGCTTCAGGTCGCTATGTCAAATGCCATAATCAAAGGCTCAGATGAACTATACCTACATGCATTTGCGAGCGCAGACACACACACACACACACACACACACACACACCCATCCATTAATTTCTCTAGGCAATACCTTAATCCCTTACCAATCTAACCAAATAAAACTGACTTTATGTTGTTATTTCAGTTTTATTGCAGTCACAGATTTTTATAAAACTGAGGTTATCCTTAAGGGGACAGGAAAAGGTAAAAACCACAAGGTAAAAAGTAACAGGTTTTTAATCACACTTTTGGGACATTTGGCTACCACAATATCATATATAAAACCTACACACATACATACATATACGCATATTATATATATATATAAAAAACCTACACACACACATACACACCTGTCGTAGTTGTAACTGTGCAACGGCACTTGTTTGTCTGGTAGTGGTTCCTGGAGGTAAATAAAAGAAAATGTAATCAGGTAACCGGAGAGAAAAGGCTGTGGAGCTGGAGGTGAAGACTTGGGAAAATGCAGAGGTGTGGAACAGAGCAACATGGGAGGTTGGGAGGCTGGCCACCAAAGGGATTATACATCATAGACTGAGAAAACCACAGGAGCTCAGTGTGTGTGTGACTAAGTGGGGGGGGGTGGCTGTACCAATTTTTTGTTTGCATGTGGGTATATGTGTGAAAGTAAGTAGCCAGGTGTGTGTGTCTCAGCATGCCCGTCCACACCCCCTATGCGTGTTGGTGTGTGTGAATGCAGTGCCCCTGAGGGTGGGGCCAGCATGCCCGTTCACACCTCCTGTGCGTGTTGGTGTGTGTGAATGCAGTGCCCCTGAGGGTGGGGCCAGCATGCCCGTTCACACCTCCTG
>JAABNY020000108.1:13166730-13182672 GCA_015164015.2 Brevimyrus niger
TATATGAGTCAGTCATTTTAGCACATTTTAATCATTTAGGGCACTGGACATTTTGAATGTGCCTGTGTATATGCGAATGCATATGCAATGCCTCACATGTAACAGAGGTGGCGCTGGCGGGCAGGTTGCATTGCCGGGCATGCTGGTCAGCCTCAGGCTCTTCAGGCTCGAGGGGACCGCCGTGTGCCACTGGACCGTCAGGCACCTGTGGCGGAGTCGCCTGGGCTGGAGCGCCCTCCGCTGGCCGCTGTGCATCCCTGTCACATGCCGGCACATTACGCTCCCTCTTCCACTTGATCAGCGACACGCGGTCCCGTATGGACTTGCCCACGATCTTGGCGTCGCTCTCATGAAAGAAGCCGGACTCCACCTGTGGGGTGGGGGGGCACACAGGAGACAGGTGTCACCAACCAGCCAGGCGCGGGCACCATACAGCACGCTAGCGCCACCTACTCACTGCACCAAAGAACTTTAATATCTGCTCAATGGCAGAGTGGGCAGGCTGGCTCACTGCACCCTTAATCGATACTTTTAGTTCCGGGCAGCAGAACTGTCGGGAATCACTGTCCCAGCTTCGTCCCCCATTTTCACATGCAAATAATTACATAACCTCTAATTAAAGCTGGGGAATTTTCCTACCCAGATGGGACAATAAGAAGCAGACAGGAACTATAGTGTACTAATCCCCCCCCAGGAGGGCTGACCCATCCTGAGGTATTGTGACAACACGGGGCAGCAGCAGCAGCAGAGGCAGCCCCCAGCCCCCCCAACGCCTGGTAAGAACAGCCCTCACTCAGGATTGCAGAGGAGGAGGGGGAAGGCTCTGTGAGGCATGCCGCCTCTGCATGCTGACAGAATAGTCACATGTAACCCTGGGCCAATCAAATGCTACTTCACTGCCTTTCTGAGCTGCTGCTTCACTCTCTGAGCATGTGGGAAATTAAAGACCCCAGCGTCCCGTGGCGGCCGCTCAGGTGACTGCTCATTAATAAATTATTAAACACACCAGTAATAAAAATCTCTTGTAGTCATATTTATCAAATATTCAGCACCCAGCATTGTTTCAGAATCAGGAATGAAGATACTTTCAGCCCTGCAAACATAATACAATGAAAGAAAAACAACACGACTGGCAGGAGTCACTGTGATTCCTTATTATCTCAATCTGAGTCAAAGGCAAGTGAAAGATTCTTGGAATCCAGAAAGAAGTTATCAATCTCAATCTGGATCAGGGCACATTCATGGTCACACACAAGGAAGCTGTTTGCACAAGTCTTTTGCTCAAGATCATGGTGTGGGGGGGTGTTTGGCTTCTTACCTTGTTTGTTCATTTTCTCGTAAACAGAAAGTTTTTTTTCTAATTTCAACAATAGACCATTTGATAAAATGAAGGCAGCATCTGAGAGAGAGAGACCGAGAGTTATGTGGCTCCTGGATGCAGATGGTGCTCAGAAGACCTGTCTAGGGCAGTTTCTGCTTATGGGGTCTCCTAAGATGTAGGGGTTACTGCAGTGAGTGTTTGAAGAAGCTCTAGGTTTAATGACGTGACAGAATATCTATCCTGAAAAAAGAACGTACACTGGCTGGCAAAAAAAAAATAAAATAAATAAAATAAAGGTCTCATATGTACACCCACCATTTCCTGAGCAACACCCTCGGGAACTTCCTTTTCCAGGTCAAAGGTGAATTCTATAGCGCCACTCTCTTTATATTTCCCTTTCAGCTTCTTGGGATCTTCAACCCAAAGTTTCAAGGCTATAGAGGATTTCTTGCCGTCATCCTCCTCTGCCAGTTCAACCCGGACTCCAGTGTCCTCCGCGAAGAATGCGTGGTTCAGGAGGTCTTTAATGGAAAATCTACAGAAACAGATCACACGTACGTCACAGCCAACGGTGACGTAGACCGATCAGAAACGGCGGGCATCGTTAATGCTGCTCTAAAAAAACTGCAGGAACAGTCAAAACCTGAAGAAATAGATATTCCAACATTTGGAATTACGAGCATACAATACATTTCAGATGTGCAAGACTGTGATCACACACCCTTCAGAAATAACAGGGCCGTCTGTCATTATCAGACTCACCTCTCCTCCTTCTTCTGGCAGATGCATTCCCCAATAATTTCCTTAATTTCTGGATCTGTCACCTTGTTGTAGCTTGCGGGTTTCACCCCCTGGGAAATAGAGACATTTGAACGGGAGTAAAACGCACATGGAGAGCTGAAAATCTGGCAGGCTGCTGGACAGCAGCATGCAGACAGGAAGTGACACGTGAAGTTTGTCCAGAAGCCCACAGCCCTTGTGCAGGATGCTGGCATGGGAACCCACTGAAGGACCACACAGCATTCCTTCCCTCTTCAGGATTGATAAGTAGCTTTTTACATGGTATCAGGCTGCAGTATCCTGCCCGTGTGGCTTGTCTCTTTCTCTGTCGCATGAATGTACAGTTCCAAACTGAAGTCTGATCGGTTTACCAGTCCCTAACCCTCCTTCCCACCCGGAACTCCACACTGCACACTTAGAACATTTACTTCCATCATGTAGGTTTTATATTACTGTAACCATGAAGTGATTCCTTGTTACCTGTAGCTGACTCATCAACCTATGAACTCTTAACACTTCAGCCACACTGGCTCATTATTAGACTTGAGGCCCAAATTCATTGTAAAAATAAAGTACTGACATCAAACCCTGGTCATCTTTTTGCCTGGCTCTTGTACAGAACTATTTAAAAGTTCTTATGACTAGCCCACACACACATGCAAATTAATGCTAATTTTATTTATCCCGGGGATACTTGTAGAGAGAGTATTGTACAATCTACATTTACTTATACAATGTATTAAGAAAATCCTAAGAAATGTTTTTGCTCAATGAACTGCAAAGGTTTGAATAAGTATAATGAGCTATCAGTTCATGGACTGGTTGGTGTGATGTGAGGTGTAAAGTCGGAGGGAAAGTCATTTGGTCACCATAATGTAATGTATACCTGGACCACATACACGCGTGCACGCACGCACACACACACACACACACACACAGGTTTGTAATTATGTCTTTGTGGGGACTTTCCATTGATTCCTGTGGGGAGAACTCCAATCCCTACATGACAAGTTTAACCTGTACCCTGCCCTAACCTTAACCATAAGTAACCAAACAATATACTTTTGGCATTTTTAGTTTTTTGATTGCAGCCACTTTCTGGGGAAAATAGTCCACCAATGTTCAAATAACAGGTTTTTATTTTATTGCATTATGAGGAACATTGGTCCCCACAATGTAATATAAACATTATTCTCACACACACACACAAGCAGTACTGTAAGAGTGAAGATTAACCCCTAACTTACACTGGTGACCTTCCGATAAATCTGGGCAGCATTCTGGCACTCGGAGTATGGGTATTCCGAGGTAGCCATCTCCAGCATACACATGCCGAAGGCGTAGACGTCCACGGATTCGTCATAGTGCTCCTCGTACATTTCTGGAGCCATAAACTCAGGGGTCCCTACAAAACAGTGAGATAACTGGTTAAAAACACAAGCTACCTTTGCCTTACACTCTGTCAGTGCATGACACAAGCATAGGACAATCGCTCAGCTTCGGTTCATCGAAAGGACTTCCTGTGTACAATATAAAGTCAGTAACTCAATTAAACATCATGAGCCACAGAGACGTGACAGGAAAGCAGGCATGATGTTCACTCACCTATGACACTTTTGGCAAAAGAGGCTCTCTTCAGCGTGGCCAGGCCAAGATCTCCAATCTTGACAGAGCCGGTTGGGCCGGTGATGAAGATGTTGTCACACTTGAGGTCCCGGTGAATGATGGGCGGCGTCCTGGTGTGGAGGAAGTGCAGGCCTTTTAGGATCTGCCGACACCAGCTTCTCAGGACCTTGGGCTTCATCACCTTGAACCTCTTCAGGTACCTGCAAAGACACCAGCAAACACAGCCGACCGCTATTGGTCTGATCCCCTCTGCAGGCCCATGACCTGTCGGCACCCTCGAGCGGACCCCGGCTCACGTTTTTAGCGTCCCTGATGTCATGAGCTCCGTCACCAGCACAATGCACTTCTTGCCCTTGAGCGGTGACTCCCAGAAGTCGTAGAAGCGCACAATATTGGGGTGCTGAAGGCCCTTCAGCATCTCAGCCTCCTCTTTGAACCTCTGCCGCTCCACCTTGGACAGCTTGCGATCCTGGGACAGGAATAACCCACATGGCTCATTAGCCTCTCGAAGCACATGCTTCTTAACTTGGAAACCCGGCATTAAGCCCAGCAGCTGGGCTTGCAGTGGCTCAGACTGTTAGATGCAGTGATCAACTCATGACGAGGGATGAGGCTCCAAGTAGCTGCCCAGTGGAATAATGCTCTAGCTTGGGTGAGGACCTCTTTGGGTGTGGCTGCACATGAAGGGGTCTATGTTGCCCCTTTGAAATAAAAATGCTAATGTCTTGAAACAGAAACCTTGGGCTCACACAATCACCATGAGATGATGACTGTATCCGGCTTGCGAGGATACTGTCATTAATGGCTGCTATTAATCAATATTGTTTTAATGTCCTGCGAGGGTAGCTAACTTGGGGGTGGGAGCAATTTTATTCACGTTCAATACTTGACGTGTCAACTGAGCTTGAATGATTCTTAAAAAAAAAAAAACCCAGCTGACGCTCGCAAGGATGAAAGGGTACTCCAAATCGATATCACTGTCCACTGCCATCAGTTCGCAACTGTATAAATCTCAAATCTGCTGACAGCAGGAAAAGCCATTATCTCTATTACTTTATGGCTCTCCAGCACTGATCTTTAAACGTAGGGCCATTACATAACCCTGGAGGCAGTGATACCCAACACCTCGCATTGGGAAATGGGCGCTGAGAGGCACCACAGATGATAAATAATGTCATAAGATGATCTCATTCATTTTAATTATTTTAAGGTAGGACCAGTGGGTATGGAAACAGTGAACAGAAACACCTCCCCCTCCCCCCAGAGCAGTGCTGACGGAGGAGTGCATGCAGACCACCACTGCAGCCTTCACCGGAGCTTTCACCAGTGTCCAAAAAGGCAGTCGGCATAAATAATGCAAGGCTGCAATGGATCCATTTTGGTCGGCCCCAGGTCGGTCCAGGCCGGCCCGAGGCTGGTGTCCAGAGATGCTGTCAGCACCGGCGAGCATCTCGTCAGAATCTCACCGGGGGGGCGTGAGCATACTGGCTTCTGAAATATTCATAGTCGGCACGCTGGCAGAGTGTGACATGCACAGCACGGACGCACGCGGCATGTATCCAAAAATACATAGATCGATAGGGCTCAGAACATAGACGAGCAGCGCCACGGAAGGGAACCGTGCTTCGTTAGGGAACCGTGCCTCGTTAGCACGCTTACCTAAATCAGCCCTGACAAGCGCGGATGAAAAGAGCGAAGATTGAGCCAGTTATCTGGACAAAAAGATGTGCTTATGCAAACCAGCGACAAGTGCAAACGTGTCACGGCGGGTTGAAAGGCATTTCACTTTGCCGTTTGATTAAAACGTGAAACAGATCAATGCTGTTGCGTGCTGAGCTGGGCGGCAGTGCTGAGGGCAGCACTTTCTCCTCCACGGTCAGGCCAACGGCCCAGAAAATGGCTTGTGACATTAACAGGAAAGCATCCATAACCGACTCTCCACCATGTCAGCCCCAAACCAATGAGCCATTTAGCCTGGCTGCTGTGGCCATGCACGGGCTCTCAGACACGTATCACTGGCCCTGCAGCAGCCAGGATGCCAAGATAGGCAGGTTTGTCTTCTCACCACTAGGGAAACACTTTCCGTGGCGCCTTATCCCCCACCACCCCCCGGCTATAATGCGTTATCGTTGATGTGATCTCCCCAAAAAGCCTGCTCTGTAAAGGGCATGCCTCCATAACTGTACGCCAGACTATCAAATCGTACCCAGCATGGCAGCCCTATCAGGACCCGGGGATTCGCATCATGTGGCATGAGAACCTTTTCTCAGGCTGACAGCGATCCCCCATTCAGAACCCTTGTTAAAGGAAAACCTGTCACTCCCAAGTGTTCCCCTACCCAAAATGTCACGTGTGCCCAGTTAAACACTCCAGAAGGTGCCATCTCAGCCGAGATGTCACACCTCCATCTGGCAGCCTGCTAGCCTGCCATGCACAGGGTGCCCAAGGGAAAATGCCCTCTTCTGGCACATCTCATCACCTTTGCACATCATGCTTCACAACACAGCAGTAACACACACAGAGGACCTACACTGACTTGTTTATCTTCCTTTAAGCCCTTATCCGAGAGCCATCATTAAGTGAAACACAGCGGGCGCCCACCCATCTTTACAGATGCAGCCCCCCCCCCCCCAGTGTGAAACGCAGATGTGGCAGAAAGCAGGGACAGGCTATGACTCATTACTTGATTCATCATTATGAATAACTTCACACCACACAGGTGACACCGGAGAGGGCCAACCGTCCACTGTCCACAGGGAAGCTGCGCTCACAGCAAGGGTAGCGTGGGGCGGTATTTTGAGTTTACCACGGTATTTCAGGCATACTGCTGTATTTTGAAAACTGGTCCCCCCCCCAATCAGTGAAATTCATCACCAAGATTTCAAAACACCAAAATAGAATTGCTTTTGAAAATACCACCAAACAAACATAAAAAAACATACCATGCTATAATGTAAGGACCATATGGGCATATGAAAAATTAGATACTGCCCAAGCCTACACAAGAATCAAACTTTTTCACGTCTCCCAGGTATAGGCTTTCCAGCACGTTAATGGCATAAAACGCCCACATAACAGCACCGTGCATGTTAAAGACTGCACCTGAAGCTCACTTGTGTAACCGATCTTTATCATGTGTTCCGCCTAGTTACACTAAAATCTTATGAGGAAAGCAGAAGGTGGAATCTTCTCGTCTCCTCACTGGAGCTGAGATTGGCATTAAGCTAGAATAAGGACTGCCTTAAGAAGAGGATATGGTGAAAAAAGATATGGTGATAACTTGATAAGAAAGTTATGCTTAAAGCGACAGATATTAGAATATTGAACACAAGGACAGCATACATAATTTCTGAATTTTTAAAAAACACCCCTTTAGGATGTTTAATGAACATGCAATGACTTCTTCTGTAGACTCCAGGTTCTTTAAAGTCCTGTACTGCATAAGCAGCCATGGAACACAGAAGGGCAGTGGGATGAGATATCCATCGACATTTCCGCAAAACACAGCAACAAAAGAAAAGTAGCACCATCTAGGTCCTGACAAGTCTTAACATTTGCAGGTTTTCAGTCTAAAAGAGCAGTTAAGCACCCTATTGAACTAATTACGTTTATTTATCTAATTTAGCCCTCTCTCTCTCTCTCTCTCTCTCTCCCTATCAGCACTGGGCCCTGACTGCTTAATGAGACCCGGAATACCTGCAGACACTGCAGTCTGAAAGCCCTCAAGTTAACCAGAACGTCCTGGGTTTGCAGGCCCATTGGACAGACCCAACAGGGGACATTTCTTACACGCTGCCCCTGGTGGTGAGGAGTTCACACATACCGTCTTTGTTTCTCCTTCATGTCACCTGCTAAATCTACAGTACACAAACCAAAGTCAGATTAGAAAATCTTTCAAAAAAGGGTGCTTATTTGACAAGCGTCAAAGCCTAGACAACAACCACATACCAGTAGTTCACAATACAGTGGTACCTCGGTTCTCGGACTTAATCCATTCCGGACTCCGTATGGAATCCTAAAAAGTATGAATTCTGATAGAATTTTTTCCATAAGAAATAATGGAAAACCAATTAATTGGTTCCCGGCCCCCCAAAATTACACCTAAATATGTTTTTTTTAAGCATTTAAACACAAAATGAACAGGATCAAACAAGAGCATTTTTATCTTAATGGCTTCCAAAACAATAAAGATCTTATCCCAACATTACCCCTGTCCTGCCCCGATCATCTCACACTCCCTCATTAACCTCGAGTGGAATTCCCGTGTGATCAGCTGTTTCTTGTTGTTGTCATTAGTCATCTGTATTTAGTCTGTGTTTAAGTTTGGTTCCCCAGTCCGGTCATTGGGTGCGTTCGACTTGCTTACAGCACTGGCTTAAAGCAACACATTCTGATCCTGACGCAATGCATTACGATTAGATGCATTTCGACCTCTCACCCAGCTGCACAAACTGGAACTGCCTTTGTGACGACATACCTTTGCCCTTATTGGCTGAAGAGTTTAGTTACATGCATGATGTTTGTATCCCAGTCAGTTCCAATGCATAATCTTCTATTTCTCCCAAATATCATGTAGAGCAGTGAGAACTGGTTTTCAGTTAATTTACCTGGTAAAATAATGTTTAAATAAATTTAATAAATGCTCTAATAGTACATGTAAGTTAGCGGTTTATTTATTGTTAGTTACTGTAATGTTGTGCTACTTTATTTAGTAAAATGTCCAGCCTGTGAAGAAGGCATTTAAGTAAGATTTGCTTTGTAGTATGAGTCATTTCCTGGTGCAGACAATTTAGTTCAGCGTTCACCGTTCGACTTCTGATATTCAGATCGAGTTCTAGATCAAACTGGTTTGTTCGACTTTCAAGAAATTTGAGTTCTAGTGAGTTTGAGAACCGAGGTATCACTCTATTTTACAAAACTGGCTGCTGAAGTAAGCTACTTAAACAGAATGTATGACGATGCAAAGGGGATGTGAGTCTATCTCCAGCCAACGTCATGGAGTTCTGTGGCCCAAGCCAGACACTGTGTCGTATCAGGCGAAGGTGCACGTCAAGGCACACGAGGTAAACTTAGATGAATAAACACGCAAATCAAAATAACTGTGGCACTATGCAAACCACGGCAATTAGATCCATGCTAAATTATATATCTATTTACAAATCCAAAGAGGAACCATCTGCCACTGTGTACCATGCTCTCTGTGTCCTGCTGAAGGCTCTGGTGCTTCTTGGAAGATGTCCAAATGTCAGAGGGCAAGTTGACTTCCCTGGCAACCAGGAAGTCACGCAGGAGAACCCCCCTGACATCCTGAGCCGAGTCTGGCTTTATCTCCCCCAGCAGACACTGCCAAAGGGCCCGCGTCAGCCTGGGCCTGGCCCTCGTTGTACCTCCTGGACACGGTGCTGCTTGCTCGTGACAGATGCCAAAAGTCAGTGACCTCCAGTCCACCCTGCAAAAAAGGAACTTCTTCAAGTGACCTCAGGCCAACATAACCGGGGGTATTTTATGGAAAACCAGATACTGGATCGATGGCCGTATCGACAGGACTACGGGGAGCCCGGTACACGAGTTGGAGAGTGGCGGGTTGATGGCAGGGAGCATTTGCAGAGTAGCACAGCAAGCTTCACTGCAAACCCAACAAATTCACTGCAAGGTTTTTCCATTAGAAAACTGCACACAATGCCCAATGTACACAGAACTTATGGCTACTAATTATGGCTGTAAAAGTACCTAGATAAAGATCCCACACTTCATCTCAGCAATACCTTATAAGTGCTCATTCTGTGTGCACAAAGTTCATCCCGATCCTTAGCCAGCATGCTGACCAAACTCTCCAAGCGATAAATCTTTAGTGAGAGAGCAAGCAAAGTGAGACGGGCTGAGTTAAATCATTTTCCATGGGCCACTTCCCACTCAGTCTGCCTGGTACTAGTCCCATATGAATGGCTGGTCCGACGCAGAGTGGCTGTGGAATCTGCTGGGCTCCGGCCGGCCTTCAGAGGCCTGGCTGTACACAGAGGGGTGGTTCTCGCTTTGCTGTGAGGAGAGGCACCAAAACCCAAAGCTGCAGCTCCCCCAAAGAGCCTCCTGGACCCAGCAGGATGGCATGGTCCAGCTGTTTGGCCTTTGTTCTCTCACTTAAGGGACCGAAGCCTCCCCCAACCCCCCCCCGCCCGCTCACATGCACAGCCCCCCTCCACAGCCAGCCACACACATAAACCACAAAATCATCCTAAATCACACATGTCTGCCGTACTTCAAAGTGTCAAAGGCAGCCTTTGGGTTTAAGGAAAACATGCAGGGAAAGTAAATAATGGCAAGTAAATGGAGTCATTGTATATCTGAATGATGATGTATTATTATAGTGATAATATATAATAAATAGCATCACACACACAAAAGCAAAGAGCAGAGTGCTTAAAGTACAACAAATGGTTTCTGGTTCACAACTCATGAGGGTCTGTGCCCCTGTATTTAATATGAACTACTTCCATTTCAGACAGAGAAAAAAAACAAAGAAATTTGTCAGCCATCTTTATTGCTTTGGACTAAAACAAAACACCTAACAAACAGCTAAATGTTATACACTATAATATAATTCATAATCAAATAGACTGGGAGACCACAGACATTTTATTGCTAGATCCATCACTGAATCAATTTGTGAACAAGTAACAGTGGAGCAGCACATTCCGCATGTGTGACCTCACAGACTCAGAGACACTGCAGCCCTTAATTGGCCCCATCCACAGCAATGACAGGGCTGATTCATGCCAGGCCACTTTTGGAAAGTTAGTTCAGCTGTGGCCTCGGAGCATATCTAGAAGGACTCCTGAGGACACACACACACACACGCACGCAACATCCCACATTTTAAAAACATGCACCAGCAACAGCCTTGTTATCAACCATTTTAAATCGAAACACCCGATAGGATCAGTGAGGTGTGCTTGTGCCAGAATACAGCACGCATCTCAGGCACGTCCATCCATTCATTCATCCATCCATTTTTCCTCTTTATCCTCATCAATTGAACCGAACTAAACAAACAAATGCCAGGCAAAAACATTCCATTCTCTCAGGCACCTACCACTGTAATGTCTTCCTGCTTTGATATTGAACCAATAAACTTCAGAATGACTCCATTTATATATAAAACCAAACACACAATTGGCAGGTTACATGGAAAATTAGACCCAACGGCTAGCATCGTAGCAACAGGCCATTTCTACAGAGCACAACCCTGTTTCTCTTATTTCTGCAGTTTGTTTCCTTGTATTATTTGCACTGTGTTATTGTTGTTGCTTTGTACTGCTGTGTGCTCATTCATTTTTTTCTTCTCATTTTTTTAAAAAATATTTTATTCTTTATTATTCTCCCCCCAGTCTTTATTTTTCAGTGTTGTTCAGCTCAGGTTCCTTGTTCAGGCTGTATGCTGCTCCGTAGACGAGCGAAATTTATTACACTTGCATGAAAGGACAATCAAGGGACTCAACTTCCTAAACGGCAGCCCACAGCGGTGAGGTGTGTCCCGTTTAAACAGCATTGCTTAAGGGCTGTCTGTCTGCCTGCGCTGCACTTTTCACACCATAAAATGTGAATTTCTTCTGCAGTAGACCACCACAGGACAGACTGGCCCTACTGTAAAATATATATGCTCTACACCTGTGTGTGTGTGTGTGTGTGTGTGTGTGTGTAGACACACACACACCTGTAATATCCTTCTATGGCAAATTTACTTTAAAGGAACGGCAATAGTTGATGAAATTGATTCTCTGATTCTTAATCGATTGTCATAATAATTCCTAAAGATAGTTTCGTACGTCCAATGATCGATTTTACCCTTTAACATTTTCTGCCCTTTCAACGGCTAAAATAGGGGGGGGGGAGTCCAGAAGGGCATTTTGAGGCTTAGGTGTTAAAGGCTAATATCGTTGATCACACGGATCGTGAATTCAATGACGTGACAGTGGGTGATGTTAAATTTCACAGGGGAAAACTGTATTACCAACATGGCGTCGGACACTATATCGGTGCTTTGCAAACGCCCGTAACTTTAAAAGTTGTTATTATTTAAAGTGAAAATAAATAATAATAAATAAATACAAAATAACCCTCATCTTCTCCGCTCTCGTCTCCCTCACACCATCCACGATTCTTTTCAAAGGTAAAGTGTACGTTAATTTGTTTTACATATATTTTACTTTATATTTTGTATTAGTATTTTTTATATCAATATTTAGGGTTGTAGAACGAATCTTCCGAGTTTCCATTGTTTCTTATGGGAAAATTTGCTTTGATATACGAGTGCTTTGGATTACAAGCACGTTTCCGGAACAAATTATGCTCGCAAACCAAGGTACCACTGTATAGACATTGCAAAATGCAGTTTGGAACAATTGCAGACACATTATAAAAGTTCCAGATATCTGATTAGCAAAGTCTTGGCTACATAAAGATGACTAAATGGTGTAGTCGCAACATTTATTTGGATAAATAAGTAAGAAAAAGCTAACTCATGTCACTATTTCTGTCTTATTTCGTTGAATATGTAGCAACTTCCATTTGTATGAATGAGCCATGTCCCTACCCCCCTTTTATGGCGCTAATGGGGATGTATCTGGCTCGCGTTATACCGTTGCGTTGTTCATCAGATTACCATGCGAATGCGATTTAAATGCGCGCTAATACGGCTATTTAGAATTTGAATAGCGATCTTCGGGTTACAGCGGTACTACACACCCCTGATGCAGGTAAAACAAAGGTGACTTGGTTTACTTTTTGCCGATTTAACCTAATTTTAAAAACTTTAATACTTCCGACAATGGACGTTTTGAAAAGAAGACCGATTACGGATTTAGTCAGCATTTTGTTTCTATAATAAGAATTAGTCCTTACAGCCATCTTTAACTATCAATACATCATTAATTTGTCATATTTGTCATTGAATGTCAATATAATACTAGTATTGATATGTTGCACAACTACACAGTCATGTAATTAAGGTAACAGCTAAAAAAACTTTTAAAAACACAGACCCAAATCGATATTGGATCCAATCGATTCTAAATCTTAAGAATCGGAATCGAATCAATTTTTGAAATTTGAATCAATACCCAGCACTAAACGTCAACCAAATAATACCATTCAAAAGCTGAAGTTATGGGTTAAATTGACACTGAACGGAGCCGGCACACACGACTCGGCAGTATTCAGAACCGCGGCCGGCAAGGAGCCCCACGTGTCGCTGCTGGGAGCCGAAACGGTGGAAAATCACAGACTTGCCCTCCTTCCCACTGCAGAAGGAGAGCCGCGACGGCGGCGCCCTGCTCTGCACAAGCGCTGGCACAAAGACGAGTCGCGGCTGCGGCAAAGAGTGGGTGGCGGCCAAGGGGGGACCCTGCAGCTCTCAGCAAGGACCACTGATCACAATGCTCCCTGAGTAGTACGGGAGAACATGGCCAGCCGCCATAACTGATGGATGCTGCTGAGATGAATGCAAAGAACTGACATATTCCCGCTAGAATGAAAAGCCCACGTTAATCAGATTAACAGTGATGCAGCCACTACACTGCGTTAAATACAATACTACAGGCAAACAGAGGCTCTACAGGGGGGGGCCTGAAGGGGGCAGAGTGGGCCTGCTGATGTAAATAGAAGTCTGCAACCCGGTCTCACACCCATTGCTGCCTGGCAGCTCACTGTGACCCTGACTGGTTGTTCAAAAAATGGACACACTAATAAGGACTTATGAGATGTAAGAGATACCATACTGAAGCTATTAAACTATATTGGGCAAATGGTTTGGTAATGGATGGTCAACCCTCAGATGGTGGCCATTGAAAGGCACCCAACATGAAAGCAGTGGAGCCCAGACTGTACGGATTCCATTGGGACAGTGACCGTCTGAAAAGTCCCATATTGTACACAGTAAATCTGCGATAGCCGACACTGTAGGCTATGACTGAAATGGCGAAGGCACTTCTCAGTTGGTCAGCATGGTGCCTTTCTAATAAAATGTACAGCAACCCCCCCCCCCCCAAAAAAAAAAAAAAAGAAACCTCGCCGGACAGCACTCCGACTGCCTTGGCGGCACCCCCTCCCCCAACACGACTCTAATGCAAGTTTCCCGATTTAGCCACGTCCTCTGTGAGCTGCACAGCATATTCTGGACTCTCTAACATCGAGGAGAAACGTTAATTTCACCTGCATGACTTAGCACATCTATTTTAAAGCAGAAGAGAGGAGCACTATTTCAGGCTGACAGGAGATCCCCACGCCTAAACGCACCCCACCCCACCCAACACCTGAGTATTGCCCCAACCCCAACTCCATGCACACAGCACTCTGCTTAACTGTGGATGTCAGTAGCGATTTGTAGAACGTGCTAACAAAAAAAAAAACCTGCTAATTTTTCTCTTATAGGATGATTTAACATCTTTGAGAGCACCATTTTCAGACTGACTGCACCTAAGACGTTATCCCCTTTACAGCTATTTAATTTTGGCACTTAAAATGTTTAATTTAACAAAAACACCTGTCTTAACCAAAAAAAGCTGCATCCACAGCCCCAGGTCTGATATCTTATCAGTCTCAGTTGAGATACAGAACCTGGATGTTGGATGCTACCTGGCTAAAAGGCCACATGTGAACCTGAGATCTTCCTGCTTCAGATACCCCGTTTTAATTGCAGAAATCAGAAAGCGTGAACCATAGCAGAGCACAGCTCAGCACTAGCACGAGGCCAAATGTGTCCAGAACCGCTTCCACCACATGACTTCTAGGACAAACAAGCACACAAAGAACACGGGTCGGCGGCTCTGAGAGTAACTGGACCCACTAGTCCCTTCATCACTAAGGTGGCATAGCAGCTGAGAAAACCAAGGATATTTCCTCGACGTTAAGAAGCGGAAGGGGTCATTTCTGCCCCTGTCACTGTCAATAAACTACATCAATTTCCTCCATGTGCATGAAGCCTCAAGGCAACTTCCCAGTGAATCATCTTAACTTCCCTCTCTGCCACACTGATCTCTGCAGAGGATGCTAAGCTAACCACAATACGGCAACCTCAGAGCCAAGTGGGACCTACTCCAACTCACACCCCAGAAACCCAGCCACAGGAAACAGGACCGTGAGAGAGTTGGAAATGGCTCCACTTAACGGCCATTTCCCACTACAATGTGCACATTCACATATGTACGTCATCTTAGCCTCTCATAAAAGTCCATAACATGTCCTAACACTCACAGCAAACTATGGACAAAAAGATACCGCCGCAGTCCAGTAACTAACACAGTCATCTAGTGCAAGATACCAGGGTCTAAATCTTAATCAGACAACAGTATGTGAAAAAATGTTCCCAAAGTTTGGCAGCATTTCAGTATTGCATCAGCATTTCACATTCCTCTACCTCTACGAAGGAGCGCAAAGTGACCAATATGAAATTAATCATGTTAAAAAAACAATCAATAAGAGTGCAAAGCTGAAAGCATATGCAGGGCTGACAAAAAACTTTAAAGTAATGAGGAGGCAAATGTGAGTATTACTCACTGTATAAAGAAACACATTTAATCTGAACTAGATGATCAGTGAAAGAGTGCAACCTTGTGACTATACCCCATTTTTTGAGGTTCTGCAACAGATCCAAAAGTCAAAAATATAATGTGAAACAATGCACCAGTTAATATTGTTACATAAATGGAAAATAATTTCATCACAACCATCTGGGAAATAGCCATAAATCACAGAAACAGTTACCATTTCTTTGGTTATTTGTTTTCAAAGTATCTATCACATAACTATCAACTGTTACCAAAACAATCATTACTGGTTCAAATAGGCATTCCCAAAGAAAATAGTTTTATCCTTTCTTATTTTAAAAATGTGCAGTGTAAATGACGTTGTATTTACAGATCTCATGACTTAAAAGTTTTTGAAGAGATCAAGATAAATTCTCTTACATGACTGTGTGACCTCAATGGATACATGAAATATTAAAAACACCTGTTGTGTAAAACATATATACATAATCAGAAATTTAAGTGAACAATATCGAGCCAAATAAGGTGGTAAAAATGTTTCATAGTGCACTTACTCCAAAACCATGTACTGGGTAAGTGGTTGGAATATGGATGGATGGATCCATCCATCCATCCATTTTCCAAACCGCTTATCCTACTGGGTCGCGGGGGGTCCGGAGCCTATCCCGGAAGCAA
>JAABNY020000108.1:13198409-13223724 GCA_015164015.2 Brevimyrus niger
AATCCTCATTTCGACATACAGCCGTCCCACACCCCACCCCAGGAAGGAAAACGGGACACCCGCGGGGGGGGGGGAGGGGGTGGGGGGGGGGGGGGGGGGGGGGGGGGGGCATTGTCGCATTTCCTTCTGCTTATTGGAGATGTTTTTCGAGATGGCCAGCAGCCGCATTTTGGGGGCTGGGCGGGGGGGTTCGCAGAGAGCTGCAGTGGCGTGCACAACGATCCTGTTGTTTGTAGTGCCGCCTGCGCAGCACCCAGGAGGAAAAACATCCACCCTCCATCTGAAACCTGCAGAGGGACCTGCACGGTATTATCCACGCATCTGCAATGCACCCGATACAAGGGTCCCTTTGCTGTTGGAAGTAATTTACCTAATGTTGGACTGACCAACTCTGGAGACGGATGATTTCCGTAGTGATTCACTTTAATGTATCTATTGATAAAACAGTATGAAACAAGAGAAAATAAGACGCACGTGCTTGGATCTGTGAGAAGAGAGTGAGTTTATTTCTGACTCTCAGTCCGTCTAGGGCCCGCCACAAAGATACGGCGTTCTATGCTTCTGCAGCCAAGGTTAGATTCCAGAAGACTCTGCCTCTGCTTAGACCTAACAAACCTGATGGCGCCATATGGAAAAACCAGTCTGTCCATGTCGAAGGTGAAGAACACCCAACACATATGAGGGAGAAAGGCAAGGAGCCAAACATGTAAAAGTTTTGATGACAATATGTAGTGATGGTATACAGATACTGGTGGTGGGGGCAGATTAGTCTGTCATTCGGCAGAGTGGAAACGTGAAGAGGAGCCAACACAGATTTCTGGTTCTCATCTGAAATGTTCCTCCTGTCTTGTGCAGTGCATGAATTTCGAACCTTCGGTGCAGCTGGTCGCTTACTTGATTACACAGTGCAGCATTCAGGCTGCAATTATAGTCTGCAACAGCTGAGGCCTTTAAAGTGAAACCTTCCCCTGCGCTGTACCACATGAGCCTGTTTTCCCTTTGTTGTGTCCATTTTTCCAAGGGGTTACTCAGAAGCACTCTGGCCCACCTCTGCTCGGCTCTCTCCAGGAAATAATATCACAGCTACTGAAGGAAACGGCAGCTGGGTGGAGATGGTTGGTGAAAGACTTGAGCACCTGATACTTTACTGAGTCATTTATCTGGCACCCTGCCCCCCTTAGAGTTGCTCTTAGTGTGGGCGATAAGTGAGCTAGCCCTGGGCGGAGGAACCATGTGACCCCTTTATCATCTGAGGTTCAGGAATGTTTCAGAGAAGCTTGCACAACGCTTAAGCTGGCCGTCTACTTCAGGGGAAATCAGCGGTATCGACGTCGTGTAAGCAGTATGACCTTGTATGACGTGTAATCCACCACGTTGATCACCATTTTGGCATACACTGTGCTGGGCCCCCAAGGGAGACTTTTTTGTTTGTTCTAGTCCCACCCGCTGCCCACGACTGGTCGACATACTGTAAATGTGACATCGGGGGATTGGTCAGCAGGACTAATTATGCAGTTACCTGCATGCTTTGCTTTGCACCTTGTTATGAATATTGTAAATCATATCATTGTATGTGTTTTTCTGTTAATAGTAAAAGTTGTAATTGTATTGTAATTGTATTGAACGCGTGTGTTTCGTTAGCATGTAAACGTGAGACTCGTTTAAATTGTTGGCTTCCCTGTCAGTGCTACTTCTGAATTATTAAACCTGAAGTGGCTTTGGATAAAGATAGATACTTCCATTTTAAAAAAGCTGTCATCTCCTTTTTTAAAATGACTCATGCCACAATTAGTTTATTTACACTCTGTATGTGGGTCTGCTGCATCAGAAATATTCTGCACCCTCTAGCCTTGAATGAACTAAGTGGCGGTGTTGTTTTATTTTTGTGACAGATTGTTCGGGTAGACATATTCGGTTTCCTTTAGTCCAGACGTCGTTTGAAGTATACAGCCACCCAAGTTGGTTAATTTAGGTTCAGAGAGTAAAAGTCCAGACCGGGATTTTGTTTCAACCAACCAGTTGAATACTCTGTGACTGGGTGCGTTGCGGCTTTCGACCTGGGCTTAGGTCTGTCTGCAGCTGACGCGACGTGGAGCGCAATCTGCCGGCGGCTGCAGGGGTGGAGTATAAATTGACTGCGGCCAAATCGGACAACTTCTACTCCTCGTAGTCTGCGAGACCTGACTGCTATGGCGGCACTGCCAGAAGGGTGTAGATAAATCTATACAAATATCACCTGCATGCACATTATTTTGTTTACAACAACCAACTCCTGATCCTAACTGTTAGCAGTGGGGAAAAAAATAAACAATTGTGTATAGTGTCTCTGTGTAAAAAGACACAGGTAGCTGCCAGGAAAAAGATCAAATGCATGTATTTTTAGGATTATAATTTTTTTAAGTCATGTACAGAGTACAATGCAATTTTTACTTGAATGCCTTCTTCACAGACTGGACAATTATACAAATAAAGTAGCACAACATTGCAGTAACTAACAATAAATAAACCACTTAATAGTACTTAACTGTACCATTAGAGCATTTATGTCATTTATTTAAACTTTATTTTACCAGTGGCCTATACTACGAAGCGGGCTTACTGGCTTATCGGGGTAACTTGTCGGATTTAAGGTACCACAGTTTAAATGGACTTCATATTCGTTCACTTACATTTTGCCCAGACTACCTTAAATCGACTTGCTCTCGTGAGGTTTTTGTACCATGTGACATGGTGATGCATGGTGACGTTTTGCAGCGCCGGCTGAAGTTGGACAAAAGAAATCAAACCATGATGCCTTGCTTCAGGACCAGAATGCATTGCTTTAAGCCAGCGCTGTAAGCGGCTGCATGCAGTCAAACACACCCTGTGATTCATTATGAGCGACTGGTTGGTTGAAACAAAATCCTGGTCTGGTCTTTTACTTTCTGCACCTGAATAACCTAACTCTGACAGCTACTGTTAGCAAGAACATGATAAATGCAAAATATCTTTTTGATTTCAGTGGGATGGGGAAACAGAATCCATCAGTAATCCTAATCTTTTTATTTAGTTCGTGGTACTTAGGCGAAGGATAAGATTTGGAAGATGGGTGGATGGTGATTAGGTGGTAAACACATTGCCAGTGACAGATACGTGTTTATCCTCTATGGGTTGTGCTCGTCCTGGTTTGCTGACCACACATGCCTTCTCCCCAGGTGCTCCCCAGGAGGGGCTGGAGGCGTAGCGATGGACCGCTGAACATGAACCACTACGCCAATAAGAAGAGCGCTGCGGAGAGCATGCTGGACGTGGCCCTGCTGATGGCCAACGCCTCTCAGCTGAAGGCTGTGCTGGAGCAGGGCTCAGACTTCGTCTTCTACGTACCCCTAGTTGTGCTCGTCAGCATCTCACTGGGCCTGCAGATCTTCGTGGGCATCTTACTCATCTTCATCGGTGAGGGATGAGGCAGGGCTGCTTCTCTTTCTGTAGGATAGATGCTTGAATGATTTCTTTATTTGGAAAAGGTCACAATAGCACTCCTCAGGGTTGAGTCAGTTGATTTTGATTGAGATTCACTCTTGATAGTATTCATTTGCGTGAAATGCGGCAGTCCGCATGCAATTCTCTTCAGACAACAAAAAACAGACCACATTCGCCGGCATGGGACCAGCTAAAAAAACACGTCATTGTCTTGCAATGAATATAATTGAGTAGGGACCCTGAACCGTATCAGGAGTTCATTTATGTGAATGAAGGGAGAGAAAATACATACTCATTTAGAACAAATGACAGAGACTAAGCACTGGGGGGGGGGGGGGGGAAGAAAGACTGTTCTTTTTGTGAGAACATTTCCTGTCAGGCTGGAAAACAGAATCACATGACAGGGACTTGGCAGCGAAGAATGGGATTATTGGCGGCATTTTCCACTTCAGGGTTAAACAGGAGCAGAGTGGGCTTAGTGGTAGCATGACACAGTACCAAACAAAGGAGCTGGATTCACAGGGAACCAGGAAAGTGAACACAAACAGGGCCGATGAGGTGGGGCTGAACAGGGAATCAGGGGAGGGGGAGAAGATTACAGGTTATGGGACCCTGAGCTGCAGGTGACTGTGGGTGAAACAAAATAGAAGTTATCCTTATTGTTGAGAATGAGCCGGAACGACTCAGTCAGATTAATCCAGTCACCTGACACGCCGTGCGAGACTGTGGGTGGTCGGTGGTTCACATCCCTCCACTTCAATCTTTTGTTCCCAGGGTGTTTTGGGTGCTAAAAAGGAAGAAAAACTACCTGCACATACATGGGTGAGTGAGTTACCTTGATTAGAGCCCTGTATTGTGCCAGCGCGTTGAAGGAAGAATGTATTTCCTGGAGACCCCTGAAAAGAGCCCTCGCTGCTTGGGTGACAATGGGAGCTCTGTGATTTCCCAACAGACCTGAGCCGCAATCCACAATCCCAGCGACCGGCCACAACACGAAACCTGACAGACTTTAACCTTAGACACCCATCCCGAACCTCATCACTCAGGCCGCACTAGGGTCACATAACCCGGGTGCTTTTTTTTATAAAGCATCTGTTTTGTAGTGGGCTCAGAGCAGAGCATGTTACCCTGACCAGCTACTGCTCGCTGCAGCGGTCCCACGCTGGCTTTCCGGCGACATGTCCTGAACGCGACGGTGACAGGTTAGGGCTGAGCAGCAGTGCAAGCATAAGGAATTGGAGGCATATCGTTTAGATGCAGGGGTTTTACATCTACGACGCGTGATCAGCAGCGCCACCTGCCTGCTGGAAGCGGTAAAGCATGTCCCGAATGACCTAGATGCTGGTGCTCTCCTCCAGACAGACACAGGCAGCTTCCTAGCGTCCTTACTTACCCAAACATAAAGTGACCGCTTTGTCTCACTCCCGCAGTGAAATGGGACCTGAATGATGTGAGCAAGCACTTCAGGCTGAACGTGCTGGAGAACATCGCCACGGCCCTGGTCTTCATCATCGTGGTGGTCAATGTCTTCATCACAGCGTTTGGAGTCCAGCGGCCCGGCAGCAGCTCCTGAGGCCGAGGCAACGGCGGGACACCCTCAGACGGCACAGGTGCAGCATCTGCCGTTTATACCTGCCTTTCACTTGCATGCAGTTCCTAAACTGGCTGTCTGCAGGAATCTCAGGCTTTCTGCACTGCTGTATGGCCCCCTGCCCCCCATGTGGGGATGTCTCAGCTTCAACATTCCACAGAGGGAGTAGGACCTTTGCAATGGTGGTGGAGCCCACAACCTCTTATAGGGTCCTCGGCTGATGTTTAATATCTTATAAATATTTTAGAGATGCAAAATGCCTTTTTTAATTAATATGAAATGATTGATGGGTGATGCAGTGACACAGTGGTTAGTTCTGTTTCCTCACACCTCTGGGATCATGCTTTTAAGTGTCTGCCTGGGTTACATGTGTGTGGAGGTCTGCATTTTCTCCCCATGTCGTCGTGGGGTTTCCTCCGGGTACTCCGGTTTCCCCTCACAGTCCAAAAACATACCCAAGCTAACTGGGGTTACCAGATTGCCCACTGGTGTGAGTGACTGGTGTGTCAGTGACTGGCGTGTCAGTGTGCCCTGCGATGGGTTGATGCCCCATCTTGGGTTACTCTCCGCCTGTTGCCCGTAGCTTCCAGATGGGCACCAGATGACCCGGAATAAGACAAATAGGTTCAGGAAATGGATGGATGGATGGATTAAATAATTAACTTTGCAAATATTGCTGAAATAGTCTGGATGTACATTTTAACATGCTGAGCTAGCAGTGATCCCAAATACACCGACTTCATGTTATACTAATGCTGTCATATGATGATTATGCTAACACTCGGGGGTGTAAGTTCTGCCACATCTGACACGGAGACCACTTGCCGACTGAAAGGGAGCTGGACGCTGAGATGCCCCCTGAACTACAGGCAGGCTGGGTCTCTCTTGGCTGTGGCTCATCTCCCCTCACACAGCACACCTCCGAGCTTGTCACCGAGTGTCAGCATTCTTGTCATTCGTGGCGGTGTGTGTGCTCGCTGTCTCACTGCACACGCGCGCCTTCTCCTTCCGCACAGATCCACCTCATCGGCCGCCTGAGGGGAAGCCATGGACGGGCGAAGCTCGAGTGTGTGTCAGAAAGAAGGAAGCGCCGGATCCTGTCCCCCGTGAGACACAGAGAAGGCCCTTAGCTGAAGGAGCAGGACCTCTGGATCTTCACATCCTATGGGGTTTACAATTATGGGGATTCAAGGCAGATAGAGAGAACAGCAAGTCAAAGCAAGTGAGATGCCGAGTGGCTTTGCTCTTTCCATGTCTGTCACCCATTGTGATGTTCTAGCCTTGTTACTGGTAGGACATTCGCGTGTAAATGTAGATGCAGCTTTCTAGAGTACAACCCGCTACATTAATTAATATGAACACTTTAGTTTTAGCTATTCATGCACCCATACATCTTCCACTACAGAGCCTTGGGTCCTTGTGAAGTATTTTTGGACCTGTGTGTTATTTTTTCCCTATTTTTTTTCTCACTGCTTTCTCTTATGCTGGAAAGGCTTATTAGACCAGTGTTACCATGCCCTTCTGTACAGTGCTGAGAAAAGGTAAGGTCTGCTTAGCCCAATTAGTTCCAAGTTGGTTTGGGACTATGAAAATTATATCAATTGAGAGGTCATAGATTTTTTTAAACTTGAGTACGTTGTTACATCATGGGTGACTCCTAGGATGTTAATTCCGATAAGGATGGACAAATAAGAATAATTGACAAGACCAATAGGAGTAGAGGAAAATTATTTTTCTTTTCATTAGTTGACAAGAATCAATCAAAAGGCCAGTATAAAAGCAGATGGAGGCTGCATCCTACCAGGGGGGCTCTAATCACTAGCCCAAAGCTGGATGAAGACCGGCTGTTTTAATAGAGAGTTAATCGTTTCGCTCTGAGGGAGCTGTGCCAGTGATGAGCAGGAGGAAAGCCCATCTGGACGCCCCAGCCTGTGTGATACAGGCCTCTGAGCCGTCCTGCTCCAGGCCGCCAACGTGGCGTGGCCGCCATCAAACCTGGCTCACCACTGTAAGACACGCCTACTTCAACCAATGATGTGTCTTTGTGCTTTTGAGCTTCCTGCATGGGCAGCCAGTGCTGTGAGAGGGGAGCTGAGCCACAGCCAATCGAGGCCAGGCCGACCCCTAATCCAGGGGATAACTCAGGGTCCGGCTCTGTCAGATCTGGGAGGTGGCCTCCATGTCACCTTGCAGCAGAACAGTGTAAGTATGCCCCCTAGTGTTAGATAGCATATTCGTCATATGACAGTATAACATGAAATTACAGTATTAGTCAGGCAAGTCCTGGCTCAGACAAAGATGTACACCCTTACCTCTAGTTGTGTAAATAGTTGATTGTGAGTTCTTTGCCATCAAATGTATATAGTGTTTGCTGCTAGATTCAAAATTAGAAACAAGGCAGTAGTGGTAAAAGTGGGGAAGGGGGATTTCATTATCATACTAAAATGGGAAAAAAATGGTTGTATTATCTATGCATCTAACTAAACAGAGACTGATATATTAAGATGTATGCAAACTATCGATAAATGTGTTCTATATTAAGCTGTGCTGTTTTTGGAACTTCTGAGCACCTCAAAACCAAAGACGTCAAAGTGCCTCTCTGCTGATGCTCAGAAAAAGTTAGCCTTAAAACATTTCAAAATCTAAGGAAAATGGATATGATGCAGAACCTAGAAAAATTTAATTGCTGCGATTCTGCTAGGTAGTTCAGTAGTTATCTCAAGATACACATGTAATGAGCTATTTAATGTCCACTTTGGAACTCCTGGCAAACATGTGCCTCCTCTCTGTTGTTCCAAAACACTTCCTGCCTTTTCTGCCAGCGTAAACAGCCCTGCAGTGCTCCCGGCCCGCATAGGGAACCGGTCATGGCAGATTGTGTGTTTACAGTCATTCTTAGGTATGTATGCACGTCAAACTTAAAGTGGGAGTAGATGACTGTCTCTGCAATGTTGGCTGATCAAATTTCAAGGGGTCTCGTCTTTGTTGCTTGCAGTCAGCCTTCAGATTCGGCGTTTTTGTGAATGTAGCTAGTGCTTCGGCCATTTTCCCACACATTTTTTTTGAATGACATAATAATATTGGGGAGATGCAGAAGTGTTGTAATGTTGTGCATATTAAAAAATGGGTCGGGTGTTTCTGTTTCATAGTAGTGTCATGGTCACCGGTGTTCTTTGGTCCCATAACATGGGATCTTCTGCACCTGACTTGGGGGGGGGGGGGCGTAATACTTGAACATGAAAATTTCCCTGAATTTATTCAGCAATTTATCAGGCTGCATTAGCGAGTAAATACTTCAAGTACCTTTAGATAAATGCATATTTTAAGCAACTTTATGTGGACTTCTACAGAGCTCCATATAATTTTTATTCTTTTCATTTTTATTCTTTTTAAAAATGTATTTTAAAATATTTTGTAGTATGTTCCTTTTAAAACAATTGTAATAAAGTCTAATCATCTAGGCTGCTTTGTCTTATCACTGTGTATAGCTTGTTGTAATGGCTGGTCAACACTATGCATAGCAATACTATTATCAAATACGCCATTTTGGCTATGGTTGTCTCTAACATGCATAAGTATCTGGTGCCCTGCACATGTAGCTAGTCCACCTGTAGGTGGCGCATTTCCATTTGTTTACAAAACTTTCAAGGATGACATCAGGTGCTGGGATGCAGCTTAAGGTAATGGTTACACACCGGTAGGCCAGATGGTATTATTTCTATACCTTCGGAGATCAGAATGGAAAACAAAATGCTACTGAAAATGATTCTCAGCCAATACAGCAATACCTCGGTGCTCGAACTCACTAGAACTTGAATTCCTTGAAAGTCGAACAAACCAGTTTGACCTAGAACTCGATCTGAATATCAGAAGTCGAACCACGAACACTGACCTAATATAAATTGTACGCGCCAGGAAATGAGTCACACGACATGTCTCTGACCGGAAACAAAAGGTAATAATGTCAGCCTCGCATTTGCTGTAGTAGCAGTGCTTGTTGGTGATAATGCTATTTTATTGAAGATACCGTATCAGGTAATACACTGTATCTTATATTAATTTGTTAGCCATTGCTCACCAAAAAGTTACGTAATAGTTGCACAAATGTTACAACTTAAAAGTTTGCTATTCACGAACAAATTAATAAATACAAAGTAGTAATAAAAATAAACAATGCACCGGATTCAAAGTTTTTGTTGTCATGTATAGTCTACAATGCAATTCTTACTTGAATGCCTTCTTTGCAGACTGGACGATTAACCAAATAAAGCAGCGCAACATTACAGGAACTAACAATAAATAAACCACTAACTTACGTGCACTATTAGAGCATGTAATTTATTTAAACTTTATTTTACCAGGTAAATTAACTGAAAATCAGTTCTCAATGCTATACGTGATATTCGGGAGAAATAGCAGATTACGCATCGGAACTGCCTGGGATGCAAACGTCACACGTGTAAACTCTTCAGCCAATAAGGGCAATAATGTCACGTAGGCGGTTCCAGTTTGTGCAGCCGAGTGACAGGTCGCAATGCATTCAACTATAATGCATTGCTCTAAGCCAGCGCTGTAAGCAAGTTGAACACACCCAATGACCGGACTGGGGAAACAAAATTAAACGTGGACTTAATACAGAGGACTAATGACAACAACCAGAAACAGCTGATCACATGGGGATCTCACATGAGGGTATCGAAGGGGGCGTGGCACCCAGAAGGAGCGGACAATCGGGGCAGGACAGGGGTAATGTTGGGATAAGATCTTTATCGTTTTGGAAGCCATTAAGAAAAAAATGCTCTTCCTCTTTAATCCTGTTCATTTTGTGTTTAAAGGCTTAAAAAAAATACATATTTATTTAGGTGTAATTTTGGGGCGCGGGGAACCAATTAATTAGTTTTCCATTATTTCTTATGGGAAAAATTAGATCACAACTCAAACTTTTTAGGATTTGATCCGGAGTCCGGAACGGATTAAGTTCGAGAACCAAGGTACTATTGTACATAATTAAGCAGGTCTGCTGTCTTGAAAGCTTTATTACCATTGAAACCAGTCTGCCGCATTATATGGGATACAGCTTATACATCACCAACTCAGTTTGTTAGAAGTGAGTGATTTATTAATACCACATATAACATATAGAAATTAGAATACAGCCCTACACTTGTAACAACGTATTTCATTTTAAACAACCCTTAGCGTTTGGGTGTAAGGCGACAACAGGACAAAATGTTAAAATATCTGAATGTTTCCCAAAGCAAACATGCAGCTTTCTGGAAAAGAGGCTGTAGCTATTAATAGGTGGCATGTGTAACAGATGGCGGATGATGAGTAGGCATTGTCCCGCAGTCATTGTGGTCAGGCGTTAAAGGTGACAGGGAATGCATTAGTGTTCAGAACCACAGGAGATGAGGTTCTTAAGGGTGTAGTGTCCTTAAAATCATGCTTTACGTCTTCTTACGGTAAAAATGAAGGTAATCTGAGCAGTCCTGAACAGGTATGTTGGGGCTACAGAAATATTTGTTACAACCAGATCTAAACTGGGTCAACAGTAAAATAACAGCAAAGACCACTGAAGGAAAGAAGATATTAAAATTTAACAAGCAAGTGTAACACTCTTATGAAGAGTACAGAAACTCCATGCTTGGCATAATCAAGTGTCCACTTAAAATATATGTTCTTCAATATTTAGAAATTCCAAATCTACATTCTATATATAAAATTCCCATGCATTTTAAAGAGAGCCTGACTGACTCATACTGTTTTATGAGGCAATTCTGTTGTTTCCCTCCCATTGTTGGCAGTGGAGGCTGGTTCAGATGCTTGGCCTACTACTTTCTCCTGCAGTCGTCTATGTATGATATCAGCACCTCTTTGGCTTGCGTCCCAAACCCCAGCGTTGTGAACCCCAGCACCTTCCTGCTGTCGTCACCCAGGCCTTTGCCCTCTGTGGAAGAAAAGATGGGTCACTAAGTGAGATGAGCTCTCACTCATTAAGAATGCCATTGATGTGACAGCATCTAAATATATTAGCATTCTTAGCTTTATGGTTTCCCTCCTAAATCTGAGGTAGAGAGTTTTTCTGGTGCAAAGCAGAACTCACCACTATGGTAATAGAGGAATGCCACTCCAACTATGACTGTGAAACAACTGAGGAAGAACCAAGGACCTGCCGGACAAGACCAGCATCGGTGTTAAAGACCCCTGACAACACGTCATGCCAGCAATAAGCTGAAGTAACACTGCATTCAGATTTAACTGAAACCCTCCCTGCCTTTAGCATGTCGTAAGAGAGATGGCCTCATGTCAGTTTCATCCAAATATGACAGATCAAGTCCAACAGAACTATGTGCTTGATTAAGTTAACAGTTACTGCATTATAGTAATTATATATTATGTAAATATCCTTGTGTTTCGGACACCCAAAACCATGATGTGATATAGGTTAATCCGATAGTCACACAGTCACATGTACAGTCCTGAGGCCAAAGGTGTCAAATTATGATGTATTAAAAACTTTAAGCATATTACAATTCTGAAGATTCAAAATCAAAAAGGCTGAAATTATTATACTGAATGATTTCCAAAAGCTGTCTTTAAATATGTTTATTGTTCAATGGGTTGAAATCCCAGACGAAGAGCGAGGCTTTGCCCTGAAATACCATCTATAACTTTCCTTGGACACAAACAACATTCATCTGGTGGAATAAAGTTAACATTTTGTCAGGCTGAGCTTCATTAGTACTGTATTATTATTTGATTTACCCCTGTCATTTAGAACAAATTTCTCCCTTAGGTCATCAGCAGTGTTAGTCCATTTTGGATCTGTAGTTTCTAGAAATGAAAGCAGCAAACTGTTAGTTCAACTGCAAACACAGAGTACAGTATATCAGTCTGTGTTAGTCTATGTCACAACTCATAGTGAAAACAGGTTTGCCATAATCCAGCTACCATGTGGTTAAAAACAGAAAAAAACAGCAATAGGACTTTCTGAAATTACATTAAACAACGTTCTTGTCAATATAGGTTGAACCAAACATCTTCATCACCCTCAGGAAACTACTGATCTTTAAAAAAAAAAAAAACTATCACCAAACCAATTGTTAGCGCTGCAGAAATGGCAGCAAGGTTCATTACAGGTTGCAGGTAATTACAGGTTCAAGTGGTAACAATAAACCCAAGTCAGACATGACTACAGTGATTACAGGGATTTAAATGGTCTAAAAATCACCTGCATTATATAGGGCAAACCATGCAACTAAGACGTTAATAAGCGCCTTCAGTGCATTCAAAGTGCATCACTTGAACCGGAAAACTGAATATTTGCATAAAAACAAGCACATGCTGTTCACTGCACACCTGTGTTAGATTTCATGGGCCCCTGAGCCAGACTACATGTCAGTGTAGCGGGTTGCTTTGACTGTGCCGGACACTAGGTGGAGCAGTGCCACGCTCTCAGCAGAATGTATGACGAATGTCCTCACATCACATGTAACACCCTGGGACCGTAGTGCCTTTCGGGATCAATAAAGCTTTCCGATTCTGAGGCTCTCACCCCTGCGGCGGATGCGCGTGGGCAGACTGAAGTACATGTCCTCGGCGTGGATGTGCAGCGCCCGGTAGAACTCGTAGCAGGCCTCCTCCCCTTTGCCTTGCAGGTGGGAAAGCAGCTCCACCAACCTGATGGCCGTGGGCACACCCAAGTTGCGGAACTGCAGGAATGCTTAGGTTACTCACCTTAGGTTACATCACGAATCACACCATCGACAGCCGTTTACTGGGAAACAAACTATTTATCTTACGTCACAGTTTCACAACAGTATTTAACTATTGACTGCTTACTTGGTGTATTCTTCTAAAGAATGATGAACAGAAAAATAAATTCAGATTCATAAACTAGGTTAAAGATCACCTTCACAGAAAACAGTGTTACTCGCACTCATGAATAGTCCCCATGACCCATTCAGCCCTAAATAGTCGAGGACTGTACCCTGGTTCTCACCTTCTGCGCCTCCTTGTCATTCAGTATCTGTGGGTAGATCCTATTGAGCTGTAACACCAGCTTATCCACCAGCTCAGTGCCCATTCGCTTGTCATTTCTGAGGAATTCAGAATCCTTAATCAGCTGTTCACGGTAACTGTCTGCCAGTGGGAAAGAAGGTCAAAATAAGCACATTCATTCTGCTATCGCCGCTTTATCAAAGCAGGATCACTGGATCAGAAAAACCTGAGATGTCATCAAATCAAACCAAACAGGTGGGAAAGAAACTACAATGCTGCTCACGGGTCAGACACACACGCACATGCTTGTAATTATATCTTTGTAGGGACTCTGCATTCATTTCTATGGGGAAAACTCTAATCCCAACATGAAGACTGTAACCCCAACCCAACCCTAACCTTGACCATCTTTTTTTCTTTTTGATTGCATTCACAAATCTTTGTGGGGACATGAAAAATGGTCCCCACAATGTCAAATAAACATAATTCACACACACACACATATTCCTTTGGCAGATATTTGGTTTACATTAAGATCTCATTTAACCTTATTAGCATTAACTAATACAATATATAACAGACACTCTGTGACTGTTAGTTGCATTATTCTTTCGGAATTTTTAAACTAGGAATTATCACAATGTGTTACCCTCATTATGTGTATATATATATCAACTTGCGCAGTTAGGTTTCAGCTTCTAAGAAGGTTATATATTACAATTTTAAAGCCAAATTAAATTAATAAATTGTTTTACATGGCCGCCGCCTCAATTTTTTGGTGCCTCCTCAATTTAAAAAAAAATATTTTATATTTTTCAAGAAATCATTTTTTTTTTCACCTCAAAAACTGTCAGAGATCGTCAATACGCACGAGCATTTTGTGGCAAGACCATTAAACACAGACTAGACATTTGTTTTGAAGGTTTCTCTTTTCTTGTAATTGTTTGAACTGTTGAGAGTTTAAAATGTTGAGATACTGACAAATTAAAGTTTAATTTTCTAGTTTTAGTACATCTCTGTTGCCGTTCGTCTTTTCGCTAAAAATATAAAATCCCCTACTCACCAATATTTTAGAAGTTTGAGTCATGTAAAACAATTTATTAATTCTAAGTGGCCTAATACAAATGAATGCCTACAATGAAAACAGCACTCTAAAAATGTACAGGTAAACCCCAAAAAATTTAAATGAAAACTTCCTCCTGTCTTCCTCTCACTTCTCTATAGTACCATCTAGGGACTCTCCTTAACATGACAATAATAATATTTACAACAGACCACCTGTTTCACAGCTATTTTGCACATCAGACAATACTGTATATTATTGTAAAGGACAAAAAAAAATTCCACCTATGATTTATCCAGTGTAGGTGCAGCCTTAGGCCCATCACATGCTGATACCCTATGATGAGCAGCATCCTGCAAAGACGACACCCTGTCTGGCACAGTGTGCTTCCTGACTCAAATATGCCAATTCATATTTGGCCATGAAGCAAACATACAGTGACATCTCCTGATTAATGCAATTCAGTGCCAATGTAATCCTTTTTCTCTAAATAAAAATATAGCTATCCTCTTCTGATCTCCTCGAGATGTAGATTTGTATGCTTCAGAGCAAAAATGTCTCATGTTCAGACCCAATGCATCATTGTACTTAACTCCAACCACACCATTTTCACCGGAAATACTGCACACTCGATTCTCTTTACCGTTTTCACAAACCCCAACCACTACACATTACGATGTTATACTAAGAGTAGTTCTGACAGTGACTTCAATACCATTCTATGGCTATGTTGTCCTGTGCACCCCATTTCAGAAATGACCATGTTCTTTTTAATATCCCAATAAGGGGTTTTGACTATTACTTCAAAAGAATTATAAAAAGCGTATAGGATAAACAGGACACATTAAAAGCGCACTGGTATTTTTGAAAGGATGGTGTAGGATTTACCATTAATAAGTATTAATGCACTCTTTTATAACAACGCTTAAACTCTGAATTAACTGAAATTAGTCGCAACTAAGAAACTCGAAAGAATCCTTTTAACAACATTTATCGATCGACTCTGGACAAACGCCAAAGTGCACACACGGGAGGTCCCAGGCTCTAAGTAACTTTCCCGTTTGCAATTTTGTTGTAGCTCGTCTTAGCCCTATCACAGTAAACTGTATTTTGGTATTCACAGGCTGCTACTAAAAGCAGAGCAACGTCACCAGCAGCGCATCGACATACTGTGCAAACAACTTGCGAAATAGTTTCTTCTTTTAACAAAATGACTCTTTATATATACAGTATAAGATGCAATACAGGCGCATTTTTACCGATTTTATGATTATCTGAATTTAAAAACGATACTCCCTAATATTATGGTTAAGTTTGCGCACAGTTGTTTTAACACCACTTTCACATCACAACCAAAAAGCACTGGAAAGTTGCATTTTTTGTCAGAAATTGTCACGATCTTTTAAAAGCCAGCTGTGTATCTGAAGTCAGCCTGTCAACCGGGCTAAGTCGGCTAATCATGTTAGCTCCTTTGGAGAAGCACAGGCGAAGGTCACCGACGGGGCGGGACGCCCAACTTCTTTACCCAGCGCGAGAGGCCATCTTACTGCGGAAACTGCACGCCATGTAAACAAACCTCACTAAAGTTCATTTCAGATCACGGGAATTGGAAGGAGACTGACAAACCTGCCATAGTAGAAAGTGCTGTAACTTTCGCTCTTCCCTATGACTAAGGCCTCTCCGGTTACCCTCCCATGCTGCTGCTCCAGCTGCTGGACGCCGCCGTCTGTTCGCTCGCTGTCATGCAGCGCCACGTGTCCATCGAGCTGCTGGCGTTATGCAAAGCAGTCTGCGAATTAGCATCTTTTAACGCAGGTGAAGTGAAATACATGCATTCAGATGTTTTTATTTTGTTGCACTGGCTACTTAGTCACTTGATACATAAAATGTAAATATTTTGATATATAAATATACCAGTTATATAAATGATGATATGCATAATTTAAATATGGTGAAAATATCCAGGATACACATACAAATAATTTGTTTATTTGTTTATTTATTAATTATTTCTGATTCAAATTTAAATCCATAAATCCGTTTTCCTTACCAGCATGTCCTATGCCGGGTCACGCGGATAAATTTTAAAAATTGTAATTATTATTTTTTTTTACTTAAATATCCTCTGCCTTACACTGATGTATGGCAAATGGCATTCAACAATCACTCCCCCTCCCTCCCCGAAATAGACTACAGGAATTTTGCTAAAATTGCTGAGGACAGTTAAGCCCCTAGTATGGCCTCCCTTGGCAAACCCAGGACTGGGGGTGGTGTTCAGTGGCAGTAATTAACCTGTATGCAATTTCCAACACAGTTCTGGTGAAACACATCCCTTGTTAAGATCCTATTGGCTGGTGGTAGACGCGGACTGGCCATCAGGTCGTTTGGGAATGCTCCCGGTGATGACTGGCCTTTCCTCCCCAATCCTGGCATAATATAGTCTATATACCAGGGGTGTCCAACCTGTTGGTCAATTTTGGCGTGTTTTTCCAGGTCAATCGCAGTAAATGATTAATGGATAACTCTTCATTTTATTGGTGGCCAACTGGTTGATCGTGATCTGCAAAACATACCAAGAGGGACCCCCCCCCCCCTCCCCACAATGGTCAGTGGCAAATACCTGGGCTGCTTTTTGTTGCCAGTCTGCCCTTGTCCTTCCCTGGCTGGAAGGACATAGACTCACATGGGTGCTTCACACTGAGCGGTTCATTGCTGATGAGAATCAGTGCATCCAAATCCAAAGCTATGGTGTTCTCTGGGAAAAAAGCAGATTGCTCCATTCAGCGAGAAGGAGAAGGAGTTTCAGTATCTCAGTGATGGGTATGGGGTATGACTACTTTATCATGCTGGTCTGTTTGTTTATTTATTTATTGGATGTTTTATTGCTACTAATGTGCCTGTTGTTTTGATGTAACACTGGAGAGGATGCACCTTTAAATTTAGTTGCCGTGGAAACAACAATGACAATAAAGCATCTGATGATGAGGAGGAACGTGAGACTGACAGACAGGTCATTTCTGAAGGCAATGAGGAGGTCCATGGTGGCAAAGAGATGGAGGGACCTCAAAACTGGGCATCTGCTCCTTTGGATAGAGGGGTGATAGCTGAGGTGGTTAGAGGATAAGTGTGCCACTAGGTCAGCTCCCACTAGGGAGAAGCCGGGCAGAGAGAGGGGGTCCCAGGGTACACTGGAGGGATTATATCTCTGAAATGGCTTTGGTGTTTCTGGAGTTCCCCCTCAGAAATTTACCTGGAGCCCATGGCTAAGGGAGCTCTGATCTGACCCCCTTGGCAAACTGCAGGAGGAGTGCTGTACAGAAGATGAGTTCTGCTAAAATTCAAGTGAATAAATATTTAGTGAAATGGATACAGAAGGTTAAGGCTGCAGAGTTCCCTAATATGCAAAACAAATACTGAAACCATGTCATGCACCTACACATTGTTGTGGTTACCACCAAAGGAAAACATACAAGCCAAGCTAACACAGTTTCAGAAAGCAGGCTTCAAATAGTAGGTGCATAAATATGCTCAGTCATGTCAGAAAATATCTAATGCAGTATTTATGCTCATTTTCATATCATAGAGATGCCAGGTATCAGATGCACAGTGGTTGAGTGTGTGAGCTTGAAATTCACACTTATTAGCTGGAGTGGGCTGGCAGAGAGGTAGAGTCATGCAGACAGAGCGTCAGTGGAAAAAGGGCTTTCCTGTGCATGTTAGCCTCAGAACGGTGCTGTTTGCGTCAAGACAGTAAAGGAAAAACAAACTGCTTTTCTGAGAATAATCAGCAAGGCAAAATTTAGAACAAAGAGGAAAACACTTATTTTAAAATACTTTATTACAATCATTTTACTCTGCAAACAGAATAAGGTATTACAACTGTGATCCTACAAATTAACTTCCTGGCACCAATGTTCTACTTTTGTCAGTAGTTAGCCAATGTTTTCCATAGGAAATTTTAAAATGTTCTTCTGTCAACATGCAGTTCCATAGACTCATCTGATTGTGAAGAATGTTCTCAGGTCACATGTAACAGCATTCACAACTATAACACTGTGAATACTCCTTGGTTTTAGGGAGGGAAGACATATTCCATTCAAACAGCAATTTTTCTCACTTCTGATTTACAAGGATGTTTTTGTCCATTCTATTTTGCCTTGGTCAAGAATGAGTTCCTAAGCTATGTAATACATATGGACCATTCCACTGATTGGTTGCCCTACACTTTAGTATTTGCCAGTAAAAAAAAACTCATTGTTTATTGGCACACTAAGTTCCCAGTAAAAACATGAAATGGAAAAAAAGCTGAAGAAGGATTTCTTATTGCTACAGCCTATCTGTTAAAAGTACCAAGTGCTCATGACGATTCCTGGCAATCTGCAGCATTCATCTGTTAGAAGTTTAAGGCAAGAATGATGCATGTCCAAGGAGATCAGTGATTTTAACTTTGACCTGTGTAGCTGGTCAATGTCCATTCATTGTCTCATCTTCACATTGTTGGATCACACGTATATTATTTGCGAGGGTTGCCTCTCACGATTGAGGAGGTGTTGACAGTTCCCATTGGGGTTGTCCATGTATGGTCTGCTGATCACACTAATCGTGCGTTCTGCAGGGCCGTAGCTCTTGGCAGCGGCGATACACTCGGGGTGGGGCCCAATAGGATTGCTGTATGCACTGCAGGGGAATGGGGCAGGGGTAAGGGTGAGGCTATCCATGGCAAGTAGATGATGGCACCTGGTGGGGGAGGGGGGGCACATGAAGACTGCTCAGCAAGGAAGGTCTACCTGTGCAATCACAGATACAGAGGTGGACATTTCCAGTCCAGAAAGTAAAAATCCAGACCAAGATTTAGTTTCAACCAACCACTTGAATATTAAGAGTAACAGTCACAAAGTACGCTTCTGGTTGGTTGAAACAAAATCTTGGTCTGGATTTTTACTTTCTGGACTGGAAATGTCCACCTCTGCGCAGATATACATGAAAATGTACCTAAATACAGGAATAATAGCTGAGTTAGCCTTACACCTTATGTGTGACTTATTCACTTAAAAAAATCATATGCATATTATGTTATTAAAAATAAACTTATCTCCTTAATATAAGTAAATATATCTGTCCATTATATGACTGATATTCTCAGTTACTGGGGCACCTGTTGTTTTTTGGACTACCCATCCCCATTACTGCAAGCTCCATAAAATAATAAGTATGTTTCTGCAAAGTGGGCAGTATGATATTAACGCTATTATCACTTATTATGCAGTGGAACTAAAATTGGAGAGGGACCAAAAGTAACAGCCCTTAGAATAAACAGTGCTGTGGCTTCCTTACAAAACTGGTAAGTCTTAAAAGACACAGGGTGCAGACGTAACATCTAACAAAGTCATTAACTGCTACAGAGGCATGCAGCCAGGGTCGATCCATCTGCGTTTTTTAATTTTAAACTCCTTCTCAGCATTTTGTCTGTGGACACCGCTCACCCATAGGACGTCCTTTTGTTACACTCCACACAGTCGCAGATCAGCTCCGATGAGGTCTTTTGCTTGCTTCTGTTATTGTTGTTGTTTCGGCCTTTGTGTGGGACCTGCGTCTCCCCCAGGTGCCCTTGCCCCGCCCACAGATGTGTCTCCCTGGACATAAGATCACATCACCCTCATTAAAGCTGAGCACATGAGATACTAGGCTTGACCCCATGGAACCGGATCGATAAATAATCAGCTCATGGACACGCTGCAGAATAAAATGATCTGATTTCGCTAGTACAAGAAGAACTCTTTATTTGTAAACATTTCAGCTCTCATCATTAAAGGTCACTTACTGCTGCCAAAAATCGATTTAAAACGTCAAACGAGTTGTTTTTTTTCCAAGTTGCTTTTTACAGAACAGTTACAGAAGACAAGATTCAAATTCGATCCCGCGGGTACCATGAGTTCCACTCACTAGTTCTTTCAGGTTGATAAGAAGACTAAGTTAATCACAAAGTCAAACACAGGGAAAGTGTTTAGTTGGCCAAGGTTAATATTACATGTACAGCAACAGCCATCCAAAGATAAGCTCCCAGCTTCCCACACTGAAAGCAATGATGATGGGAAAAGCTGGGCCTCACCTCTCACGCCTCTGCCTCTCCTGTCTCTTGATACACTTCAGCAGGCAGCAGGTGAGAAAGGCCATGGACATCAGCAGGATGACAGCACAGCTCACAATGGAGGCAATCACAGCCACCCTAAATCCAAAGTCCTCAAAGCGCGTCAGTGCTGAATTTAGGGACAAAGCCAAGTATGAGAACAAAACATGCACTGTATCAACATTTAAAATTCAATAAAGCAATCAAAGAAGGTTCTTAAGCCACAGCAATACCTTAACTCTGATGAGATGTAATACAAAACACTGAAATATTAATGTGAATGCTTGGAAAATTCAATCAGTGATGTGGCTGTGATGTCCCTGCCAATTTTATTATTATTTTTTTTTTATATTAAATTAAACTTCACTGTCTCCACGAAGTCACCAAGCTGCTTAAGTCTGTCATTTATTTTAACCCTTTGCATTATATCTTTAGGAAAGCAATTACATCCTAGTCTTCCTGCAATTATGTAAATGAATGACAATAAAAATAAGAATGGTATACAAACAGATGGCATTTCTGATTAGTTTATGCAAATACTTATTTTCATTTTCACAATAAACAGTCCCATAATTCATTAGAAATTGATGAACAGTGGCAAGCCTGCACATTGAACGTAATGAAGTCAGAACTGGTTATAACTTAATAAGGCAGGGGAAACACACATTTTTGAGGTGATTTATCCATTTATTTTCATCTAGCAGACTTCCCAGGGAGGGGCAGAGTGACAAGCACTGTTGCCTCTCATCTTTTAGGGTTTGAGTCTTTGCCCTTATTACTTTGCATAAGACCCCCACAGTACAAGACATACACCAAAGTTAGTTATCAAATTACCTGTAGGTGTGAATAGCGTTGGTTCCATAAATACAAGTCGGTGCAGAACATAGATGGGCCTCCCAGATATATTTCTCCCATTTTTAAAACATCTCTCTCTCTCTCTCTCTCTCTCTCTCACACACACACACACACACACACACACACACACTGCCTGCAATAATCCACCCATCCGTCTATTTCAAATCAGATTTGGGGGTCGCTATGTATTATTACTTATTTGGAAGATCTCGGTGTTCAGAGACTAACAAGAGCAACGCACTGCGGTGTCCCGCTATAGCGATACATACGCTTGCACGAGGGCGCTCCTCCCGTCCACTGCGAACTGTTGCTTCGCCACACACAGGACACTGTGCCATCGCCGATCAGCCGGTGCTTGGGCGGACATTGGAAGGATATTACGGTGCCTACGCTAGTGCCATTCCCGTAGACGAGCTTTAAAGTGCCCAGGGAAGGGCGTGGCATCGGCTTGCATTGGCCTGTGAAACAGAGAAGAAAATAACACGTATGGAGAATCTCCGAACAGATCCATAGTTTATCTACAGGACGTGTCTTTTCTGAGGAGCCCAATAAAGAAGATCGTTTTCCATAACCACGCCATAAAAACACCTTAGTGATCGTGCCTGCTGACATGACAAATATTTAGCATCGGAGAATGTCTCTACTTGTTTTGGGGTATAAAGTCCCAAAATACCCATAAATCATCACACTGGGCTATACTGATGCTGCCTGCTGTGCAGTACAGCGCTGGTGCACACCTACTTACTCAACGCAAACTTAAACTCAGCGTAGTTCACCTCGTACGTCTCTTTACTGACTTCAACAAAACAGGAAACGTAGTGTCTCAGGCTTGCTTGCCCGATATTTACATTGGTCAACGTTTAATTTAAACATCAAGCATTAAGATCAGCAAAGCCTTCCTGCGGCTATATCAATTTAACTGCTGACTTCCGCAACGCAACAAAAACATTCTTGGAAGTGCCAGCATTAAACATTAAAATTAATACAGCTGTGTTGTAGTGCTGGGTCAAAAACAAAAATAACTTGGTTTCTGTGCACCAAACAATAGAGAAATACTCTACAGATGCAACTTCTTAAATGACCACTAGAGGTCCACACATTATGTAAACTGATGAGCTCCACCAGCTGGCCAATAACTCCGTCATATATTATAAACACGTCTCATAATAATCAAATTGAACAATGATCTTTAAAATGAAGTGTACTGTTTTATTAATATGGATGCATATATGCAACCAAAAACTATATTTGAAGACCTGACACATATTTATATTACAATAATTATAAATTTTCACTGACGTAACATTTTTTCCAATTACTGTCACTATTTTAAAAGTGAAATATGTGACATAGGGCTAGGCTATGAAGGTGTCTCTGGTAGCAGCTTGTGGTAGTCTAAACATTAATTCAACTACAACCTACAAATCGCTTAGGCTACGCCAGGGCGTAATGAATCACATTTTATTGCTACTTCCTACAACAATAGGGGAAAACAAGCAAGATGGAAGATGACTCACTCCTGCTACCCTGAAGTTCTCTTCAAATGAAAGGTTGCATTCATTTTTGGATTCATTTAATAAAAATCCATAATCTCATGTGAAACGGGGTATATCTTAATGCAATATATAACATTTTATGCACCGTAAATTTCAGTTTCTACGTCAGATTCAATTTTCCATAATTCTGACTCGATAACGATAATAAACTTTGTATTTTTCAATGTTTTCAAAACATATCCAATATAAAAGTGATGTTCAGTACGGCACCAACTACCAACATCCAGTTTCTCAAAGTATTCTTAATAAGAATGTAAATGTATAACAAGACACTGTACTTGATGGTTTCCGATATACCATTTGAAAGTAAAAAAAATATATAATTCAAATGAACTAAAATATTGATTCTTATATCACTAGAGTGAGATAATTAGAAAATACAATAACATTACGCAGACTTATCTCAAAAGAAGACTAAAATAATTTAACCTCTGTTCAGATGACACCGTTCACAGTAACTTGAACACAGTTTAAATATTCACGCCTTAAGTAGTCAGATAGAGCGAATTACAATAAAATACGTTAAAGTGTAGTAATATTAACCCATATTTTAAACTGATTTACACGATATATTCAACCTGACATAATTTGAAATAGAAAGAATCAGGTTGTAGCCTGAACACGGACGTTTCGTTAGAATGTGAGATGTTATTGCGAGGCTCCTACATGACTCGATTACTGTCATGGATTTATCTTTTTCCTATCGTTTTAACGTTTATTTGCATGTTAACGATTACATTTTTTGCTATAACTAGACTAAAATGATCTTGTTGTAGCGTTAAGATAAGTATTAAATGTGCTATTCAGCTGAAATAAACAGTACAGGCTGTTATATTGCTCAGCGCCGATAGATAAATAAATTCAGCATTAGCAGGGGCAGGCTTCTAGCATGCTTCTCTTTCTATTGGTTCACTAAATGGGAATCTCAGACAAATATATGTTTGATAGATGATCATACATACCAAAACATCTGCGTTATAGCCTATAGCATTTGGCCTGCATACGATCGACTACAAAAAGGTACGATCGCGTTTAATTTGTTCACGCCACACCTTTTTAAAAAATTTAGGCGAAACGTGCCTTATCTGCAGTCTAATAAAAAAGTGTCAATACTTTATCCCAAGAATTATTATGAAATACACTTGAGCTAAATTATGGTATACATAACAAATCATTTATAAAATGAACAATTTTACCATTTACATGGTAAAATAATAGTATCTAGATTAAAATTACATGTATGGTATCCAACATGTCACTCTTGTATTCATAAAAGACAAATAATCGTATTCAGTTAAACTTTTAAAATGTTGTCTTACTCTTCCTTCAAACAACAAGAAAAAATATATTCTGCACTTGTTTGCACCAAGGAAACGGTAAGGGAAGCTGAGAAAGATCCTCTATGATCGCACAAGGCGTCGGGTGGCTGCACGCAATGAGGGTGGCCTTAAATGACAATGCATCCAAGTGTCACTTAACGTGAGGTCCCCGTTTCTGCAAAACGCAAACCAGACACAGCCAGAGGCGACCGAACCGGTGCCACTCTCTCTTACCTGTCTGGTTACCTCCAGCGTTGTTCTGGTTTTCAATCGCGAAAATAGTCCTCGGAATATCAAACACGGAAGAAGTTACGGCTGACATATCGGATCTCTGACTACCTTATTTTTGCATGAACAGAAACCGACGAGCAGTGCTCGATCGCTGGGGTCCAGGTGTAAGAGGTTGTGCTGGATGTTCCTCTAAAGGGGTTAATGATCCAGCAAGCCTCTTTCGGATCGTACTTTGCTGTATTAGCGATGCAGACAGAGCGCCTTGTTCTAGATGATCCTCCTCTGTCTGTACCCTTTGTATATCGTCCCACAGCGGTACCTTTAGCTTTCAGATACCGCTTTTCTTTCGTGTCACACAACACTTCCCTTCTGTTGCGTGCAGAACGAGCGGCTGTTTGATCGTCCTGCCCCTACCGCCCCCCCCCCCCCCCTTACAATACCTAAAGATAAAACTGTACGCGTCTTGTTTTCCGGACTACCCGTCGTACTGTAGATACGTATAACTGCGTATTTAACGTATTACATTTAAGATACAGTATAGACAGCGCAACACTTCAGCTGTTATTAAATATTTTGGGGTAAATGTACGATGACTTTTTAAACGTAGTGTTACATCCGTTAGCCCATGATCTCCGTTATTACCAGATAGTAATTGTAACTAATATGTACTGCTGAAAGTGCTCTATTTCCCTAAGATAAAGACCAATGAATTTAATGTTATATAATCGTACCTTTAATGTAATCAGTAAAACATAGGTGAGAAAATATCTGTGTTGATCTAAACGCTTAGTCATTTACAGATACACTGAATATAATAGCTACAGAGTACACGTGTCTATACAGATGTACGTCAACACAAGCTGTGACGTAATTGAATTAGGCCTACTTAATTGCATGTTTCAGTATTATTTTCATGGTCCGGTAAGCGCATATAATGTATCTGTTAAAACTACGTAGACTTATTCAGGGGGTTAAAACTGAATGCCTTTTCTATATTTTAACTTGTAAATCTTGAGGTAATGTAGTATTATGCTATTATTTATGTATTAATTAATCACAACTAAGTCTTACATACATATTCATCTCTTTCTCTTGAGACAGATTATATATTAT
>JAABNY020000108.1:13233343-13253298 GCA_015164015.2 Brevimyrus niger
GTTAAGGTTGTCATTGTTGAGGTTAGTTTTCCCCATATAAATGAATGGAATGTCCCCATAAAGATATGAATACATGGTCTGTGTCTGTATCTGTGTGTGTGTGTGTGTGTGTGTGTGTGTGTGTGTGTGTGTGTGTGTGTGTGTGTGTGCATAGCCTTAGGTGTGTGAGCTGAAAAGTTGTTCAGTGGGGCGAATCCCTTTCGGTAATGAGGACAGTGCAGACTGTGCTTCCTTCAGGGGAGGCTGGGTCCGAGTGGACTTTGGGTCTGGTGCACTGTATGGGAGAAATCAGAAGACCAATGAATAATAATTAACGCAGCTGGAATGCAAAAATGCAAAGATTCTCTCTGCTATAAATTGCTCTTATTAGTGGTGTTGTCTCCTTTTGTACTCCCTATCCTTCCCAGCCTTGGCCAGTAAGATAAGGAGTGCCACTTTCCTTCCAAGTCTGGGATAGTTTCTTCCCCAGCCTTGGCTGCTGAGACTGTGAATACCACTTTGTTTTACATTAGGCCCAGGTGCAACAACTAGAAATGCACTATTGGCCAAAATTGTGGAAACACCTCACATTTTTGGTATTATGCTTTAAAAATTACTACACATATATCAGCAGTAATATTTATAAACAATTAAAGAATGTTACAAATGTCATACATTGACTGGAGGGTTAAATAAGTAACAATGCAACAACTAAATACAGTTCTGCAGCCTCTTGAAATTGGAAGTGTGTCCACAATTTTGTCCAGTTCTGTAGATCAGTGCCTCAGCACTTGATGTGCATGTACCCTGCTGAAGCAATAAAGGGGAGATTGCATGCAGTGCTGAAATAAAGCAGCTTCTTAGTCTGCGTAGAAAATGAAAGAATCTTTTCACACAAGAACCAAATGTCCAAGTGAAGTTTCTACAACAAACGTGTGCTGTGCTATGGAAGACATTGTTAAAGAGCTGCTGAATAACTGTGATGTGAATAAACACATTTGCAGCCCCTGATACAGAGGGGAAAAGCACAGCACGAAAACGTGGTGGATCTCTAAAGCATAGAATATTATAAAACAGCAAATTCCTTCCAGGTTTTCAGGTGGATTCCAGAGAAGTACTTACTTCTGAACTTATAAAAATGTACGTTATGAAATTACATTCTGTCTATGCAGGACTGAGGAAAGCAGTTCTGTGGTACTTAAATGCAGTGCTAATGAAAACAGATGGCAAGGCATTAGTAAACATGATAAGAAACCAATGCACATGCTAGCATTAAAGAAGGGTATCTAGTAAAAAACAAAGTGAGAGTCTGGAGAATATGACTCAGTTGGTCCTGGTTGTGAGGAGTGAGCAAAGAGGTCTGAGTCTCCTGAGATTATCCTGACGTGTCATGCAGGTTGCAGATGATCTTATGATCTCACAAGCAACAACGGGGGTCAACAGCACCCATTACGCTGATGCTTCATTCCTGACTGGCATTCTGAGTGAAGTGCTTTAAACATCACTAACACTAACCTTAACCTCCAATAATCAGGGAATTTTCAGAGTGGAGCACATACAGAGAATGAAGGGAAAACCAAAGGTTGAAGGGCTTTTCTGAATGAATTACTCATTGCTATAGTGCTGGTTAATATGAACAGCATATTCACATCAGCAGATCTGTACACTGCTATAAATGAATGCATCCAAGTTGTCTAGTAACACATTAATTACCATCAGTGTCGTGCAGGTTACCTCCCATAGAACAAATGCGTGCAATTAGATGCATGTGAGTGTGTGCATGCATGCCACCCTCCACCCCCAAGACCCCTAGCAGGATAAGTGGATGGAAGATGGATGAAAAGTTTATTGCCAAGACAGATATACAAGAAAATACCATGGGCACCTGCTTACACAGCCAAAAGTGTCTAATTTACAATGAGGACACAATTGTTTGTAATACTATGACCCTGTATTGAAAAAGTGGCTGTAGGGTGGATGGATGCAGCTGCTTTCTGCGTTTACAAAAGCCAATGTGTCATATATCTCTGCTTAGTTACCGCTGTTGTCTGCAGAACACCGATCTGTCTTTATATCTCCAGTCTTCCAAGAAACTTCCCTCATATTTATTAATATAGTATTTTATGTTTAATGCATAGGATTATGAAAAGGCTTTATATGCTGCCAGTGATTTGGAGGTTAAAGGTCAAAATGCTTGGTTATGTTAGATATTAGATGACCTCCGTAACACCTGCAACCTGCTCATGGAGTGACGGTGAGGAGCATCCTGCCTTTGCTTAGTATTTAATAGCAAAGTTATGTCAGCGATGTCGTTGATCATGTTTTGGTCAATGTGCACATATGTCTTATGTGTGTCCTGCAATGATGCTACAGATAGGGGGAAGCTGTAGATTGAGGCTGAAATGTAATTGAACTGAAAGAGTTTCACAACAACTGTCTCACACCTGTGAAACTTTCAGTTCTGTAAACCACAGGGCACACAACACCGTCTAAAGTAAGTTCATATTCAGCGGCTTCCATGTGACTGACCTCATTCTGAAACACTTATATATTGGCCATGTTGTGTCCTCCGCCATGTTTTGTGTCAGCGCTGCCTGTAGCGATGTGAGCGGCACTGCGGCTCACACAGATCAACCTTCTTTCAGCCGTTTCACACTTTGTCTCTGCCCAGGAAAATGGCATTAGGTGCTGGATCCATGCCAATGGTGCCTTTGAGCTCCATAACCCCTAAGAGCCTCTCTGTCCCCACTTTGTATGTTTCTTATTCGGGTTATAGTAGGGAAAAGATATTAAATATAAGTGGCCATTAAAGCTATCAGACATTTCTCCCAAGGAAAGATTCACAGTGATGCAGAGGAAGAATGCAGTTTAATGAAAGTATCACAGTCAGTATAACATCCTGATAAGTATAGCATTGATTTGATTGGCTTGTCCATTATTCAGTGTCTATAGGTTCTATAGAAGGTACTGGAGCTCAATAAAAAGAACATATTGGCGTCACATTTCACACAGAACCTGCATCAGTCATAGTGATCCATCACACAGAACCTGCATCAGTCATAGTGATCCATCACACAGAACTTGCATCAGTTGTAGTGATCCATCACACAGAATCTGCATCACACAAGTGTACTTACTTATCTGTTAGAATCATCAAAAAGAGAACTTGTTATACACATATACAAATATATACAAATATATATACAAATATATTATACAAATATAGACAATCTGTTAAACAAACAGGAATACGGTTCCAATCACAGAGAGATATGACAGTATTGCTGTGTCTGCTAGTGGAAATACTTTATCTATCATAGTCATGTGATAAAAAGTCAAGAAAAGGGAGATACGCATGACTGAGACACGCACTTAGATATTTTTGTATTTGCTAATTTGCTAACTTACCTAAATTCATCAGCAATTATTAAAATGGCGGAGTACATTCACAGAGAACCATAAATCACAAACATCTAACTGAATTTTTACATTAGATGCTAAAGATGATATGAATGCTGATATAGTGTAAGTGATTCTTACACTATTCTTGGCAGGATCTTCCTCACTGCCACTCCATGAGCAGGTGACAGGTGTTGTAAAGATCTTACTGTTATCAAACAACAATCATTACCTGCTTAAAATAACCAAGGATTTAGGCTTTTAACTGCTGGGAATATGAAACCCTCCAAATTATTAGGAGCTTATAAAGTCTTCTGTGATACTGTGAATGAGCCATAAAATGCTGGATTATTAAAGATGAGAGGAGTCTCCTGAGGGACCAGGGGTGTTCTGTACAGCACAGGAACGACAGGATAGAGCTATATGATATGAGTATTAAGCTACATCCAGCTAAATAAATCCATCCATCCATCTTCTATGTGATTCCAGAGACAGGCTCCAAGCTCACTGTGACTCACATTGGGCAAGCAAGTGGATGAATGGAATTTGGACAACCTTCCATAAATATTTTGTTTAGTAGTAATTCTTTATAATGCCTAAATGTGTCATTAACAATAATACTAAGGCAAATTTTTTAACATTGACCTACTTAAGGGGTATATTAATCTTATGTCAAGAACAAAAATGAAGTTTGAGACAGTACAGAGAGGTAATCAACTGAAGTCAAAGAATGAAGCAGTTGAATTTAGCAGTATATCATGGACTCAGTGTCACTGTAAATACAGTGCCTGAAATTTTCTAGATAATTTCTAGCTCTGATAATCTATGGCACTGACACCCTCAGCCCCTCCCTGATTGATATTTGGTTGTCATGGTGATCCAACTGCCATTGTAAAACTGCTTTAGAATGAGAATATTAACAGTCCTTTAAAGGAGCAGCATTCGATAGTCCTTTATATTCACCTTTTCAGTGAGAAAATCTATATTTTAATATAGGAATGAGTCATTCATTCAATATTGTATGTGTCTGTGACTGACAGAAGTGACAATTTTGTAGCTTTATACCAACTATAAGCTATGAAAACAAATTAATCAAATAACACATACATTTACTATAAACATAGATTCATAGGCTAAAGTACTTACTCATTCTACAGAACTACTATGTATAACCTAGCGCAAACTAAACAAATTGCACTACCAGTATTCTTGAAGTTAAATATCACACATCCTAAATAGGATAGAACAAATATTAAAATGTCATAGTCAGTCATATAAACCTTGCGCTATTTATTTTGTCTGCTATGTTTTGAATTAAATTCCAATACCAGCAATATTTAATTTATTATAAATATGCTGAAGCAGCCAGCGCGGAGACTATGGATCACGATTGTCCTATTTGCTGGCAGGGTATGGCCCCGTGCCACCACCCGTGTCTGTGTGGATCTGCATCTTCTCCCCATGTTTACGTGGGCTTCCACCCATAGTCCGAAGACGTGTTGTTAGTTGAATTGAGGTTTCTACATTGTAGCCCATCCAGGGTGCTCTCCTGCCTTGTGCTGTAAGCTGCCCGGGACAAACTCCAGGCCCTGCAGTGACCCAGTACTGAATAAGTTAATGGAAGGTGAGTGGATGGGTTGCTATATTTGCTGTATGGAGCCAGAATGCAACATGATGGGAAACAGAGAAGATCAGCGTGTGCAGTTTTCAGGGCAGAGGGAGTCACACTGGAGGTCACGCTTTGTATCCGCGTAAAGCATAGTGAGCAACTTGAAAGCCTGATCTGATCTTCTTATAGAGCTGTGTTACACTGTATAGTCTGTGTGCATGTGACAAATAAAATTCTTGACTTGATCTGAGGCTGTTATGGGACTTGGGGAAGAACCAGGAGCAGCTACACAAATGGCTCTGAGACGGAAACCATACGAGGAAATGGGTATGCAGATCTGTGCCGACAGTCTTTGGCAATAGCATGAGCAAAGTTCAGAACCCAGGAAGTCAGGCTGGAAAACTGACTTCAGCATTATCACAGGCACGAGAGCAACAGCGGCATGAGTGAGACAAATGAAGCGGCGCGGGTCATTTTCTCGACTTTGTAACAGCGTAAAGACTTAAAACCCATCTGCTGAGGAATCTGTGATGAGGTGCAGATGATTCGGGGTCACGCTGCTTGCAAAGGACCAGCCAGTACAGAGTCACCACCCAGCCCAGCTGGCCTGCTTGATACGGCTGATTTGATGTGGTTGCTGTAATGTCCTCCCTCTTTGGTGCATCAGTCTGCAAGCAGCCCAGAGAGATGCTTGGCTGCCTGCCACTCGCGGGTCTCCAGCTTCTCTTCATGCGTAGCTCGCTTGCTGCATGTATTTGTCATTTGGCACACATTTTAATATTCAGAAATCTACAAAGCTAAAGCTAAAAAGCTAAAAAGCAAACATAAATATTATCACAAAAAAACTGGATAGACTTAAGATGTCAGGGATACTTATTTGACATCAATGCACGCGTGACAGAAGTCAAAATTAGGCAGACATGGTGCATTTCTTTCTGTAACACCACAGTCGTCTTACACCAGGCTTGTGAAATAAGCATTTTTGGAGGGGGGGGGGGGGTGCAGGGCTAATTTTTAAGTCTGCTCGTTCATGTTCCCAAAGCGTGATTACACCTTTTCAGAAAGTGTGAATTTCGGTCTTCCTGCATCAGCTGATCCATCCCTGTCCTTTTTTCTCCTGAAGGACCAGTCTTCTCCCTGATCAGCTTTTTAGTATCGCGGCTTGGAGACGGCCCATTTCCAGACACTTTTTGCCAGACTTCAAGCAACCTGCTACTTATATATGAGACCCATCTTAATCCCACAAGTGAGTTATTCCCAAAGGGTGTAGTTTTGGTTTAAAGATTAGTGGGGTCCAAATCAGCCCACAACCCCCTGCCCCCCCTAAACACACCCGGTTCGCACACAATATTGGTAGGTACATGTTCCTACCATCCACACTCAAATGCAAATCCATACCTTGTCCCAATGGTTAAATATTTGGTGCCCAAACATGTAATTTGTTGCATGATCAGAAATAGGATGTGCCGCATAAGGATATATGAAACAGAGCATACAGAGCATGGGTTCTGTACTTGAAGGTACATGTTTGACCTTAAGAAACATAGTGCGTTTTGCTCCAGGAAAACCATTTCAGGCTTGTAGTACCATGATGCTCCACATACTTGGGAAGCAACGCCACAAGCTACCACACCACACGCAAATGGAAACACAACAGTAACGTTAGTATTGAACATTTCCTGTGTGAGCAAAATCCGAGTGAGTACACTCTCCGAACAATTTCATCATACTGCTGTGCTTCTGTGCGAAAGCGGGGCTGCCTCCTCCTGGGGTGTATAGGTGCAAACGCCGCCCCCCCCCCCCTCCCCCGCAGTTTCATGCAGCATTGTGCCATGCGGCTGGGGAAGCTGCTTTGATCATCTCCACCCCAACCATGGCTGACGGGGCATGCAGTGCAGGGGAATCACTTTTGCCAGATGACAGAAAAAGAAAACTATTTTTAACCTCACAAAGGCAGGCAGACGCTGCGTGCGCAAAAACGTTTGGCGGGATATTGATGGGACTGCAGAAATCAGCGAGCTTAACTACTCATGATATCATAGAGGAATGCCCGGACACCGTAATTAAATGTGACATGTTTCTCAGCTGTCATCAGACAGCACAGGCAAGCATGGAGTAACACATCTGTGAAAATTGACGTAGATCCTTACACCATTTGGAGGCAACAGTAAACAAAAGAGGAAGGAAGAAGCTGTCTGTGGGTGGTGGAGGCTGTACACAGCTGCCTGCCACAACCCAACCTCTGTAAGCGCTTTCGGCCAGAGAGTCATTTCTCAGAAGTACGGGTACGGGGGTTTCTCCATTGAGGCAAGATACAGGAAGCCCTTTCCTACAGCAGTAACTCATTATAAAGCTACATCACACATTTGGCCACAAAGGATCAAGACAGTGGTTGAGTTACACTGTTATATGCAGACATTTTCTACAATCTGTCCTGGGTAAGAGTATTGTGTGAACACATAGTACATACAGAAATACTCAAATAGTATAATCACACAAACAGTATTTCCTCTGCTGAGAGATAGCAGGCTCTATGGCGAACTTACCTAACCTTTCTTCATATCCATGCCACTTTAGAATATCATAATCAAAGGGACAATTAATTACATTAGTTTTCTTGAATAAGTATTTAATTTTTAGATTTTGACCCACTGAATTACATAAATGTGGAAAATGTTGATCACATTCCCCCATTTTCAGCTAAATTACATTATGTGGGCAGAGTGAAAAGAGGCCAGACAAGAGCCTATCCAGACCAAGCATGGTGAGGAAAAAAACATTGTTACCGGAAAGTCATCCTTTTCTGTGTGCTTTGCATTTGCTGAAGACTGTCCTGCTGCCATGCAGTTTAGGAAGGGAAGTTTCGTCTTGTATACTATGTAAAGTAAAACCATTTTCCATTACTACTGAAAGTTCCTTACTTAATGGTAATTTCACATAGGGAAACTGTTACCAAACTTTAGATGTGACACTATCCAATTTATCAAATACCTATGGATTTGATAGCTGGGAGAAACAAGATTGGAAGAGTATTTTGGATATGAAAAACCAAGGGCATTGGAAATGCTTGGAAAATTTTAGAGCAAAACAGGAATATAAGCAGCAGTATGCCAATGGAAAGACAGACCTAATGGATACTAGGAGCTGACTCTGACTTGGTGGCATCTCACAATAACAACATAAACAACATAAATTAAACAATGACTAAAAATAACAGTTCACTGTAATGGCAAGTGAGCAGCTAAGATCCAGTGAATCACTTTCTGAGGTGCCTCACTGCACCTCCACCAAACAGTGACTTGATGATTCACCTTTAACAGAAATTACTGCTGGTACAAATGAGTATAATGGCCACACTATTGTGTATGACCTAGAACAGTGTAAGTGTTAATTGCTGATCACATTTTTATTATTCCTGAAACAACGCCAGTGACAGAAATGACTGGCTCACAATTTTCTTCTTCTTGTCCCCTTGGAGGCTACCCCACAAAGGCGGCTGCATGCCTTTGATGGCAATTCTAAAGCTGATAATTGTGACAGGAATATCACTGATTACAAGAGGACCCCTGCAATTTCCCAGTGTGCATCGCGGACGCACTAGACAAAACACGCGGAAACTCATAGATGCTCATCCTTTCCAGCATGACGAGTAGCGTAGACTTAAGGGTAATCACTGGGGAGGACAGCTGGTAAGAGTCTCCCATCCGCAACAAAAAAAACACAAAAAATAATTTAAAAAAATAAAATTTTAAGAAATGTCCAGACGTCAAAGTGTCACCAGCTCTGATACAAAAAATGACGTATAGCGTGGTTCCATGGTGTAATGGTTAGCACTCTGGACTCTGAATCCAGCGATCCGAGTTCAAATCTCGGTGGGACCTTAGTTTTCAAGAATGTCACTACATATTGCGCTGTGTACGTGACAAAAAACTCTGACAATTTGAAAACAGATTGTGTCAGCGTAATGCTTTCCTGCAGACTATGAAAACCTGAACTGACCGCACGTTTCGACTTTGTTCCATGTGCTGGGATTTTCTAACGAAGGTCACATCACAGAAACCATCTGTCATTGGCATCGTTTTCTCCTGTTCGTATTTGTGTGGAAGAAAAACAAAAAAGAACGTTATTATGGCCAAATGGAGAGTCTGATATAAGCTGACTGCTGTAAACTATAGTATCCGAGCCATAAATTGTTCTTAGTACAGGTATTTTTTGGCTTGCACACACACTACGGAGTGCTGAAATGTATTCAGCAACAAAGACTGAGTCATGAAATTGAAACCCACCTTTGTTTTACTAACTGTTCGGACCTTGACATAAGATAGAATAACTATTTAGCCGCAAAGCTAAAACAGTCGCAAGAGCTTAAGATGGAATGTTTATCAAGTCTAGAAAAAAGGATCTCAAGGTTATGCAGCTGTCCGTTACCCCTCGAAAGCGCGGTACGTAATTGCCCTGAGAAATGTTCGTCTGTGTTCACTGCCTAAACACTCGTTGGTATGTATGCGTGTATACCCTGCTCAAGCAGTGAAGGGGCGATTGCATGCAGCGCTAGAATACTGCAGTTTCTTAGTACAAAATAAAATATTCTCTACATATAAGAACCAAGTCGATGAAATTTCTGCAGTACTGCGTCTGTTGTTTATCGTTTACCGCCAATACTGGGCCGCTGGGAAGGCCTAAGACCTTAACACATTCGTGTGAACGTCAGTGTATGTAGCAAGCTTCTCCATGCTACATGATGAATGTATTAAGCTTTAATTATCTTTGACATTTCCTATATATATGTATTATCAAAGTTACACCACTAGCATGTTGTAGGATGGAAGAGGATTAGGACCACCATAAAAATATTTGAATTTTGTCTTTAATGTAATTATTCTGACTTTTTTTTTTAGAATACTGACTTTAATCTCAGAATTCTGAGTTTAGAAAAAAAGTCTGAATTCAAATAATATTTTCTTGGTGGCCCTAATCCTTTTCTGTAGAAGAAGAATCGGGTACACTGATCTGCTTATAAATACATGTATGCAACAGTTGCAGGGCTGCCAACTGTTACACGTCTGACTTGACAGGCTTTCAAACTCTCGTGCAAGAAATACAACAGTTATAAACCTAAAATTGGCTACATCAAAAGCGTTGGGATAGCCCTTTTTGTATTGTGTTGTGCTGTCTGATAACACTGTCATGCATTGCTTTGTACTATACGTTATTTTGCATTGTCAATTTGTTGAATGTCATAGTGACCCCACGTACAAAAATTGCTTCATTGAACACTTGTGAAAGGCAGAAGAACAATTATAACTGAATTAAACTAAATCACTCTGAAATGTAATCACAGGTCAGCTTCACTGTGGCACAGTGGGTAATAGTGCTGTCACTATCTCGAGGAGCTTGTGTTGTAATATTCACCTTTATTTCATATTCTTGGTGTAAGATAAAAACAATTCTTTTATGTAAAGACTGCAGGGCCATTTATTTATCACTATCAGTAGTGAAGAAGTTCATACTGAAGCATCCCACTCTTGTATTGTCTTTAACCAAAAATAATGAACCACAAAGTGTCTCCCCCCATCGAAACCCTACTCTTCTCACAATCGGGTACACTGATCTGCTTATAAATACATGTGTGCAACAGTTGCAGGGCTGCCAACTGTTACACGTCTGACTTGACAGGCTTTCAAACTCTCATGCAAGAAATCCAACAGTTATAAACCTAAAATTGGCTACATCAAAAGCGTTGGGATAGTTTGCAAACCCTACAGACTGTTTACAAGGTAATAAAACTGTTACATACATGTAACATACAGTTTTGTCTCGAATTGAAAATTCCACTCCAGTCAGCTAACCAAAGTTGGCAACTCTCAGATGGTCGGAACAGATAACTCATTCATGTGGAAGGGTCGTTCAGATCAACAAGCAGATTAAACGTGACTGCAAGTTAGATCTCTCTGTAAATCCCCCTTCACATCATGTACCTCTTTTAGTTCTTAGAACTCCACACATACCTGCAGATATAGTCACTGAATTGCCCTGCATTTTTTTGCTAATATACTGCCGCACATATCATACCACACTGTTATAGCCCTTTTTGTATTGTGTTGTGCTGTCTGATAACACTGTCATGCATTGCTTTGTACTATACATGTTATTTTGCATTGTCAATTTGTTAAATGTCACAGTGACCCCACGTACAAAAATTGCTTAATTGAACACTTGTGAAAGGCAGAAGAACAATTAAAACTGAATTAAACTGAATCACTCTGAAATGTAATCACAGGTCAGCTTCACTGTGGCACAGTGGATAATAGTGCTGTCACTATTTCGAGGAGCTTGTGTTGTAATATTTACCTTTATTTCATATTCCTGGTGTAGGATAAAAACAATTCTTTTATGTAAAGACTGCAGGGCCATTTATTTATCACTTTCAGTAGTGAAGAAGTTCATACTGAAGCATCCCACTCTTGTATTGTCTTTAACCAAAAATAATGAACCACAACGTGTCTCCCCCCATCAAAACCCTACTCTTCTCACAACCCCCAACTTCTACAATATCTAGCCCCCCACATACTCTCCCCACCTCTCAAAAAATCTTTATTAAAAGCCCAACTTTGTTGACTGTCTCAGTGTAATCAAGATCATTAGATTTGCATCTTTGGTTCCCCTTTTACGTGCCACTGGTCAATTTTCATGCTGTTTGTGTCAAAATAAAGACATATAGATGTTCATCCATATAATGTTTCTGTGAAATTGTAACAAGATTTATGAAATGTTTTCGACATCTTGTGTTCACAAGATCAAGTGTAATCAGCAGTTCTTCCTCTTCCATTTGCAGTCGCTAAGAGGTACTACTTCAATTTTGGCATGATTTGTCTCAAAATTAAAAAGATTCTAGGACATCACATCCTATACAGAGTCCCTGGGAAGTCCACAACAGATCCATCAATTATTTCAGTTGTGTGCACACAAGACTAAGTGTTTTCTGCAGTTGCTTTCCACCCTTCGTTGCCACACCGTGCCACTGCTTCAGTTTTGCAGCAATATGTCTCAAAATGAAGTCAGATGTAGACTGATCTTGATCTTTGTCTTTGCTACCACTATGCCATGCTATTTTAATTCTGATGCAATATGTCTCAACATACGGTCAAATATTCATCCATACAATGTATCTGCAAAGGCTTAAGATCCATTAAACACTTTTAGAGTTATTGTGTTAATGAGAAGAGTGTCTGGGGCAATGTAAGAAGAGGCAGCAGCCTAGTGAATACAATTAAGACAATGTTGCAAATTATGAATTGTACATGTTATTTTATTTAATGATTTGCTTATGTATTTCAATGTCATGGTCCTGGTTAAATATGTGATGAGTCTGGATGTACATGTATTTAAAGACGACCCAGTCTGTTTAAAAACACATATATAAATGTACATGCAGGCAAAAATCCTTCTCATGTTTCATTTCTTTCACCTGGGAACAGGGTGCCAAACATACAGTACTTTGGTAGGTTTTATATAGCGAGACTAGCCTGCCATAATTCATTAAGGAGTAGTCTACATAAGATCTAAAAGGGACACATCTCTGATTCACAGGTGACATCACATGCACAGAGAAGACATATTCGGATGGGTTGCAATCCAGTGGCCAGCCACAAGCTTTGACTTCTTATAACTTAAAATTGAGTTTTGGATCCTAAGGACACATAATACATACTGTACATTCTTCACAGGATCAGCCACCGAGACAGACAGTTGAAGTCAGCTGGGGTAACACCTTACTGTCAATACTGGATCAGATGGGAGTGATATGGGGCAGGAATAATGCTTCATAATGTGTATGTGTATGTCATTCTTGGTGTGGTGGGAGTGGAAAAAAACAACATAAATAAAACCATGGTTCAGTGAATGCCTTAGAGAATATGTCATGTCATAAAAAAAAGGATTCAAAATATTTTCTTATCTCCCCTAATAATGAAGAAGGACAATTAAAAAATACAAGCACAGACATAAACGTGATAGCAAACAGGGGGTTTTGGGGGAGGAGTCCCTCTGTGGATACAGTATATAACAGGAAAGTGCCACGGTAGAGTGAATTCAAGTAAGACGTACGCTGTACATGGAAAAGGGCGACGGGACACTATTGACTCTTTCTGAATTCAGCCTGACTGACAGGAGTGTCTGTCGGTGCCTCGCCCCTGGATGCCCTGGAGAGCACCTCCATCCATTTTGTATGGAGTTCCTGGTCTTGGGCACTGAATAGCAGCACCTGTTGGGCCAGGTTCAGCTGAAAAACATACTTCATCTCTTGCCTCTCTGTGGGCGTGCTCACTTCACATCCGGCTAAGGAGATGCCTCGGCTTTCCTGAGGGGGGAGGGCACAGCAACAACTTAATGAAGGACCCCATCAGAAACTCACAACATTAATCACCCCCCTTCCACGAGAATCTTGCAAAACATATATATACGGTGTTACGACCAACAATGACAACAAGCATTATTTCTCAGGTTAATGCTGCTCAAAAACCAATACAATCCAATAAAAACATAGTAGAGCCAGTAACAGCTACTTCCTGGGGTATATCAGGTGATAGTGAAGTGGTGTATATGTTGTTATAATTTCAATGCCTCCTTGTCTCATGTGCAGGGGTGAGACAGTCACACACAGGTGTAACACTGATCTGCTTCATATGCTGTGATGCAGTCTGAGCTCCTTCAAATGAGTAATTGCCGCTCAACAGAACAGGTGTTACATTCATGGGCTCTTGCAGCAGACCCACGTCTTGCTGAGAGATGTATTTTTGTTCATTGGAAGACATGAATATTCATCTCTGAGCTCATTAATCATAATCGCTTGGCAAAGGAACGCTGCTTGATTCTGTTTGTTTTTCGGTGTGCATGAACAGACCTAGAGATGAAAGCAAAAGCAGCAGCAGCATTCGCTCGGTGAGGAAAAGGGCCACATGCAGGGCCTGTCCATGCACTTGAGAGGGACCAGTGTTTTGTCTGAGCAGCCTAATCCTCTGACCTAATTCCACCTGGGCAGGTGGAGCTCAGGTGACCTTGGCTCATGTCCTACCTGGGCGGCACCCTGCAGGTACAGAACATTTGGCTCGGCCTTGGTGATGACTGCCCAGATCTTCGTCCAGCTCTTCCCCTTCTCCTGAATGTGTAGAAGGCCACTAAAGTGGCAGCTCTCTGCAGGTACGGAGTTCTGCTTCTGTGTGGTCACAGGGAAAGCCAAAATATAACGTCTAAAATAACAAAGCACACTTTAATAAAAAAAAATTAAAAACAGCTAAATCATTTTCACTTCATTTCCATTTCAGTCCCCCTCTGTGTGATTATTTCTGTAGCTTTCAAATTTCTCTCAGCTAAAAGAAAACCACTATCATTTTTTTCCCCCTTAAACAGAAAGCTTAATTACAATTTACTGACTTTGTTCTCATGTGAGAAAGCTGCTGCTTGGTACTGGCACTAATGTATCGCATAACAGTTTGGTGGATGTGGCATTAATCACGTCCGGTATTTTCCCGCTGAAAAGGTGTCAAGGAGCCGTGGTAAGACAATTGCCCAGCGGCACACAAACAAACACGCCTTTGAGCCAGTCCTTCTAATCCTCACTGCCTTGTATTCCTGTGTCTTTCTTCTGACACAAAGGGAAACTCCACAAGAAACTGCTGTATGAGAGCAGAGTTCTGAGCGGAGGAGATTAGCTAAGGGTGCGACGTTAATGGCCTTACAGCAGTGCAGTCAAATTAACATAACAGGATTACGGCAGAAGTGAACCGAGTCAAAGGAAACTTTAAATACAGAGTCACCAGGCACCTTCTTTTCATATGTAATCATTCCTAATTAAAACATTTACTCTGCACTTATTAATAATATGGAAAACCTATGGAATCCTAGAACTTTCATTGTAGAGCAAATTTAGGCGGTGCAGTCTGAAAATGCTATGCACAGGTTTTTATCTATGCACAATGCCCAGGCACACAGCCAGGTAGTGAAATTAGGACTTGGAACCTCCCTTGAAACTTGCTTCAGACCACCGGTCCGTAAAAACTAAGAGGAAATTTAGGAATGTTATGATCAGCAGAAACCAGCATTACGCACTTGCTGATAACTTACTTAAAGTGGCAAGCAATGCAGGTAAAACAGCAATATTTGATGCCTGAGGCTGCTCACACTGAGGCTCATGAAAGTACATTCCTCGGAGCAACCGGGTCTTGTAAGTCACGCTGATTTGTCCCAAAGCACCTGAGGACTGCAGTGTCAGGCCACCCACTAACCAGTGTCACACCAAAACCTCCCCTTCATGCTCCAGAGTTTCCATGTATTTCCGAGGCTGAGAAGCGGTCAGGTCTTAAATACTAAGCAAAAAACCCCAGCAAATCACACACCATTAAACATCATCAGTAACACAGTATACACTACCAAGCAACAGCAGTAACATAGCATACAAAATACACTTTCACCAAATTTCACAGCAATACAACTAACATACCATACACCCCCTAGTCATATCACTAATATACCATACACCACCAGGACATACCACTAACATGCTGTACATCACCAGGTCGTACCACTAACATGCCGTACACCACAGGGACATACCACTAACATACCATATACTGCCTAGTCATATGAATAACATGATGGGTACTGAGTTGGTTCTCTTTTTATTATGGATGTTGAGAGCAGCTCATTAACTGACCCATACATTGATCTACACATTTATTTTCAGCATTCATTAAAAAAAATCTTTAGTTTGTATTTCAACACACCAATAATGCACAGCTTAACTGACAGTTCAATCAGCTCACATTCACATATAGTATGGAAAATAGGATTATGTCACAGTTAAACAGAAGGGCGGTGGTGTTTCTTGAGTGCTGTCCTCTCCTTTGAGTTGTGGGTAACAAACTGAACTGCTCTGTTCTCCAGACAGTCAGACAGTGGCACTGAGAATAACTTGGTGCCAAGCGTCTCCATGGGCCCCAAAAGCCAGCATTGGCTGTGAGGATAAAACCCTCCTTTTACTGACTCTCACCTCCACATGGGCCTTCTTCCTCTGATCTCCGGCAGTCCCCGGGCCCTCTGGCCCCTGGGCCCCCGCCATCCCAGAGAAGCACTCCCGGCACACTCGGCTGGTCTTGTTCTCGGAAACCTTAGTCTCGGAGCATTTCCCACAGATGGCCTGCCAAGGAAAGCAGAATCCATAAGCCCCGCCCACAGAGCGTTGCCATTCACAAGCAAGTCACGCCCCCCCTAAACCAGGCATCACCCCAGATTATGCTCAGGATTTCAGATCTTAAAGTTAAGCAGATTTCAACTACATTCATCCACACTCTTACCGCTCCACAGGTTTTGCAGTGGTGTCGGCGTTTGGTAATGGAGTGAAAGCTCTCATTGCACCCTTTACACGTCTGCTTCTCCTTCTCCTTCTTCCTGGAGCTTTTCTGGAAGGCAACAGGCAGTTGGTAACATTTGCCCAGTGGCAAGATTTCTACAGCAAAGCATCTGAGGTACAGGATGGTCAAAGGAGGCCATTCACATGTGGGGTGCTGCTGTTTGGTGAACACTTCACTGTTAAAAAGTGGCAAGATATGCAACATTGTGCCGTCAGCAGTATGACATCAAATGAAACGGAAAAGGACACATGTTTCCCTGTGACATATTTAGCATCATTTATGGGAGGAATGGTCAAATTCTAGGTAATTGAATGGAAAGCAGGTGTCTGCCTGTAATTAAGACAAGTGTGGGATGGTCTCCACCCTGGCAGAACCTCATCAGCAGTCTGGGAACACATCTCGCTGAAGCTGAACTAGATGGATATCTGAGGCACAGGGCTGAACTGATACCTGTCTGGTGCTGGCCAAGCGTTAATGCTGATAAGAACTATACTCCACAGAAGCAAGAATGGGCTTGTGGGTATGTACACTATTTTAACACTCCCTAGGCTCTGGGGAACAGTAACAGAGTATTAATAGAAATAAAATAAGCATCCATATGGTTCCAGTAATCTTGTAATAAGGCTGTAAATTAAAAGGCTTCTCTTATATGTTTAGCAAACACTATATGTCATTAAAGCTGATCTTGAGTATGGCTCCTGTTTGAATGGGGCCGTCTATAAAGCACAGATAAATGACCAATGCATTCTGCTTTCTGTATTGTAATATTGTGAAATTTGTATCTGGCTCTTCTCTCAGAGAATGCTCCATATTTAGAGCTGCACCAGAGAATAAAAGCTCACCCTTTCTTGAAGACCTCCACCATCTGAGTCTACTGACACATTGCTCCAAAGGCCCTGAAGAAAAGGTCAGAGTCACGGTCAGAGTCGCTTGAAGAACCAAGTTTACTTTGAAATAACTATACTTAAAATTCCATCAATCCATCTTCCATAAACACCTGAACTGCATGTCTCTGAAGCAGCAGTGAATTACGAGGCAAAGGTATCAATCTGGGCAAGTATAATTTTTTTGTTATCCCAGAGAGAACAATGCTTTCACAATTCATTAGCTGTCTAACGCCATATAACAAAAATAAACAATACTTTCTCCAGACACCAGGTGGCAGTAGTGTTCTGAACAGAGAAGTGAACCTTTGCATTTGGTCACAGGCTCTCAGTTTGGTTTATTTAAAGTACATCACAAGACATTCAGAGAAGTCGTTCGCATTTATGTAGCTTTTAGCATTCCATATCAGGTTATAATTATTTTAAAAACTTATTTGTTCAAAGTTTTACACACCTCAGATTACAGACAATGTTTATGACACCAGTGAACTAGCATTTAGCATGCAGAAAGTATAATGTTATATACATAAAACATGACCCAACTGTGGTTAGCAGACCCCCCACAAAGTACAGGGTGCTGATGGCAATACTGAGAGTGCCTTACAGGAGACTCAGGCAGCTGGTCTTCGTCGCGGGAAAAGGAGCTGTTGATGGCTTTGTTGAAGGTCTCACTGTTCTGTTTGTGCTTTTCAATGGTGCCCAAAATCACCTAAAAGACAGAGACAGAGTCATCAGTTGTATATTTGTTGCTCAGCTGTGGACAGAGAAATGCTCGTGGTGCAATGTGTAAACTACTAACACCATTATTAATAGCAGCAACAACACAGAAACAACAAAAAGCACAAGCGTGGCAGCCTGCTCTGGTGCATCCAGCTATCGACAGCCACTGCCACTGTAAGGGCCTGACAGAACATGCCTACAAACCAATGGGGCCTCAACAGACCAACTGGCGCATGTGGAGAGGAGAGGCCACGCCACCGGCCAAGCGAGGCCCCTTTCCACACCCAAATGGACACACAAAGGGCAGCTTTGAAGTGCAGCTTGCCAGCAAGATGATCACATTCATCTCTGGGATGACCCCAGTAGCCTGAGGGGGCCCTCTGGCAGCAGGAGCACTGGGCCTCCTGATATAGAGTTTGTGCTCTTCAGACTCCCTAATAGGTCTGGTCACCTCCATCATTCTCATGCACGTAATTATCGTTCACAGCTACCAACCAGTAACAGCAGGGGGCAGTGTAGCATTTAAGGACATGGACATGTAACCCAGTGGTTGTCAGTTCCAGTCATAAGGAGGGAGGGGATGGGAGGCATTTATAATTCTGGTGGGCTTGGTGTTTAACCATAACCGGTTAAGCCTTCATGGATAAAGTCAAGTAGCTAATCGAGTAAAGAATTCCATAGAATTTCTCACCTGGACCCAATCTTGTTTTTCCTCTTCAGACCTGAGGTGCAAAGAGTGATTAAGAGTATGCTTTAATATAAATCAGGATCACATTGAAAAAGCAGTACTGTGTCCACCATTTATAAGCTAGATGGATTTAACTTGCATTGGTGCACGGTTTCCTGCAGGTTCCTGTGTACATTTAGAGAGAGCTCTTTCCACATGACCAGAGTAATTGCTAATGAGCAGGATTTACAAAGATTTGTGTATATACAGTGATTATACTAGTTTATACCTGAAAATTTCCTCCCCTATATTATCCTTCCCTCTCTCTCCGGGCCAGAGATGGCTTCCCTCCATAATATGAGAGACTTGCCATGCTGAATCTGGTCACATGACCACATCACATGTGACCCGGCTGACTTTCCTTGTACCCCAAGCTGTCTGCCCCAAGCCCAAACCCGAGACACCCGCCAAACTCTGTGGCTCTGCCTAGCCGAACCCCCACCTGGCTTGCAGTTCCAGAGATCTTTGCTTGCCGATGATGGCGAAAGTGTGAGGCAAGTTGTGCTTCACTTTCTCTTGCACCTAGAGGATGTTTGAGCAGAAGTTATGCTGATAATCATATTTCCAGAGGGGTCTGACATTTTTATGTCAATTTCATACAAACGATAAAAAGTATCACTACATTTTATTTGTTTGATGCTTTTGACCAAAGCAGCCAGCAGTAGAGGGAAGTGTTACAATGTACGTGTGCTCCCTGGGATTTAAACCCACAACCTTTACACTGTTAGCACAATGCTCTGTTTGTTCCACTACAGGAGCTCAACCTGAATATAACCTATGCATAACAGCTGGATTTAATAAGACTGACAGTGGACAGGTTAAACGCCAGACATTGCAGGAGTATGACAAGGTCAGCTGAGCGACAGAAGGCTGTACCTCCATGCCAGCGATGTCGATCCTCTCCCTCACACTGAACTTTTGGCCCATCAGCCTGAGCTTTGGTACACAGTACAGCACCATGTTGTTGAACTGCAAGAGACAAGGGGCACACAGAGTGATTGGAACCAGCTCTCGTCATACATACACACACATACATGGTAACAGACAAGGAAACATGCTGATGAGCACAGACACTTTTGTATTTATATCTTTGTGGGACTGACCATTCATGTCTATGGGAAAAATCCTAATCACAATATTGTCAACCTTAACCTCTACACACACACACACACACACACACACACACACACACACACACACACACACACACACACACACACACACACACA
>JAABNY020000108.1:13253398-13270259 GCA_015164015.2 Brevimyrus niger
ACACACACACACACACACACACACACACACACACACACACACACACACACACACACACACACACACACACAGAGCAGGTAAACTGACTTCTGGGGAAGGAAAGCCAGTCTGGCTAGACACAGAGGAAGTAGCCCATTGCACAAAGTCAGCTTCAAAAACATACTGAAACTCGTGTATCAGAACACAAAAACTAGACAAAGAAAGCAACGGCACTCACCAAGTAGAGGTAACGATCCTGAGCAGTGCCGTTCTTGGCCGACATTTTTTTGATGTGGCCTTCTTTGATGAGCTCATTGGCTGGATTCACAATGTCCTCCTCTCCACCCAGCCGCTCATACACCTTCAAAAGCTTGTTCATCTTTTCCTGAACAAATGAAACACAAGATCTCCTAATGGCATATGAGTGACTATTTTATGGAGAAAAAGTCAGTACACCGTGTAAAATTATTCCTGACTTTGTTTAGAAGGTCAGTGCTGAGAGAATTATCATTCCTTAGATCTTATAAGGAAACAAAATTTGACTGAAAGTAAATGCCCATTTTCTTTTAAATTGTAGGTAAAGCTTTAAGTCGGGAATTAGGCAATTTGCCAAATTTCACATGAAACATAAAATTTAATTTCCAATAATTCAGGTAGTTTTTTGGGATACTTTTAATGGAAATGCGGGGGCCTTATTTTCCGGTAAGACGGCCTTCGCTTTTCGTATTTTTTGAAACAGGAAATGGCACTTCCTGCCATGAACAGCCAGCTGAAATATTGTCATTGAAACAAAAAGAAGTCGCTTTCAAAGAGGCTTGTGTGCATCGCAGTGCAAAGGAAGACGCTGAAGCAAGGGAGTGAAGAGGCATTTTCAAAGAGGGATAGAAAGAATACTCTGAGCACCAAATACTGAGGGAAGCAATCCTGGGAGGTGGCCAGAAACAATAAAAAGAAAGGTGGAGGGAGAAGGAGAGAGGATGGGAGAGAGGGAGGGCGAGATGGTGAAAGAAAGAGGGAGAGATGGGGGAGAGGTAGTGGATGGGAGAGGGAAATAGAGGAAGAACAAATGAGAAGGAAGGACAGATAGAGAGGAAGTGACTGGTGGGAAAAACAGAGAAAGGAAGGGAGGGAACGTATGACTGAGCCATAATGCTGCAGCTCACCATTTTCCTTATTGCTGCATTGGAATGGTTGGCCGCAGTAGAGATGAGCTCCAGGGCATCTGTACGAGACATCATTACACAGACAGTCAGAAAGGCCAGCGTGCAGCTGCCCACGTGCTCTGCTCACGGGTCTGATCAGCAAGCGAACAGACACAAGAATGAAAGCTGAGGGACGGTAACAAAGCAGGATGTGAACAGGTGCCTGGAAGCTCTGGGTGAAACTATGGTGTTTGTCCTTGGTTTGTGGCGTCTGGATGGAGGTTCCCTGCACACATCAAGCGAGACAGTAGGTCTGCGTTTGAAAGCACTTTCTGATATTAACTTGGGTCGCGGTCATGGCCGGCAGGAGATGTCTTCCAATGATTGCTACTGTGTGTTTTTGTTTCTCCATCTGGTGACAAGGTGGAGTAAGAAAAGGCCATTTGTTGAGGGTCATGCATCTAAGTTGTACATCAACCAACAGTCACTGGTGTTTCTCATGGGGCTGCTGGTTGGCTGTTGGCAGCTGTTATGAGTACTTCCCATTAGGGGCCTTTTTACAAATAACAAGCTTGTTAAATGCTCTGAATAACCACTGAATAGCGGTCTGCAACAGCCTGCCTGATGCAATTGTCACCCAAGGCAGCATGAGCACTGAAGCACTAGAAATAATCACAGAAGCCACCTGGGACATATTTTTTTATCATGATAGTGATTATCCTGCATCTAGAGCAGTTGTATTTGCTAGACAAGTTTCATTAGCATAACAATATCATCTCTCACACTGAGACCATGGCAACTCAAACTCAGGATTTACAGCAGACACATGAGAGCTTGTGGAATAATGAAGAACAGATCATATCATTAAATGTCTTTTTTTTTTAAATCATTGAACGCCACCACTGATAAATTTACCAATAAGTCTTTATGGTATCTGCATGGTGAAATCTAAATACAGACGGGTGTTGGCTAAATAGCACATTAACTGCAAACAGCAACTCCTAGAGGGGAACTGTAATGCCTGCAGAAAGCAGAAGTTTGGGCTTGAGGTGTGTGTAGAGGAGAAATGGTGGGGGGACTGCAGTGGAGGCCACTTAGCATCTACCATGTACAGGAGATGCCTTAAGGGCTAAGCACCAATTCACAGGCCCCCTGCACACCAGACAGTGGCTCGCATGGAACCTTGGTGAGGCACTCCTAGAAAGGTGAGGATGCCTGAAGATATTTATGAATCCATATACACACAGACACAAAGGCACAGACACACACACACAATTGTATTCATGTCTTTGTGGGGACTGCCCATTAATTTCTATGGGGAAACCCTAACCCTAACCCTAACCCTAACCCTAACCCTAACTTCAACAATGACAACTTTAACCCCTACCCAATCCTAACCTTTACCATAAATAACCAAACAAAAAGACTTTTGGCATTTTTAGTTTTTTGATTTTTATAAAATTGAGTTTTCCCTAGTGGGGACCTAAAAAAAATGGTCATAGCATTTGGACATAGCGCATTCATAATCCACACACACACACACACACACACACACACACAAGACTATATAATCTGCAAGCCGGCAATTAAGTCAGCTTACAACAACCACAGATATTTAAAAAAAACACACACATAAAATGCAGGCATCTCGCAGCATGACCGCTCTTCCATCATCCTGCAGTTGTTGGGGGGTGGATCAGGGCTCTCAGATATGCAATTATTACTACAACAGAGCGCACACCCGTTCACACAACCTGCCCCCTATAGTAGGGCAAGTTTGATTAATTTTGGAAAAATCCGGCCTCCCATTCCTTTCAGTGAGAGCGATTGCACACCAGCTCCTTGAGCATAATGCATGAAACCACCATATGCGCTGCTAACCAGGGGAATTTTACCAGTCATGTGTGTCATCATCTCCACAAATTATCATTGTATTCACACACATATCATTGCATTAGATCCCTGTAACTAGAGGGTTTGCATAATATTTAGGGTGGGCATCTTGAAATATTGAAGACTCAATGAAATAATGAAACTGCTATCAGTGTGAACATGGCAAAATCACCGTAAGTGGCTCCAAACGTTTCCCACATGGAAAGTCAGAGCTACTAAACGGAAGCTCACAGAAAGTGGGAGAAAGGAGGATTTTTTTAGTGTGCTGCTGAAGAATTGCTGTTTGCATGTTTGTTACAAAGGTAAATCCTGTTTGTCTCTTTGTGTGCTCTCTATCCAGTCTAAGAAAGGACATTAAAATGCCAATTCAGGGCTTAAAATGCTGTTTTCCCCAAAATGCATGTGAACAGAATAGCCTTTGAGATTTGTTTTAGATGAAACTGGGAGAGGGTGAGGCAGAGAGAGAAACATATAAATGGGGTGTTTTGATTTCATACTTAGGACTTAGAGAGGGCAAAAGTACAACACGATTTACCAAGCAAACACTGGTTTTCTACGGGGCCTGTTGCACCGATTTAATGGCACACATCCACTTAATGACATGGAGGGCCCCTGGGCCCAGCGGCTCACTCACTCTGCGCATCCTTCCTGTCCAGCGCATCTTCTGGAAGCTTTCGCAGGTAGTCCTTGAGCAGCAGCTCGTAGCGCGGGATACGCTGCACGGGCTCCAGCATATGGTGCTGCAGGGTCAGGTTCCCGCACACTTCCTGTTTCTGTGAAGCGATATGGGCAGTCAGGGGCCCAGCCGGCCACATGCTGCGCCCATGACAGAGGCTGGGATCTGCATGGGCGCCTCAGCTTGCTTAACGTGTAACAGCATAGCTTAACACCTAAGATTAAGACTGAGGTCATCTCCCCACCGCCGGACACACACTGATATGACCCAAGTTGGTGGTGTGGCCCAGCGAGGACTTAAAAGCAGCTGCAGATCCCCACCTGGATGTTTTGGACTATGCTCTTAAACTGGGATGACCGTTGATTCCAGGTGTTGACCAGGTCCATTGCACGGTCAAAGTTCTTCACGTACTCCCCATACATCTTCATGAAGGGCGCCAGCTTTTGCAGGATATCGCCGATACGTGGATTTGAATCCCTGTGATGGTTAAACACAGCTTCATAAGTAGACAAGGACATACAGATCTGACATGAGATTCTCGAACCTTCTGAATGGCAGCTTTATTGCATGTAAGTGATGTCATCTATAATGCATTTAGGTTTTATTTTTATCTTTCCTTTGCTATTTATTCATGATTCATAATGAAGCAGCAATGGAGTGCACCTCACTTTGAAAGGGTAATATTGAAATATGAAATCAGAATGAACATGTCATGCGTAAACGGCATTACTAACGATAAGTGCATTTAAATTAAATGAGAGTACTTTTAAGATCAATACTATTGCTGGATTCACACCGAACCAGAATATCTTAATACTGAGCCCCTAGCTGGCCTGGACCGTGAAGCTCAATTCCAGCTGATGTAATGGGTTGTGAAGAGTCCTGCAAACAGGATCGTTCGATGTGTTGCCCTGAGTTTCAGTGCAAATGGGGACCTTCACTGTACAGTCACCGCTACCCAGAGGGGCCCAGATCCAAATGGGCAGCCCATGCTGGCAGTAACTGAGCCAGTCAGTAGGCGGGGCAGATGATTACTCCCACGTTCTGCTCCTCCCCAGCACCCCCGTCAGCTGACACAGCTCCTTATATCCAAAACTAGTCGGCCGTACTGGGCCTGGTGCCCCCTCACCATTCGTCAGAGATCCGCGTCTTCAGATCTGGCAGGAGGAACTTGTCGTGGAAGCAGTAGATGGAGGAAATGTTGGAGAAAATTCCAGTGATGACCTCCTGTGGGATTCCAGCTTCTGTTAACTTGGTGCAAAATACCTGCGTCCGAGGAGAGAGAAACCGAATAAAGACCAGCATCTGGTGGGTTGTAAAATCTCAGCTAGAAATCAGGACAGATGCATTATCACCCATGGGGACGACTCTGAAGTCAGTGAATGAGGGACTCCTCAATTCAAACGCCCTGCCTTAAACAAATGACATTGTAGCATAAATTCCCAGGCCTGTCTCTGTGCTGTTGGGTCTGTGTTGAAAAGCTGAGGGTTTCATTCACCCTCAAAAACACATAGTCTTGTTTCTCACACCCACCATATCCACAAATAGCATTTTTTTCTTGTGTAAGTTTGACCCACTGCTGAGAGAAACACAACCTTAACAGAAAGACTCAAGATAGTCTCGGGAAGTTTATCGAGAACAACGTGTGGTTTGATAATATGATACACATGCTTACAAGTGTTGTATTAATAACATTACAAAGAGGAAAAAACCTGCCCATAAATTTTTCTTGTCATTAAATTGCATATAATACATAATTATATGAAATTTAATTGATTCATATTCTTAAAGCTTAAAATTTCCGCTTTAATCTTATGTAGTTTCGCTCAGAATGGAAAGGTGCTTTGCAGACAAGTAAACATAGTCAATGCTATAAATTGCATAAGAACTTAAGAACATAAGAAATTTACAAATGAAAGGGGGCCATTCAGGCCATCAAGCTCGTTGGGGAGAACTTAACAAATAGCTCAGAGTTGTTAAAATCTTATCCAGCCCTGATTTAAAGGAACCCAGGGGTTTAGCTTCCACTACACTAATAGGAAGACTTTTCCATACTCTAACTACACGCTGTGTAAAGAAGTGCTTCCTTAAATTTGTTTTAAAATGTTCTCCCGCTAATTTCCACGTATGGCCACGAGTTCTAGTATTTAAACTAATATTGAAATAGCCATTTGGCTGAACAGCATCCAGACCCCTTAAAATCAAATCAAATCAAATTTTGATGTTATGGTTTTAACTCAGAAATATAAAGGGGAAAATAGGACATCCCTAAATAACATCCAACCTAGCAGATTAGAGTGTGTTTAAAAATCTCTCCAGGGTTGTAATTAATCCTGTTTTTTTTTTTTTTTTTTATATAAATAAGCATGCATGATAAGTAGGGGGTGGGTGTTTAATTCCAGCTGGTCTCGAGCATCAAGACACGGTCAATTGCAAACACAAAGTTGGCTATATAGGTCACCCATCCATCATCCGTACTGCTGATACAGTACAGGGTGCCAGCAGGCAGGTGGTGCCAGATCAAACTGTACACTGTGGTGGTTATTACAAGGAGCACATGTGTGTCTACAGCATAACTCACATACCCGATCCAGAAGGTGAAGCCTCTTCACATAGGCTTCCTCTGTTTGGAGGAGCTCTCTGGCAATGTTGAGCAGCCTCCTGGACTCTGAGCACTAGGGAGGGAAGATAAGGCAGGCGTGAACCCCTTACAGGAAGCCAACAACTGAGGTGCAGCGCTGAATGTCAGCAGTGTTTCATTTATCCAAACAGGTACATCCACAACTCCGTTTCCATCAGCCTATTGTCAAGATATGTTCAAATTTGGGACATTCATGCCATGCAATGCTGATTTGGGCAAACACTTTAGGGGTCACTCTGATTCTATTGCCAGATAACCATCAGTTAACCCTTTAATCTCTACTGTTTATCTGGCTATAATTATGGTCACCTATGCACACATTTATTGGTATGCAAACAACATTCCTCATTTTATGTTTGGTTTCAACAGGAATAATAAAGGCAGTTACATCACATACCCATTAACTAAATCCTTAATTTCGTTTGTGCTGTCCATAGAGGCATAGACCCAGCCAAAGCACAGTCTCTGTTCATAGAGGCACAGACCCAGCCAAAGCACACTCTCTGTCCCTACAGGCACAGTTGCAGCAAACATACAGTCTCTGTCCATACAGGCACAGATGTAGGTAACGTACAGTGTCTGTCCATACAGGCACAGACCCACCTAATGCACAGTTTCTGTCTACACAGGCACTGACCAACCTAATGTACAGGCTCTGTGTATACAGGCACAGACACAGCCAATATACAGTCTCTTGTCCATGCAGGCACAGACCCAGCTAATGTACAGTTTCTGTCTACACAGGCACTGACCAACCTAATGTACAGGCTCTGTGTATACAGGCACAGACACAGCCAATATACAGTCTCTTGTCCATGCAGGCACAGACCCAGCTAATGTACAGTCTCTGTCCATACAGACACAGACGCAGATAATGTACAGTCTCTGTCCATACAGGCACAGACCCAGCTAAAAAACAGTCTCCATCTATAAAGGCACAGACCCAGCTAAAGCAGTCTCTGTCCACACAATAATGCAACTTTGGTCCATATACAAACAGATGAGCTCTGTCTATACAAATTTAGAGCCATTCAGAAAGTCTGCTTTGTCCATACAAGTATAAAACATTCATTCTGTAGCCTTCCTGTAAACAACCATCTCATCGACATTCTCTCTCTTTCTGTGATGTTCTACTGAGATAAACTGAGCTAAAACCACATCCTCTGCCATGATGGTATTATTAGGATTAAACTGACACAGGCACCCCTTCAAGAAAAATCCACGTCGCAGGTCTTTCCTCTTCAACACAAGGGGATTTATGTCAGGTCAGGTAGGCTGGAGGGAAACAGGGAGGTGAGAGCTTGATTCTCCCCACATGGCAGAGGGGAAGGAGACCACAGTGTTTGGGTGGGGACATAGTGTGGCTTGGAATATAATGCCGAAAGTGCAGAATCAGGCAGCAGATTGGCTGCTTACTCTCTACACCTCAAAATCAGTTGCAACACAGTTAACTCACACAATCAAGTCTTTCCTGAAAACTCATGGCTTCTCATGTCACTGTGTACAGATACAGAAATTCATTAATAAAGATTACCTAAGCACGGTGTGACACTAAGTAAATGTTTTTTCATAATTTTCACATGTTACGAGTCACTAAAATATACCATATTTACTTTACACCCAAAGTTGTTTGGCTTTGTAAAAGAGGAGAGTAACTTTGAAATAACTAATTAATAAGTTTTTATTGTCATTTAAAAATGCAGTTTCTCTCTTCTCTGGGAAGGTCCACTATGATAATGAAGTCATAATGCATTATCTTCTTACATCCTCTTTTTTTAAATCACCTGCCTCTGTGCATTGTATATGTAAATGAAGCTGGCGAGCCATAGGAAGTATCAGAGCTGAAACCTTGCAAACACTGGCCCATAACTAACCCTGACCCAGCAGATAAGCAGATAGAAGATGGAAGGATGGAGCAATACAGCAAGTCATGGAAGTGCTGACACTTAGTAAATATTTATACATAGTTAACAGACAATAAACACTGACTATGTCCATCCATCCACCTTAGACCTGCTTATCCTGACAGCACAGGGCATACCTGGCCATGCTGGCAGTCCATGGCAGTGCCCCCATCATACACTGACACTCTACAGGAGATGTAGAAATGCCAGTTAACTGACTTTGGACTTCAGCTGGAAACAGAATGTTCACCAGGAGTATTGACAAGTCCTTTAAGAGCGATTTATAGATGCATAAAGCTTTAGCACTACGTTCCACATTGAATAATCCCTTTATGATTATTTGCCAAACTTCAAACCAGTGTTTAGGCACCTGAGCACTGAGCCTGTAACGTCTCTCTGTATGCCATGCCACCCCAGTCAGAGTCAGAGACTACCCCACTCACTATAGCAAGGAGGACTGGGCAATTAACCCAATTTAAACTTCAATTATGACTTTGGCTTCCAATGATTATCAACATAAAATAATGGAAATAATATTGGTTATCATGCCACATTTCGTTTAACAATGATGTTCCCACTGTCTTGCGTAATAAACCAAACGCACCCTTTCCAACTCCTTTCTATTTGCTTCATAGTTGAATTACGTTTAGAGTTCAAAGAACCCACTGTTAAAAAGACAAGTTCTATAAATGCATGATATTTCCAAAGTCAATGAGGATGTGTGTTAAACAATTGTTACCCCAATAGTGAGCAAAATTATCAGAATTTTTGCCACAATCGAGCAGGCCTACTTGCAAGTTCATCTACATTAATTGCACAGGTTAAAAAAAAAAAAAAACACCAAGAAAAATGGTTTCATTGGCATGTATGAAAAGGCTTTTAGAGTTCCGGCCAGAAGGTGCCCTTGCGACATTTCCTGAGCTCGCCGACACATGAAGAGGCAGAACAAAGTGCACCAGGAAGCCAACGTAGCAAAAAAAAATTGTGATGTAGAGCAAACGACCGCTGAGGTAAAGCTACTTCTGTGCAGCCATAGTATTTTGAAGACTAACACTGAGTGCTTGGCTTGGGGTCGCCTCGGATACTCCGCCCCCCGCCAGATCCCCACCATGCCAAGATCCAGTGAAGAAGAGCCCAAAGTGCACCCCTTCCAGCTGCCAGCTGACAGGCCCCCTGGCCCCCTATCACACCCCCTCGCTGTGCCAGAGAGACGCAGTGACTCACCCTGCGGCCCTTGCTGAGCTGCTCACTCTTCAGAAGCTCGGCGCCCTCCTGCTCGCCACTGCTGACCTCGTCCATGTCACTATCCTCGTCCTGTGTGGAGTCCCTCTTGTTGTCCAGGGTCACGCAGGTCCGAGCCTCACTATCCATCTCCGTCTCAGTCTCAGTCACACTGTCATTCTGCTCCTCCTCATCAATGGCATCCTCGTTGGTGAAGACTTCGCCTTCCACGGCGCACGATGGGCTGTCTATGCCGCTGTCCCTGTTCGGGATTTTCCCGCTGCCATTTTGCTCCATGGTACTCGAGTCCCGGGTGTCTCCGAGCTCGCATGGGCCCGCAGTCCTGCAGGTGTCATGGTCACCGCTGCCTGCGCTGTCCTCGGTGCCCCCCCTATCCCCGATTCCCACCACGCTCCCTTCATCGATCCGCAAAGTGTTCAAGGCAGAGAGCTCCGTGACGTCCCCAGTTCCTCCCGAGATGATAAGTGCTCGTTGCCCCATTTGGGACGAGTCCTCGTTCCCCTGCCCCATGGACGGCAGCGCTTTGGGGTCCCATGTGGCCTCTGGTGTTTCCTCCATGGCCAGAGTGAGGTGGAGTTGCTCCCTCCGGTGGGCACCAAAGATCGGCACTCTGAACGAGAGAGCGAGAGAGAAGAGCCCACAGGTGAGGCCGAATGACGACTGCTTATCCTTAATTTACAAAAGCCTGAATCGGCAGCGGACAACTAAGTGAAGACCATGGAGTAGCATGGACAGCCCAGGTGGGACGGCATCAGACAGCAAAACACACAAGGACAGCCGAGACCAGGTGTACATCTGTGGCCTAATGGCAGACAGTGAACTTAAAATAAGGGCACTGCTGCACCATCCTTCAATAAATACAGCACAGCATACACAGACCACACTCCTGACAGCACCATGCAGACCTGGGTTCTAACAAGCACTGCAGCTAGCTGACTAAAATTGTTGCACCCACCATTCCCACAACGTGAGAACCGGCAGACAGGCATTGCCGCTTAGTAGAAATCACCACGTCAGCGTGATGCATTTCTGCTCACATCCAACACATTTGCTGCTATACTCTACAACATCAAGAAAACAGCTTTTCTCCAGCGAATATTAATGCATAATTAATGCGTATATTTAATGCATGTATTTAAAGTGGCAATAGCTACCTCACATAAAACCACATTAGCATCAGACATGCAGTAACGAGTAATAACGAATAAGGGATTACAAATTAAACATAATCGCGTATGAGACTCTCTCACCCTGAGTTTTCAAACTTCTCGATCAGCAGGCAGACGCTCTTCACAGTCTTCTCGGCCTCCGGCTTCTCCAAGCAGGTGGGCGTCTTGCTGGGCTTCGGTGGGGGGGCAGCAGGTAGGGGTCGCAAGGGTGCAGGAGGAATCCACTTCGGGCTCTTCTCTCTTCCCAAGCCGAGGAGGTGTGAGGGTTTAGGGGGAACTGTGGAGGAGGAGAAAGGACAGGATCAGCCCCTCACGCAGCCCAGGGAGACTGCAGCTCCTGAGGGACGCGAACTGAGAGGGACCCTGAAGAGTGGCCATCCATCCTGTGCCAATTTGACAAAAAAAAAGGAAAAAAAAGGAAAAACAAATAAAAGAGAGATAAATTCTAGGCGCAGCCGATCGTGACGGAAAACATCAGTACGGAGGCTGTGAATACTGCTTCCTCATTCTGAACAGGATGTCACTCACTGTGGTTTTGATACATGAAAAAAAGAGGCAACTCAGAGAAGAGCAGCAAATATATCTCTGTTAGCTGACGGTGGGCAGCCATACGCCGTACATATGGCTTCTTCTCACGTGAGAACAGCAGCTGAGAGTGTGCATGCCTCTTTGTGTCTGCAAGAGTTTCTAAAAGGATCAATAAAAAGCTAACAGAGCCACACACAGGTTTCTTCCCCTCAGAACTTCCTTCCTCCCAGACCATACTAATCGAAATGGAATAGAGTAAATAACATTTAAATTAATTTAAATAAATAAAGTACCGGGTGACATAAACAGAAATATGACTGAATAACGTATCAAACAATATTTAGTAGTTACATCCAAATATCTTTTAAAAATTGCAACAATGCATAAACATTGTTTATAAGTTGTTTAATGTAAGACAACCGAAAAAGACAATCTACAGATGATATACATGAAAATATTGAAACTGTGAGCATCTACAGCAAACATCCTGAGAAACAGACACAGCTCTTCTAGGGTCGTTCATTTCTTGCCTCTTATCAACAGCACTCAGGAAGACAGATGTCCCTGCATTAAAACAGTTTATTTTGCACTATTTGTGCAGATTGGCATTTTGTTATCCATGAGACAGAAAGTCACCTTCAATTTTCACTCGTCACAAAAATAGCAACTTCCATTTTTGATGTCTGTAGTTCTCCTTTCCAAAAATTTGGGAATATCAGCGGTAAATTTCACAGTTAGAAGTTTAATATATTGTAAGAAGTCGATGTGAGAAGCTAAACATGTAAATGCATGCAGTCACACTCTTAACTCTAAAGCACACAGACGGGACACGGGCCGGCACACCCCAGGGTGAGGCTCCGGCCGACGTGGGATAAGTTACCTTGGGGCTTCTGTGACAAAGGCTGCCGGGGTGCAGCTGCAGACTGAAGGCGCTTTCTCCCCGCCGGGTCGCTGGGGCACGGCCTGGGGGCAGCGAGGGTTCCTGCTCCTGCCCGAGGGAGCTGTGTCTCGGTCGGGCCGCACTTTAACTGCACCGCTGGGGGTGGGATATCTATGGAGCGAACATGTTCTCATGAGAGAATGATACAGGAGGAGAGGGTCTCTCTCTAATCAGGCAGCATCTAATACAAGGTTATTTGGGCTGACAAAGGTACTGCATTTTTTAAGGAGATTCACTCTAGATGATGTTTCTCTGCCATGCCCTGGGTTTGGGCTTTTCACCACCGCAATACAGAGTATTAGACTCGATGCCGGAGGAGATATACAACTCATTCAGCCTCAGATAGATCCTGGAACAGGAACTGCCATGAATAATCTCTATCACTTTTCCGGGACTTTGGAGGACAGCAAGGGAACACTGGCGATGGGAATCAATAGCCCAGGCAGGCCGGGTGAAGTGAGCTGCACTAATGATTCCCTGAGAGCTTTTCCAGTTACAAGAGCATCCAGTAGCCAGTGCAGTCTATTTGGAGACAGTGTCACGGCAGCTTCCGGCCAGCCCACTAAAATGATACACTAAAAGGGCAGGAAATTAATCATTTTCTGTGAAACACAGGCTTCCCAGGGAGGAATTATTCTCTCTCACTGTGGGTGTCAATTTTCTGAGAGCACAAAGCGTATGAGTCACGTTTGTATAGAGGTGGACTTGCGTCTGTGTGAGAAGATGCAGAACACATATCTTTAATTAATCCAGGTAGCACCTTGCTACAAAACAAAACCTTTAGAAAATTATGAAATATCCATGTAGAATTATGTCAATTGAGCTGCATAATATCAAGAATGAACACATACATTCCAAAAATTCTTCATCTCATTTCTCTAACTGCCAGAAGAAAGGTTAAAATATCGAAAGCCAACAAGATAAGCTAATAGTAAGTTTTCACATAGGAGGCAAATGTCAGGGCCAACCAATCTACACCATCATGTTCAGAAATGATAATTTCACTGGAACTAGGTGACCTACATTCCAGTCCTAATGCTTTCAGAATGGGCCACATATTAATTCAATAAACCCAGTTCATTTTGTTCTCAAGTTACAGCTATAACAACATTTTTCAAAAATGATCTAGGTGACCTTTTATAATATTGATTAATGTGCCTTTCTTCCACAAACTAGGTGAGAATGTATTGCAATAATATCTGGCTTTCAAAGCTACCAAAAGTGTAGCAGTTACAGACCCAGAAGGAAAACTGAACTCATCCAATGAATTATTCAGTCTAGCTTTGATAGAGTTTCTGTAATTATAGTACAATATTAAGAATAACAAAGTGAGAAGGTAATATTAACACCACAGTTTACTCCATCAATGTTTAATGAATTATACCAAACTTTAGGTGAAACAGTTAGAAAGATTTTTACCGGACTCCTGTAGCGATGATGAACACTTGAATGGCAATATCAACTGTCAGATGCACAAACTCTAAGCCTAGCTAATAAAGACATTGTGAGGATTCCCTATGAATGAGACGCTTTCTCCTGGCATCTCTGACGCAGAGGATGAATCATCACATGCATCAATTAACCTGGGTAGGTACATGTTTGAATGCTATGGAAACCAAACAAAAAGTGGCTCTGACCGAAAAACCAATAAGTCCCTACAAACAAAGTGTTAAACAACAAATCACTACAACATTTTAGAAGTTCAGTGGTAGCCCTACCATGCCATCAAATATCACATGCTGATGAGGTTCCTTCAACACCATCCATGGATGAAGCTAAAAGGTGAGTTAAGGTTCCCTTGTTACGTTTGAAAGTGAGATGAACAGCAGCCTTACCACCATCATCTCGATACGCAGAGTGAACTTTTCTTTCCCTTTCAGTTCTTCCATGCCACTTGAATGACAAGGACACACTCCATGGCTGCTACCTCCACCCAGATCCTGCTTTTGTGCAGAGCTGTAAAGGCTCTGGCCCTGTTCTGAGACAAACAGGACCTGCCAAACCTGCTTTCACACCTGCGATGGACACACAGTGCAGCTGGTGACAGTTTGTGCAGACGAACACACGTGGCACAAAGCTCAGCCTCCTTGCTGAATGGAGGTATGTTCTTCACGCCGGCTGCTGGGGGCTGACACGAGTGTCCACCAGAGAATTCCCTCTGTGAGGGGCTGTTGTGAAACTATAACTAATCAAACGAAATCCCCACTTTGTTCCACATTGTTTTCCCATCAACTTAGCAGTCTTGTAGACCTCTGAGCTAAAAGTACTAAAGGATGTCTTTAAGAGCAAGAGCACGATCACAAAAACACCAACCACCTGGTCCAACATGTCAACATCATTGAACCAGTAGAATTTGAAGAAAAAAGCACATGACCATACGCACACATCTTTGATGTGGATGATTTCATACTCATATTGCTTTGCTTTGAAGTGATAGCTTCTGTTCACATGTTAATCTGTCATGTTTCCTTTGCCATCCATGCAGCTAAATAAATAAATAGCCTGGCACCGGCTGACCTGCCCCATGGACAGCAGACCACGCATCAGCGAGGTGCTCTTCAGATCGGCGGGATAAACATCGAGATCGTATTCCCCCGTGGGGGGTAAGGCAGGTGCATTAGTCACGTGACACGTGATGCCTTACAGCTGTTCGTGGATTTCCATGGCGATGCCAGAAGACGACTCACTACCACCGACAGGAAAGCGAAGGAGCCTCTTCCCAGATTCTATCTGGAGGAAGCCATCTCCATCGTCACACTCAAATCCACTGAAAGAGATCTTGGTCACAGCCCACGTGATCCTCAGGACAATAAAAGCAAGCCACAATTTTCCTACATCAACTACAGCAGAAGAGACCTCAGTGACCTTATGAAATGCATGGGGGGGGGGGGTGAGTTCTGCCTGGACTGGGGCACATTGATGCACACCCCCGTGTCTGGCCCTAAAGGTCTGCTCTTTGTGGGTTCCTTTTGTGAGGAGCTGCCAATCAGCGGCATCCCTCGGGCAGCTCCTTGCACGCAGGCCCTTTGTCCCAGTGCAGGCTGTGAGATCAATTATTCCTGCGGTTTTACCGCTTTACAGTGAGTTGCTTGCCCTCGCTGGCCGTCTCTGCAAAGGTCACGCTTCACAGAACACACCCACTTTGCTTTGACTGCTGTATTCCTCGAAGCCTTTCTGTGTCCTACAGACGATTCGTCATACTGGCTAATTAAAGTAAAACAGGTGTGCACATGCTATGTGATAAACTTGTGAATGGGAAAAACAAATATAAACAAATAACTACTTTTCACTGCAGGGTTCCTGAGGTTTGAGGTCTATACCAGGAAGTACGAGGTAGGGGACTCCCAGCAGGGCTTGCCAGTCTGTCACACGACACACACATAAGTCACTCCCCAATGAGCACAATGAGCAATTTAAAGATAAAAATTCAGTTAGGTGTTTGGTTTCAGAATAGAGGAAGACATTGTAGTAACAGGAGGACTTCTATGCTAACACAGGGAAAATATGCAAGCTGCACACACAGCAGGCTACAAGTTACTACACCATCATGTTTAATTTCCTATAAGGAAAAGCTAGCAGTACATTCCTCTAGCAGTACAGGTTTTATGACCCAGGTTGAACTTTCACCCCATTTTCACCACCGCACTGTCGGAGTTGGTGTTGGGATTTGTCCCATTCAGGGATTGGTTCCATTTCCACCAATGCAGTGCCAGAGCTGGTGCCGGGCTTTTTCCCATTCAGGTTCTGCACGTTTCCACAACACAAAAATGGCATAGGCCGGAAAAACAGCTCCAGCATGGCACCATAGAAAAGCTGGTCTCAGAATTTAGAACCACAATGTTACTGAAAGTGGAACTGGCTATGGTGTCCGAACCTTCCGCATAGCTGCAAACTTTGATCAGTAACTGACATAGTTTTGTCTAGTATCACTGGCACCAGCAGTGAAATGACTTGCTAGTGCTTATTAGTTGTATAACGTTATTTTATTTTTATTTTTTTTAATTATCCTGTGGAAAATGAAACATCAATCTGCTGGCCTGATTTAATAAGAATTAAAAAGGTGTTGCTGGTTAAATAAACAAAATATTGCAGAGCTCAAGTGGTGAAAAGTTTATGAGGCGGAAAGCAAAGTTTCATTTTTAGCAGACTCTCATTGCGCAATCAGTGGTAAAAAAGTAAGTGAGAATAAACTCACAAACGGACTGAGGAGAAATACAGCCTTTAAGCAGACATGGATACAGGCAACAGAGACGGCACAAGTCAGACTATGAAAACTTTTGTCTGACGACTTTCGTCCCCATACAGGCTTATTTTGTCAGTTTAGCAGTTTACAAAAGCTTAAGATCCAAAGCAGATAACAATAAATCCAAAAAATGGAATTCATATGGACCATAACACTTCCAATACATTCTTTTATGAAAATAGTGGAAACGCAGGCAGGTTCTCAAAAGGCACCTAGTGAGAACCAGACCAACACCAGCACTAGCTCTGGGTTGGTGGAAACGAGGTATTTGAGTCAGCCTAAAAACTAAGGCAGCATGAAACAGTCCAGAGCTACTTACTGCTTAAGACAATCACAGAGTGGCACAACAGATCACATGAACATCTTTATGTTTTAGCGCATACTAACTGAACTAGGACAGATACCTGGACAGCACTAGGGAGGCCCAGTGTATATATATATATATATATATATATATATATATACACACACACACACACACACACACACACACACACACACACA
>JAABNY020000108.1:13270359-13282926 GCA_015164015.2 Brevimyrus niger
ACGATATAGAAAGACCATATAAATAAACACACACACACACACACACACACACACACACACACACACACACACACACATCCATCAGTCACTGAATAATTACACCACCCAGCTGGATCCTCTAAAATCCACAGTCAGCTGTTGTTGGAACCTTGGTCAAGGAACACGGCTGCATAGCCAAAGCAAGGTGTTAAATGCGACCTCTAACAGCAACAAGAAGGGAGGCCATTTTACAGGTGGGAGTGACAGACACAGCCAGGAAGCAGCAGATAGCAGCTGAAATAACAATGCCAGAAGAGATCTGGCCCGTTATCTGCTGAGCAACAAGGTTCCCAGCTCAAGGCCAATCCTGATCCTTTATTCATCAGAAACTGGGATGGTCTGGCCTTGACTGGGCTTTAGGCAGAGTTATGTGAAAATATACGAAACGCCGTTTGGAGTTTAATGACCCCCCCCCCCCCACATAAGAAATGGTATCGTCCATATATTTCCACATTAGTGTTTTTACCTTTCATGCTACTTAACAAGTTTGAGACACACTGTGAGATAGCAGCACTCTAATGGCATCCATCCCCATTCTTCTAACAGTGAGGATGTTTACTGTCAACAAGGTCACCGAAGGCCCCAGAGGTACCCACAGAGGGGAGGTGGGAGAGTTGGGCCTGTGGCATCCAGGGGAGCTAATGGCTAATGGCCTCTCGGGCTGCAGCTGAGCACATCCATCGGCCTCAGAAAGCAGCCTGTGGGGCTGCTGCAGTGGGAGCTCCGCTGCATGACAGTAATGTGCTGGTTCTCCGCTCCATGAGTGTGTGACACATGCAATTTGCTGTGTTAGGCTAAGAACAGACAGGGAGGGCTGTGCCAACCATTTAACACAGAGCCCTCCCACCACACCTGTCTGGGAGGAGGCACTCAAAGGGCGAGAGGTAAACTTAAACCTCGAGGTCAGACACGCAATGCTTTGTATGACACGGTACTTAAATTTAAATGCCTTCATTATTCTCTAATAAGTAAAGCCTATAGTACAAATGTATAAATGAGAAGAAAAACCATTAGAATGAGTTCAGTACTGTTGTGTAAGATTTGTACATGTCAGAACACAAAAGGGCGAGGGGGGTAGCGGGCGGTGCAGGGAGAGTTGCATTTCTGTGCAAGTAGGAGGCTAAATTTTACCAGCCGACCATTACCTGCAATTCATTATGAGGCAATTGAATAGGTTCAGCAGGGTTAAGGATCAGGTTTGATTCCGGTGAATCCAGATTTCTTAAATTAGCCTGTTGTTTTTAATTTAAATGCTTTCATGACTCAATTAATTTAAAAATTAGCCGCCAACACACTTACGGACATAATTGTACTTGTGACCTTGATCTAATTAATCTTTCTGCTTGTGCTCCCTGCCTCCAGTGTGTGGGAGGAAGCCTGCACGTGATTAATCAGACACACACCTTGGGAGCGCATTAACTTCACAGGCTATTAAAGACCCAATCAGCACTGGGTGAATCACAGGCAGGAGGATCTCAGCGGCTGGCGGACTGCTGTCCACCAGCGCACTCTCAAGGTGTGACCCCACAGTCTTTCATTCGATCTGACCAGATCCGGGCCGTGTTGAGAGTGGAAGAACTGCTCGCCAGTTTATGTCAGGTTCTAATTTGTCATGCAGAAGGAGCATTTGAATAAAGACATTGCCACAAAGTCACAGAAAATAAGTATGAACCTCACAAGCAGTAATTTATGATTAAGATTCAGTGAGATAAGTAAAATAAAAAAATAAAATATAAAATAAATGAAATAAGTAACTAAAAATGCCACAAGTCTCGTATTTAGTTTGGTTTGGTTACTTCTGATGTGTGTGTGTGTGTGTGTGCGTGTGTGTGTTTGTGTGGGGTTGTCCACGGCAAACACTGCAGAACAAAGACAGACCTCATGGAATCCTACCTGTATGAGAAAAGGAGTGGAGATAAAAGGGCAGCACCACTGAGGAACTACCCCAGGGGGGACTTTTACCCACTATGGGCAGAACACTTAACATCTGCCTCACACTGACTGCAAGGCTGTCAGTAGGTTAATCCTTGCCGCTCTGCCATGCATCTTAGATTAAGTGTTTATAAGGTTTGTTTGGCCCGTGGTGCTGGACAATAATAGTAATAAATATTTAAATAAATATGTCTGGCTGACCTGAAAGAAAAGTTAATGTAGTAGGCAAGTATTGGCAGAACCTCGCTCCCTCTCCGCTCCGAGTCTTATGCCAAATCTGCTTTCCACATGATGGATAGGTATGTTGCTGATTATCGGGGTCAAATTACGAAGGACGCCTGTGAGTAGGGATTTAAGATGAGATCGACGGGCAGCCAGCAAGGGGGGCGGCAGACTGAACGTGGCATGGAGCCGGTTAAAAATAGGCTGGTGTTTTTTCATATTCCCCAGCATGTGAGGCACGGGGGGAGGGGGGCAGCATCACAAGACCGTGCATAAGCAAGAGCCACGTGGTGAGTCAGAGTGGCATCACAGGGGAGGGCTGCTAATTTGACCTCTCAAACAGTGAGCCCTCCTCCAGCCCCGGTGCTGATACTGCCAATGCCCCCCCGCCCCGACAGCCGTCTCTGCCATTACAGGCACACGCCCCACCTGCTGCTGAGGGCTTAATTACGCAAGAGCATAACACCTCAGTCCAGCCCCACTCGTAATAGCAGGATGTCCCCGGCTCCTCGGCAGATAACACAGCTTTTGTGGCAGGTTTTAATAAGCAGCAGGCCTGGCTGATTGGATCCGGGATGTGTTGGGAGTGGTAGGACTGCTCGCTGGAATATGTTCTAATTTGGGTTAGGGGCAGCACCCAACATGGCATTCAGGTATAAAATAACGAGCTCAGGTACTGAGGCTCGCGACAGGTAGGTGTGTGATTACACTCAGCTGCACTTCCAGAAAGCACTACTGCAAAGGGATCGATGAGAGCTGTGGGTATCACTTATCAGTTCCTCTGATTCACACAGGCTCCAGATGTGACGGGGCTGAAGTGGGGAACACTTCCATTATGACAGACACCTGCATCCGGAGGTCTTCTGGAAAGCCCAGCGGCTGGATTAAACCCGGCCAGAAGCATGTTGGGCGTGGTGCCCCCAACAGATGCACAAGGGGCTTCCTGCACCAAAGCACTCTGATGCCAAAATATGAACCAAAATGTGGAGCCGACAGGATGTGCAGGACCATTCACTGTCAAGCCATCTGAAGAGCCCTTCCAGGAATCCTCCCGGTGATGTTTTTTTTACCTGGCTTGCCCCCTTACCCCCCTCTTTAAACGGCCACAGGCAGTGACCGCTGACTCGCTGCTTTTACCTGTTTTGACACTGGCACTCAAGCTTGGTTCCTGAAAGCTTTGAGACGTGCGATGGGCGAAGCAGAAGACTGTCATTTATGACCGGAGTATGATTGGAGGTCTTGGCTGTCTGCCACACATAATGAGTTGGTCTCAGGCGACAGGAGCACCAAGCATCTTAAGTAAAACACCCCTGTGTTGCCATAGTGTAAATATTATCTCCACAGATCACCTGCGATATGCTCTACCAGGAAACACTGAGATGTTTTTTAGAAGCCTTATTGAGATGGGACAACACACCAGGTGTTTTATAAGGAAATACAGAGAAATAGAACCCCAGCCCCCCCCTATGGTGACAGGTTCACAGCCTCTGATCAGGACAGCCACCCAGCTACTCAGAGCCCAGGTATTGAGTGTAGATCAGTGCTGTGATAATGGGATTGACTGAGCTGACACAGAGCTCGTTGACAGTATCCAGGAAATGACTACAAGACAGATCTAAAGCACAGGAGATGATCCAGATGACTTAGCAGTAATCTCTCAGTTACTGTTCTTCTCGTGCTTGGTGTCCATGTGCTCCCCCCCTCCCCCCTCTGGAGATGAGCCCGAGCGGGCCGGCAGTCAGGCAGATGGCAGCACTGGGCCCTTGGCCTCTCCGGCAGAACGGAACAGGGGTGATGCAGGGCGGCTGTCCTCCAACTCCCGGTCCAGCACACAGGATGGGATGGGGCAGGACGGGAGGCGGCATGAAATGGGGCGCGTCGGAGCTGGTGGCAACAGCGTTACTGCACCTTGGGGAGCACGCGGCGGGCAGGGCGGCCAAGCCATGTCTCACATCTCCCTTCAGGCGTCGCCCCAAGCGACCCGGAGTACTGCATACACGGCCAGGACCTTTATATAGGACCGTCGCGTCACCAGAAACTGGTGGGGGACTGACAGGGATACGGCCATTTAACCCCAGCTTAAGAAAGAGAAGATCACCATATTATTATTCCGTGAAATTATAATACGAGTCACGGCTATAAGAGACCGGCCAGGTTATGTCTCTGGGGCCTGGGCCATGAAGACAGTTAAGGGCACCATTCACAATGGGAGCCGCTCACTGGAGCTGCCTTAGCACTCCACATGACCTCCATGCAGCCTCCGAACGGCGGCACCGGGGGCAGCCGTCTGTGAGAGATGCAGCATCTATTACCCCCCCATCAAACCTGACTCGCAGCACACGGTACAAGATTATGGAATCAGCAGCCGGATGTGTCAACAGCGACGTCACAGCAACAGTTAGTCCTTGGTAACCATGGTATCAGTCCCTGACTGTACTCCCCCCCCCCAATGTATACAGTGCAATTATGGAGAGGAGTGGGGAGCTTCAAAGGTCTAAGCTGCAGGCGAAACCTCCAGTCATCAGGCTACAGAAGCTGGCCTCGTCCCAGAGGTCACATTATATTCAGAAAGCGCAGTACTGAGGATCATATGACAGAATTACAAAGATATTGTCAAAGGGACAGTTTTAACAGCAGTACTGCAGACACAGCATTACCTGAAAGTGAAAGGATACTGTCAGCCCTTTTATATCGTCTCACGTTATCATTACTGTTTTCATAGTAAGGGGCTACGATTTACCAATTAAACTGAAACCAAGGAATCCTATGCCTAGAAACCTTTAAACAAAATTATACATTTAACCGAAAATATGTATTTTCACTACTAACACATCGACAAACTGAGGCATTTTAATCTTAACTGGAACAGAAACGTAGTGAAATTGAATCCACCCCCCCCCCCCCATGCGATGGCGTGCCAGTTACACCGTCTCCCTATGCTACTTCTGGATAATGATGATGCCCACAGGCCACATTTTAGATTTTGCAATCTATTTTCAAAGGCATTTCCAAAAGCTTTTATCACCTGTCATCTGCCGGGTGAGCTCAACTCAACAGTGAGGGGCATGTGAGGGAAGAAAAAAAAGACTAGCAAAACCGTCAGACGCTCTAAAAACAATAACCGAGAGCCTGCTGAAGACCGGTCTGACCGGTGAACTGCACATCTCTGTACTAGTGGGATACACTCTACTCATATGCATGTATTCTGTCCTCACGATTAGTGACTAGAGGTGTCAGCCTGCATTTCCACATTACTCCATTCTGTAGACCCCAATACCAGTAATTCAACCAAGCGTACGTCAGGTCCAGAACATTGTCCTGCAGACGCAGGGCAGCAGTGGAGGGTGAAGGAAACTCCCCGAATGAGGGTGGTGGAATTCCAGACTGAGAGACACACTGCAGACACCAGGGCCTGGGGGACTTTTGCGGGGAGACCTGTGCAGACGCACGGTGCTAACCCACAGGCCACCCTATTTCCACAAGGTTATTATGTTTTTTTTTCCCCCTCAATATCATGTTTCGGTGCCTGCAGTTCTCCTCTGACTACATGCAGCCAGGAGGAAACTATGCACGAATATCAGTACTGGAGGTTAGTAAAATAAATCACATACCCGCATTTATTGAGAGCCTCATTCCACGCAATAGCATCAGCACTAAATGTGAGAAATAAACAATTATCCATCAGAGATCACCGCGCAAGTTTGCATGCGACGTCACCTGTGGCTGTGCCCCTCAGCACTGCCTCGAGACATGGAAACATTTATCCACCAGAAAAAAAAACACAAACACAACTCAACCACTGTTACGCAAAGGCGGTCTTTATGAGGACTTTTTAAAATGCCGGCGACCCCGGCTCACGCCATTACCCCTCTGACAGACAGATACGACCCACAAGCTTTAACAGCACGCAGCCTTCACCCCCAGACTGAGGATGTTCCAGAATAAGCGGGGCCTTAACTCTGAATGGAACATAAGAGCTGTGGCTGGTTGGGGATGGGCCACAATGCTGGTTAACATGACAATGGGCCTCCAGCTAGCCCTCTGCTGTGGGTGCACTACTCTAAGCCCACAGGAACACGCCAGGCCCAGTTAGCAGTTTGCACTTGGAGGACGTTCCACCAGTTCCTCCTCCATCGTTGCTGCTGCAAATTCACACTGATGAACACTACCAGAGCACATCAAGAAATGAAATGTTAGAGCATTGTTGTTTAATTGTTATCATCCAAACAAACAAATGAGCCTTTCGGGACCATAAATATTAGTCAACAGGTAAAGTTAATCTTTGACACGGTTAACTATTAGTTCTGATGCCTTAGCTGTTACAGTCATTATAATAGAGCCTTGTTAAAAGCCGACAGGGTCACGCAAGGTGATCTCCGTGACTGCGAATCCTCACTGGCACAGACCACCAGTGTGTCACTCGAAACCTCATTAAAGGGCGAAAAAAAACTCAGCAGTATTTTTTTTTTTTTTGAATGTGAAACATCAGGCTTCAAACGTATGAAATGTGCATGGTATCCCGGCCTGGGAGACAAAACGTAGACTGGGGGGTAGGGGGGCTCTGAGCTGGTGATGGGAAAGTCGGCCTGTGAGCATGACTGGTCCCAAACCTCAGGAATCCGCAGCCCTTAGAAAGTGGAGCTTGAATACTCCACCCCCAGCCCCACCCCCCGGAGTAACAGAATACCTTTAAAGCCGTCTATGAATTGTAAAAGTGAAAACAAAAATTCGGTGTCAAGACAGCAATTGATTATGCCTCTGAATAAGTCCCTAAATTATGTAAAATTCTACGGAATATAAATACAATTTTGAAACTTTCAGCCTGCTTTATTCATGCAAATCACCCATTGTACTTATAGAAATGCAAACTATTTCTGACACAAATTTCATGCATCTCTGGAATCAAATTAAATCAAATCATAGACTGGCAGTGCTGGCGGGCAGGGAAAGCCGATCCCGCCTGGGCAGAAATCGCCACATGATTCCCTTCCTGGAGCACACTCCACCCAGGCTTGATTGATCTGGGGTGAGGAGGTCAGTTATTAGTCCGGCAGCTCATGAATGCAAAGAGCGACACTTCTGCAGCTGGGCCAGGTCGCCATGGAAACACTACAACTCACTGGGTACTGAGACCCACATGATGGCAGGGGGGGTGGATAATAACTTGTGGAAATAAACCTAAAATAACAAACAGCAGCACTATCCTGCATCTGTAAAGTGGCCATTCGTCGTGCTCCCGATGTGACGAAAATGGAACATTTCCATGCTGGTCACCATCATTCACCATCTCCATGGAGTCAAGCTGCTTGGCTCTGAATGGAGCCGCATTTAAAAATGTTAAAGCCACAAAACTAGCAGCCCATAAAGGCATAAATTCATCAACATCTCCATTCACATCCTGGTTTGGCTTTCGGAAGCAACACCCACATTTAAAATGATACTGTTAACAGGGATTCAGCACTTTGCGTTAACTGAAAATTTACACACATACACACAACGGGAAAGTAACACTGTTTAGCATCTTGATCAATCAGTGCTACTCTAAACAGCAAGAGGAAATGATGCAGGAGAAATTTTTGTTTTCCTAAACAATAACTAATCTCTATAATTTAAAAAAAACACCACTAGGAAAAGCAAATCCATAACAAGTCCCCAAGCAGCCCAACACGCGGACCTCCTTCAGACCACACGTTGTAATGGCACAGGTCACCCCAGAGGTAAAAGCCAACCCGCTGCGCGCGCTTGCGCCAGGGCCACCTGGACAGCCTTCGGACCTCGTGGTTCTCACCCTCCCCAGGCGGCTCAGTCTCCCTCAAGCCCGACACCCATGTCTGCTGTAAGGTCCGCTTCGGTCCATAGGCAGAGCCAGCATGGAAGCTCTGGCAGACACTCACTGAGTCACGCTCCTTGGGTCCCCCCAGCCGTCGCTGCCTCCTCCTCCTCCTCCTTCCCCCCAAGGGCGAGCGCCCTGTTCGAATCCAAACGCGCTCCTCTTCTGTCCACCCTCCCGGGCTTCATTCAGCTTCAGAGGCGTCCGCAGCGCCTCCCTCACAATGCCAGAGAGCCGTGCCGTGAATGAGGTAAAAGTGGTTTTCAGGCAGCATAATGCCTCTCCATGGTCGTCAAGGAAACAAATGACGACGGGGGAGAGAGTGAAGAGAGAGAGAGGGAGGGAGAGGGAGAGAGAGAGGGAGGGAGTGAGGGTGTGTGTGTGTGTGTGTGTGTGAGAGAGAGAGAGAGAGGGGTGGGGGAACATGAGACAGAGATGGCAAGTTCTCTGACATTCCCTGCCCAAAAGACTTTCCCGTTAAAAGGTTGTAACGTTTTCCCATTCTCATTGTTCACACAAAGCCCTGAGCAGACATGATGGGTGCCACTTCACCCAGATGGCAGAATGACAGGTAGAGCTGCGATGATGTGGCCTAGCTGCCTGTGCCCTCCCTTCATATGCACATATTATTATGCACCCCCCCCCCTCCATCCCCTTTAATTCACGACGGAATGAGGAAAGGCCCGCAGACAGAGCCCGGAGACGGGAGCCGGCCGGTTGGCATGGGAGCGAGTAACCGAGCCCCTCAAGCTGAAAGCAGCATGACACAGGTAAAAATCAAAAAGGGAGAGGGAATAACTGACCTTGTGTCTAGATGAGATGTGAAGGGGGGGCATGTGTGGGCGGGGACATTCATTTATGCATCTATAAAATATTTTAAAAATGAAAAATTTCCACACTAAAAGAGACCCTTCCTTTACTACATATTAAATTCAGACAGAAGCAGACGTGCCTTTGAGTTTCACTTTCCCATTTATCATAAAAAAAAACTGTCCAGTCATTTTTGAAAAGCTGGATCGAGGGTGAAATTCAGACTTCAGGAAGCATGCCGTGCACAGTGGCCCGGGGGGGAAATATTAACGAGGACAACGGGCAGTTTCGCTTCGGCTGGTGAGCTGGAGATTTGTGGGGGGAAAAAATGAGGGCAACAAGTGCCAGCTGACATTTAAGGGGACGAATCCTTGAGCAATTTAAGGGCACCTGAAGCACAAGCTGCTAAATCACTGCGGAGCCATATTACTCTTGGACAGACTCACACATAGGATGCTCCTCCCCCCACTAACACAGCCACCCACAATCGCACCCCCCCTCATGAAAAAGCCCCACATCCCGGCTCATTCAGGGTGTGCTACAAAAACAGATCTTCGGCGGCTCCTTCATCACATTATCTGCTGATGCGGCTCCAGCCTCCCTGCCCTCCCTTCAGTGTAAAGCCCCCCCACCAGATTAACAGGAGCTCCTACCCGGCGACCTGAGATGGCTACGTCTGTCGCCGAGCTGCCTTCAGCCAATGAGGCATTAAACACCAGCTCCATCACAGAGAAACTGAACCAGGGCATTGACATGTTATCAGCTCATAAGCATCTCCCAGATGTTTTCTTCTGGTTCCATTCGCACAGCATTTATGCTCGGAGTATTCGCAGGAGCAATCCTGCTATCGAACTGGCACTCCCTCCTCCAACCAGTGACGTTTGTGAAGCTTAATAGGTGCTCCGTGTTACTGGCAGCGCTTGAACACACACACAGGCAGACATTAGTGATCACACGTGTGTTTGGGGGTGAGGGGGCACAGATTAGATAACATAATTGACTGTAGGGTTATTTGGGGTAAGTGGACCGGAAGAAATTAAGTCTATTTATCAAAATGCAGTCTCCAATATTTGCACCCATTAGGACCACCCTCCCAGGCTGACATATCCGACATCGCTCCCTCTTCATCTTCAACCTTCCAGCTTCCGCAGCTTATTTACAGTCTATTTTATGACTGCCAAGAAGAATCCACGGAAACGCGCACGCGGGGGGGGGGTGGGGGGAGCACGGCACTCTCGCTTTCTAGATTGCGGGAGTGCAATCATGAGAGCCGCAGCCGCGGGTCTCGACATGGCTCTCGGGAGCAGCGGATGGCGAAGGAGCCGCTCACTCGCGTTGGGACATCTGTACCCTCCGGCGTATCTTGCCCTGTGCCCTCCAGCACTGTAAATGAGGCACATTTAACGATTGGTGCCATTATATACATATAAGAATCATGTGAACATGAGGGCAAGTCGGAAGGACACATCAACCTGAGAGTCAGACATCATTTCCACATTTTGTATGTGATACCTGTGGTCATACAAAGTCATATATGACTAACCTCTTCACAAAGGGCTCTAAATAAACAAGGGGGTGAAGGGTTTTAGCAATAATGCTGAAGTGATAATGCAGAGGAGTGTACACATGGTCACCTCGGCACTACACAGTGTGCAGACCAGTCTCCAACACTGAAACACACTCACTGTACAGTAAGTGTACACACAGACACTCACACCTTCTACCGCTACAGGATTTTACCCTAAATTACCTAATATCAAACAACGATGGTCCTCCTCCAGGTGGGTGTTCCACGATGCAGGATTTCTCAGCTGGGTTAACCAAAGCTGGACGTCACGATCATACAATAATAGTTTATGTAAGGAGCATTCCTATTGGACAATCATGACTTTTAGCTGAGGTTAATCCACCTGATTAACTGACAAGTCCTGCATCGTGGAACATCTCCCCCAATGACACAAACATGTAAGGTGAGGTCATCGTGCACATTCTTAGCCACTAATCCGCAAAAATCTTAGCATTTCTCGTTTTAAAATGATGACGATGTGCGCCTAGCGCTGCCATTATGGAAGGAAAGCCAGGAAACATCTTTCCAGATAACATTAATATTGTATTCATGTACGACGCTCATGATCGCTAGCCACCCATTTGTGTATGTATTTCCATTAAGTAATAATCACCGTTAACTCACTCAAACATTCTGTATCATTCAAACTGATGGACGGAAAATGATTAAACGATTATGATAGCAGTTTGAGGGGAAACAAACACATTTTACGCCCGTGTGGAGGTCAGTGCCATAGCATTTTCATTATCACGTGTGGTTCCTGCCCCTGCGTCTTTCAGTTTCAGGTACCCTTCCTCTTCTAAACTTACCTTGAACATCTTGCTGGTAAGTTTTATTGTACTGGACAGAACCGACACCGTGCTGTCGCTGAAGCTGGGTACATTTATCATTTAATTAGTAACAATACTAGGGGGAAACACAATGAATGAGTTTTTAGAGACGGTCACAGCTGCTTCATGTATCGTTTAATCCCGGTGTTAGTTTATGTTCTGTTTGCCATCGCATGTGGGATCTACTCGCACATACTGGGGTTTATTTAGCAAACTATGACTGAGCAAACTATGAGAGAAATTATTTTTGGCGTGGGTGTTAGAGGGGGCTGCGACGGCGGTCCGCGATAAGAAGCAGCGAGTGTGTCAGCTCGCGCTAAAAGCTCTCGCCCAGGAGCGCGTGCCCGATAAACGTGCGGCCGATCTCACATCGGCACCTCGGCTGCCCGAGCCGCATCTCCCTGAGCTACACAATCAGATCCTAAGAAAAGTGTCTTAAGGGTTTTTTTCGTGACACACGTTTGACGAACCTGCTAAGCACCCCTGAGCTGGTTACTCAGCCTCAGCAATTTAGGTCAAATATTCACATCGCAAATGGGTACAATTTTAAGCCACTGTGATTACAGGTGCCAGAAAACCCTGAAAATATAATCTCCACTTATGGAAAAATGGAACCAAACCTGAGTGAGGTGGGATAAATTCAGCATTTCCAGCAACCTGTAATATGCAAACGATCACAGTGCAAGTTTCGATATGCTCAATTAGGGAAATAATTACTTCCCTGTGAGTGGTCTTAGCAGCTACCTGAGACCAGGGCTGGCCTGTCCTGATGCACAGCGCTGACATTTACGTTTCCTTCACCTGATGTTGGCTGTAGGCCTGCATGGTCCCCCATGTGGGCGTCCCTCTGGTCCTCCAGGGCTCAAAAACATTCTACTGGTGATTTTGTGTTACTCGTAATGAGTGATGTGTGTGTGTGTGTGTGTGTGCGTTTGTGCAAGAAAGTTCACGCATGTGCGTGCGTTCGCTCTGCGATGAACTGACATCCCATCCAGGGTGTATTCCTCCCTTTTGCCCTGTTTTTTCTGGGACATCCTCCAGGCCCCCTGCCATTCCCTCTTCTACTTACTACAGAAAAGACACTGAATACAGGTAGACACAGCACTGCTCTGAGTAGCTGCACTCTTTACCAGTGACCCCCTTGTGCAGCATGTGTAGAGGAAGTTAGGATAGATTTAAACTCGCTGCTGAACAGAGGAGACCAAGCGTTGCATAATTAGCTGACAGGTCAGCCTGACCTAGGAGTGGCTTCTTGTGAGTCAGACGCTCCATCGCACTCTGCCTTCTCAGCCCCAAGCAGTGACGAACTCATGCTGACAGTGAACGCCGTTCCACCC
>JAABNY020000108.1:13282936-13303240 GCA_015164015.2 Brevimyrus niger
CCCCCTGCCTCTCCGCCCCCAAGGCAGCGCGAACCCCTGCGAAGAGGGGACGCCCTCCCCCCCCCCCCCCCCCCCCCCGCCCACACACACAGACACACAGACACACTTGAAGCCCTCCCATTTAGTTCCACACCCCAGGCATTTTCATTCCCAGAAAAAATGGGGGGTCTTTTCAGCACAGACATAAGGGCCAGCGGCAGCAGGGAAGTGCGGCGAAGCATGCCGTGCAGCACCAACACAGCCGATCCAGTAGAGGGCACCGATGTGTCCCATCAGGCGGTCATGGACAAGTGTTATTAGAGCAGATCAATGCTTTGTTCCATGCCTGAATTGAGGCTTGACCAATAACATTTGCATAAGTAGACTGACAATTATTGACCTGTTAAAATCCAGACTACTGAAATCCACAGCTGTGTAGAAGAATGACTAGAATAGGGTTTACCTCCACAGCACACATGTATCAAACAAGCAAGCTACAGTCATTTCCATTATCAGTTCCTCTGAGGAAATCCTCAGAGACATATATCAGACACAATAAAGAAGCTCATTGACTTCACTCCCATTGCCCCAAATACTGCATTACCATGACATTCACGATGAGTCAGCTAAATACCAAACGGCACAGAGCTTAGGCATCCAACCATGCATTGTGCACCCTTCACACCAACACGCACTGTATCCAGGCAATAATTAAAATAAAACAAAATGTAGGGCTCTGTGAGGTCTCTGCTCATCAAAGCAGAAACCACAGAGAAACAGAACAGACACAGTCAATTGATGACTTCCAATCCTGAATATCCATGGTTGCCCAGATGGCCTGTAATTACTCAGCTCGAGAGGGATTATAACAGGGGATGAAAACGGTAGGACAGAGATAGAGGGAGGTATAGAGAGCCAAGCAGATGGAAGGAGATATGGCAAGAGACAGAGAGAGGAGGGAGGATATGATGGGTGCGGGTTGTAGGAAAGGGGGAGGAGGCCTGGCAGCCGGCTGTGTGCGTGTGTGTGTGCGTGTGTGTGTGTGGGGGCTGACCCTAAGCAATCCATACCCGACAAGAGCAAGGAAAGGCAGCCGAATTCCAAGCCCACCCACCCACCCACCCGGTGATCGGGTGCTCACTGTTAAACAGCCACCATAAACACACACTTCACACCTTCCCTCGGAGCTCCACTGCCCCCACGGAACAGCATAAGCAGGTTTCACCTCAGACAGCTCATGGGTAGTACTGGACTTGATTAATTGCATGAAACACAGAGATCTATAACCCTCTGTTTTTGGTCATAATATGAGAAGACCCAGTGCAACAGAAACGATAAAAGTGAAGAGGAGTCGTCATGGAACTAAAGGCATATTATCTTAATAGTAATAATTGTTTCTTGTCCAGGTCCATGCTCTTACATGTTGTTTGTGTCTGATGACATAGTGAACTGCCTGCTGGAACTATGATTCCAAAAAAATAAAAGGAACAATCGAAGAGCAGAGCACAGGAGTGAGGCACATCAACAACGCTGGTAGCCATGCGAACAACAGGAAACGTGAAAAGCACAGGCACGCACCGTAATTACTCAGCCACAGACAATGCACGCGGTGAAACCAGTCAGGAAGTCTCGTCACCACACGCAGGGTGGCAGGCACTTGACGTAAACATGTCGAAGGGCAGCCTCAGTAATCCATGTTTGTTGTTGTGAGTGTTTCGGTTCTGCTAGAGTTATTTCTGGGCCTGGCCTGAAGCTTTGCTTTCCATAGTTTTACGCTCCCTTAAAGCTCAAGACTTGAAGTCTGACTGGAATTTGTGCCGGCGAGGTGTTGATGGGGTGTTAAGTCGGGGCTTTGTGGTGTTTCCGTGCCTGTTGGATCGGAAGACAGGCGTTGATCAGGGGGTGAGGAAATATATGGGTAAGCAGGTGTTTGGAAGGAAGTTCCTTTGTGTTCATGGACCAAAATAATGGCGTGCACCTGGCTGTCAGGAAAACGTGCTAGGCCAGCCGTCTGTCTGCCCCACGCGCATGCACACACGCACACGCACAGAAGCAGCTGTTTCCAGTTTGTTGTGTAACCCATATTTTTACAGATATGAAAGGCTTGTAAGTGAATTACCATGTTGAAAAAAAAGACAGAGAAAGGGGAGGAAATGCATAAAGTAAGCATGCCCTTACAGGAAGCAGCGGCGACTGAGGAAAAGCTCATTACACAGAACACAAAGTACAATCCTATTTATAGAAATGGAGCTTTTTGAGTGCCCGAAAGAGTAAGTCTCAATCGACTGTAAGAACTGGTATGAGAATATGAAAAATGAAATTACTTCAAGAATTTTCTCATTCATAGCAATAAACATAATCACAATGAACAAATCTATCATCAAAAAACTGCTGTCCAAAATCAAGAGATGCAAGCAATGGTTCAGATGTTACAATATTAGCCCAGAATACATTCACAACGCATGCAAGACCCAACAAAGGGACCCTGAAATACATTCTCACCACAGGAAAGACCTGACAGACCGAGCCCAGAGTATATTCTCATCACAGGCAAGGCGTGAGAGACCGAGCCCAGAGTACATTCTCATCACAGGCAAAGGGCATAGAGTGAGCTCAGTATAAATTCTCCCAAGAATACAATACACAACGCATAAAGGCAGACGGAGCAGCTCGATAACATTCTAACCACAAATAAGAGGCTACAGAGTTTGCAGAGAGCACAAGCTAGTCATATGGTATGTGCAGGCCAAGAGCGTGCTCCACTACACAGAGAGCTCATGATCCCCCACCAGTCTGGCTAAAAGTCTAGCTGTCAAACAATCTAGAGAACAAAATCACTACACGCATTACATTCTCTACGTGTTCTCAAAACCCCTCCATTAATACTTTGCTAATAAAAGGTTCTTTGTTAGTTACAATAAGTTAATAACTTAGTTGAATTTTTGGGTTAAAATGCCACTCTGCACAAACTGTGGTTAAATACAGTACCATAATACATCACTGCGTTTTACAAAAACATTTATAATCAGGGAAAGTAACGGCGGTGAGAAGCGCTTGTGCGTTTCCTACCCTATATCGCCATCTAGTGGAACAAGTGGAATTAAAATAACGCACCTTATTATTGTATTTTTACAATGTTATAAAACAAAGCAGCCCCATGCATTTTCTATAGTCACATGAAGTAAAACTTGGAATGTTTTGTCTTTCACCCAAAATCAAAAACTGACCTTTGTTCTTTTGAAGAATTGAACAAAATTTTGCAGACTGATCCTGTGACTCTTCAGTTCTTTGCCATTACTGGACCCATCTGCACATGCAGCACTATGCCAGCGATACCACAAGCTCATTTTAGCCACACCCTGACAAGGTTAAATAGAGCATCAGTTGAAATCGTGGAGAGACACATTGGCATTTCCTTTGAATCAAAGGGAAGCTTTACTCTTCCAACAGACCCCTTAATACACAGCCTAGAAGAAATGCCACTGCACATTTAGGTGCATTACTCATCACACCCTGCAGGGGTGCTAACATGCATGCAGACACTGAACAGGGAGTAACCATATGCACACCGATTAAGCTTCTCGGTGAGAAGGACTCCGCTTTTGTTAGTACAGAACATAGATGTTGCATCAATGCAGCGTTACTGCCTTGGAGGTCATCGAATCTCATTTATATTTGATATTTTGTGCACAGAGATATGGGGTGTGATTGTGCCTGTGAAAGATGCAGCAAATGAAGGTGCTGATCACAGTTCTTAACTTCTGCCACAATGTGTCGCATTCTGAGCTGCAGCGGGAAAACCTTCGTCTGAACAGACTGCAGAAAACCAATATGCTGAAGGGCTTTTTATTTAAAACAAAACAAGCTGGAATTCATTCAGCAAAGCTGGGACAGAGCATTACATAAAGCCTCAGAGATGGCGGCGACCTGGCCTGTGATTGTCCTGCTTGTTCTTTTCACTCAGAGTCACACGCATGATGTTGGGAGTCCGGCTCCGCCCCTCCGAACTGTCCGCCGTATCACGGTTCTAGTATCGGCACACAGAAGCTCCACATTTCTAGATTCATCTCAGGCCTTGAGGAAGTGAACTGCTGGTGTAGATGCTCAGAGAGATACACAATGAGATCTCTGTTGCTAATGAAGTTGCTACAAAGGAAAAAAAAAAAAGAACAGAGCACGCTTTAACTGTCAAGTGCTCTTGGTGTTACTGTAAAAATGCCCGCCCTCCCCCCTTGTAAAGATCCAGGAAAGACATTTTGGGTGGAATGTCAGGCAGACAGTGAAGAAACACAGGCTACAGAAGACCGGGGGCCACGCGTCTGGGTGGGAGTGGTTTAGGGCTACACCAGGGCCCACGGGCCTCACCCTGATTAGTGGTGGATGGTGATTTTTAAAATGGGGGAAGCATAATGTTGTCAGTTGTTGGTAACACTGTCACTGGGTTGTAAGGGAATGCTTCTGTGCCCCTGCATGCGAGACAGTGAACAAATACCACAGACAGCATGTGGAACCTGTCAGTCGAGAACATTAATGTTATCGGTAGTTGATTCTGTCTCGTAGAGACGTCTTCTGAACACCATGCAGAGAAGCCTGGCACCCAGACGTGTCTAAAATGTATGACTGCAAGTCAACGAACATGTACAAAGCTCCCATAGAACCCCAGTGAAACACGCCGTCCGGACGGTCTCCAAAAACACTCAATCCCAGCATGTTGACCAATAAGTTTTAGTCTATTCTCAATTTAAACAAAAAGTACATGAATCTTTCACGGACTTTCAGTAAATCACGGCTGTATTTGTCCTAGCAAAGGAAAACTTAACATAAATGTCGAAAGCAACTCCCGCGAGGTAGCACCGTGGCTCAGTTAGTACGATAGATTACACTTTTAATCACAAAATAAAATTAATTTACACTGATATAGTGAGGAATTCAATTCTTTTGGAAATTTTACGGGGGAAGCTGTGCTTACCATTAGGGCTGGACGATTTTTTCGATTAATTTGAATTTAGGTTTTAAGACGATTTCATTTTTTCTTAAATCGAGGTATCGCGATTTTTTAAATGAAAATATTAGATACATTGTAATTGCACTAATAACCGAATAATTAAGAGGCAATATTGTCCTACCTCGTGATGGCGCACATAATTAACCGCTCACTTGTGAAAGTAGAACACTCTACTAAGGAACAATAGGCTACAGAAATATCATAGAGATGGACGCCTCTTCCCGTCAGGATGACCTTGTGCTAGAAGTGGGCGATAAATCGATTTTATCGATTAATTCGAATTTACAGTTCAGGACGTTGTGTTTTTATGAAAATCGATTTTATTACTTATTTTACACGCGAGTTTAGTTTTAAAGGGAAAATAATGCGACGTACTGTTCTTTACGGGTAAATTAGTGCAGCGCACCCAAACACTGTAGCGGATTCACAAACAATATGACAATGGTTCGGTTTTGCGCCGTCGGACACAGACCAAACAAGTCCTCGTTGCAGAGTTTGTTTTAAAACTGTTGCAACCAAAGGAAGCAGCACAACAAATTTATTCCAGCACCTAAAGCAGAGGCACACATCGGAGTGGGAGAAGTACGGCTCCCAGCGAAATGAAATTACCTGCAGCACAACATCCAAAGTTAAGCAAGCAACCGTCCCTGACACGTTTTCGAACCATATGATAAGAATGGGGCACGGGGGAAGGCGATAACAAACGCTGTCACGATGTATATTGCAAAAGATATGGTGTCCATATATACTCTGGAAAAGCCGGGATTCATCAACATGCTAAAAGTTTTTACGAGGTTCTAAAAATGTTTACAATCGCGTGGTCTGCCATCTCAGTTACAAGCATCTTTTTTGGCTTGTCAGATTACACTTCATTTCTAAAGTGAAACAAACAAACAAAATATAATTAAAACTTGTTTTGAACCATTTATTTGTCATCTGTAGTTTGATTTTGAGTAAGGGAGGGGAAAATCGATTAAAATCGAAAATCGGATTTATTGTAAAATTGTTAGGCCATATCATTTTTAGGCCTCATCAATGTGGCCCTGATGAAGTACAGTGTCAAAATGTAGCGTGACAGTATAATTTCATACCAAAACTGCCAGCTGATGAAATGCATATTGATTATTCCTCCATTGCTCTGCCATGGTTGACTGACCAGGTCACCTACGCATAGCACGCTCACTTACAAAAGACGCAGCACCCCTAGAGTGCACCTAGGCCAGCACAGAGCTGACTGACATGCTCTCTCCCAGGGTTCAAATGAAACGAACATCAAAGCAAAACCAGCCAAGCACTCATCCCATGTAACGTCACAGACCATATAGACTTGGGGATCTTGAGTCCATCTCCTCTACCCAACTACTGGTTACTCCCTGATGTTAAATCATCATACATCTCCCCACTGCCATGCAAACCCCCCATCCCCCCACCCCACCCCACCCGTGGCAAATTCTTCCTACTGTTTTCAATGTTTATTTAACCAGGATGGGAGATGTTTACACAAGTTTGGTTAAACACAGCCAGACCAAATCACTTTTGTTAATAATAAATAATATAAACGATGTGCGATGGCTGCTGGGTAATGTGATGTGAACGCATACGAGACCCGGTGTTTGGAAAGAATCAGAGGATGAGCCGATTCTTCTGCAGAGCAACAGGAGATGGTTCAGCAGACTGTAGAAAAGACTCTGGGCATAAAGAAGAGGGACAAAGAGCTTCCACATGAAAGCAGACAGCTGAAGCCCCACATGTGCCCTGGGAGCACAGCCTTCTGCTGGGGGCCTGTTCCTCAGCCGGGGTGCTTATCGCGAGATCTCTGCACTGCATTTTCACTGCGCAGAACCGCAGCTGTTCCCAGGGCCCAAGGCATACAGAGAGCAGTATTTCATCTGACAGTGACTCTGCCATCGCAAACTAGGCGGGAGAGAACCTTCTAGAAAGGGGAAGGCCGAATGCGTCATCTCTTCAGTCAGGCTTTAGGATGACCCCAAAGATCATGAGCCAAAACAGCGGGTTCACTGGGTGGCATAACCCTGCTTTTCGCATGTCCTGAGTTGCACTGCACCATGCTATGAAGTTCTCGTCCTTCATTCTTTTTCTATGACCGTTTTGTGTTCGAGAAACCTCCCCATATTTGGAACTGCCGGAGCCGGACACCAAACACATCTGGGCTGTTGTGGCTCGACATTCTGTGAAAAATATGACATAAGCAGTTTCCTGTTTATTTTCTTGTGAGAAAATGATTTATTGTCCTTTTTATGTTACTGTACACTCTGAGATTAGATACACCTCCCCGTTAACACCCCAGTAATCTTGATTGTGATGGTAAGATGGTAAGAAATATAGCCTAATTCTGCCTCTCCCGGTCTCATTCCCAGCTGGCATGATAGCAAAAAAGCATCACATCGTCCCAATCAGCCTGTTATTTGCAGCTCCACCTACATCAGGGAAATGCCTGTCTCACAAAAAAGCTTGGACAGTTTACAGCAACAGACTGGCATTGCTATTCTAGAACTGTCAAAATAGCATCTAGGACAATTCCAGTGAGGCCCGTGGCAGCAGGACAGGGATAGGAAGTAGGATTGAGGTTAGCAGTGGACAGTGATGATGTGCACAGCTTGATGTGCAGCTCGGGCAGATTGCAGCACTGTGATAAAGTGACCTCCTCAAGCATGAATTTTACTTTCATTTCAGAGTTACAACAGTGCAACTTTACTTTCAGTAATTTAAAAGAACATTAAAATGCACCATCAGATGTTTTTTTTGCGGCATTTGGAATCCATTGTCATTGAGAAATTAAATACTTAACGGTTAGATTAGGTGTTTAATACTGGGTTCTTATTAACGATTCTTTCTGCTATCCTTTCAAAGGCATGAAATTATAATTATACATAACAGAAAAAACATCCAGGAACCAAACCGCGTTCTTAGAACTGTTTTAATCTTCACACTCCTGACATGATAATTACCTTGCAGAAGTGTCACACTGAACCCATTGTGGACAGTAATACTTAACCCTCCAAGGCATAAGACAGATGAGTGACTGCATGATTGCTGCAGTTAAATGCAGTTAAATTGGGGGGGGGGGGGTTCAGAATCACTTCTGAGAACTCTCAACTCACTGCATTTATGATTTTATACTGGTTAAATGATTTAACAGAATGCTAAACTGCTTTCAACTTGTTTACTTGAGATAACCCATTTTTAAATGCATGAACATTGGGAACATGAACCACTTTTGTGGACACACACACACACACACAAGTGTGTGCAGGCACCTACCTTCTAAGCCACCATTAACACCACTTAAAAAACATATCAAATATTCAAGAAAGATGTAGCGAACAGACGCCGGGCATCAATCACATGTGCGTGTTTGTTGTTATCCAGAATTGTTATTCTGTGAACCTTGGAAATAATTAAATCAACTCTTTTGTTTCCTTCAAACCGAACTTTTGCTTAATTAAAGTCAGTTCTGGGCCAAATTTTGTCACAATTTGGTTATGAACAGGCTTTATTGAATGATTTCTGAGCTTAGCTGGGTCAGAACATTTGGGTCAGATCCGGACCATTATTCAGTAGGACACTTTGCTGGCTCCAACACCTGGGTGTCAGCCAGAAGAAGTGAAGCTGGTGCTGAATACTGCAGGGAATATTTTTCAGAAACTGAAACACATTGTCAAGGAACCTTTATTGGGATTTACAGAAAAAGTGTTTCTGAAAACCCCAACTTATACTGCAATATCACGCTTCTCTGTCCTACCGACTCTCACCAGCTTTATCTAGCTGAATTCAAATATAACGAAAGTGACCACTCATGTAATCGCACACGTATATAATGATTAATAAAATGTGAAAACATCTCCTATAGTAGCAAGTCGTCATGCGGGCTAAAACATGCAATTATCTATTAAAGCCAAGACTTTGCCTCATCTCACAATGGAAAGTGATAGTCTCATCGTCTTTAATAGATCAACATTATATTGACAGGAAAGAAAACTGGCGACAAGAACTACTATAGTAAGAATATATCATACACGCGGTCATACCGGTGTCTACACAAAAGATATGATCCACTACTTAGGTCGGGAGCTGGAAAATTATATATATAATTCAACTTCCGTGCAGTTTCGTAAATCTTGAACCACTTGAGGGGATTCCAGAGTTTCCCAACGCCGATATAGCAGCGGGACAGGCAGACTTGGGTCGTCGGTGCAGTGTTAAAAGCGCTTACCAGTTGTTGAAACTCCCTGCATTTTCGGTAACGGTTGTCTTCCAGTTCAAGTGAAAGCGATCAATGCGGAGAGACCGTCCGCCGCGGAAACCCCGCTTGGAGGCTGCGGAGCGAACAACCGCCCCGCTGCTTCTCCGGATCAAGTCAAATCAACTATCAGTACAAAGTGCAATCTTCCCATTCATGTTGCCAAATAATTCCCCGGCGATGCCCTTCAGCGAGATCTTCGCATTTTGGATAGAATGTATCTCTCACGTAGGGAGCTGCTTTTCCTCTGGACGTCTTTCATTTGTGCAGTGATCCTTACAGATTTCCCAGCACTGTCCTGCTTCCTCTGGGCAAACTGTTTTTGTTAAAGAGAGAAGAAATGCGCTCCGCTCGCGCACACACGCGCGTTCACGACTGGTTAAAATATCTACAGTAGCCTAACAATGTCATACCGAATAAAAACATTAGTTGCCTTTATTTTTTGGCTCACAATTGTAATTTTCATTTAGGATTGCATGGGCTCATGTCAGTCATAGGAGGAACTAGTTATTATTTTTCATAAATTTCATGTGGTCAGGATATCTTGGAGTAATCCCACACATTCAAAATAAGTTTTTCTAAAAAAAAGTTTTCCGCTTAATTGCAAATAGTAAACAAGGTCGACAATCGTGAACATCTGCACTAGGAAATGATGCATGGGAAGTGTCGGTGATCTCTTCTTTCCTTTTGAAGGAAAACGCATCTAAAAATGTTTGCTGCAGTAATTCTTAAAGGAGGCTGTACGGTCTCCATGGGATTAAAGAGATATGTTTTCTTTTTTATGGGGCTCAGCAAAACCTAAATACAATGTGGCATTTCTAAATCAGTGGTAGACCTTTTTCAAAGATGACAACATTCTAAATCAGAACACAGAATGAATGTTATTTTTTAAATGACATAAAATCTACTCTTTGATGCGTATATTTGCCATACATTTTGTTCATGCGTGTGTGTGGGTGGGTTGCGGATATTGTTAAATATCTCCCACACTCAGTAAAAATATGGATATTAAAACGTTAAATCAATGCACATTATCAGATGTGCCGTTGTGATATTATGACTGAAATATCACTACTAAAACTAGTAGCGTGTGTTATTAATGTTTTCATCATGAACTGTTTTTAAAGTCGTATGATGAGACATTTAACATGTGTCATGCAGATCTTGCTTGCATGCGCGCGTGGGAGTGGGGGTGGGGGCACACAGCACGCCTAAGCGTCAGCTGCGCCCCGACCTCACCCCAGTAAACACACTCGCGAGGTCACGGTTCGCGGCCGCACATCCCTGGCCCCACCCACGCCGGCGGCTCCACCCGTAAATGGACACATCCCTCTCCTGTTATCCTCTAGGATCCTCCAAGTCAGCCAACGTTTGTTCTGAGAAACAAGCCGGGTTGGGTTGTGGAGGAGTCATCGCGGTCGCAAATGTCTAGCCGGTTAGTTTATCTGTACTAATCAATGTGATTTTACTTTAGACTGTTTTACATTTATTTTTTCACCATTATACAACCATTTTCATTTAAAATATCAGGTGAAATCCTGTATTGAATACCAATTATTTTAATAATTACAAATAAACCATTACTATTTACTTATTCTCTAAGTTTATATAGAACAGCAGATTTTCATGAAGATTTTCTTAAAGAACCGGAGGAAACTTCCCTACGTCGTTTGTTGTACTGTATGTGTGCATATGTACACATTCCCACACACCATGCGAACAAAAGTAATGGGACATGCCACTTCATTGAATTCAGGTGTTTTAATCGGACCCTTATCACAGGTGTTCAAAATCATGCACCTAGCCATGCACTTAGGTTTACACGTTTGTGAAAGAATGGGCTCTTCTGAAGAGCTCAGTGAATTCAAACGTGGTATGGTCTTAGGATGCCACCTTTGCAACGTCAATTTGTGAAACTTGTTCCATGATCGATATTCCACAGTTAAGAGTAAGTGGAAGGATTACAAACTGGATGGGTTTAGGAATAGCAGAATCTCAGCCACAAAGTGGCAGACCACGTAAAGCAGAGTTGGCCAATCTTATCAAAAGGGCAGGTGTGTATGCAAATTTTTGATGCAACTCCCTAATTAGGTCACTAATTACAGAACTCATTGGCTAATGAGTCCTCAAACTTGAGTTTGAACTGCTGACCTAAAGGTTACCCCAAAAACCTGCATACATACTGGCCCTTCGCGGATAAGATTGACCACCTCTGACGTAAAGTAACACAGTGAGGTTGCTGAGTGCTGAGGAGCATAGCATGTAAAATTTGCCAGCACTCTGTTGACTCAATAACAGCAGAGTTCCAAACTTCCTCTGGTATTAACCCCAGCATGAAAGCTGTCTGCCGTGAGCTTCTGAGGATGGACTTCCGTGGCCGAGCAGCTGTATGCAAACCTCACAACATCAAGCGTGATGCTAAGAGGTAGGTGTAGTGGTGTAATGCACACCACCACTGGGCTGTGGAGCAGCGGAAATGTGTTCTGTGGATCACACTTCTGTCTGACAATCTGATGGTCAAGTCTGTGTTTGGCAGATGCCAGGAGAACGTTACCTGCCAGACTGCATTGTGCCAGCTGTAAAGTTTGGTGGAGGGTTACCCTTAGCTCAGCAGACTTTGTGAATAATTCTATACAGGTACTTTCAACATTGTGGGAACAGTTTGGGACCTTTTCTGTTCTTCTGTTCCAGCATGACTGTGCTCCAGGGCACCAACCAAGGTCCACAAAGACATCTTCTGTCAAGCACCTTTGGGAAGAAATAGAATGAATATTGCAAGCCAGGCCAGAAGCACTCCAAAAATCTTGCTGGAAAGCCTTCCCAGAAGAGTGTCAGCTGTTATAGCTGCAAAAAAGGGGATCAACTCCATACTGATGCCAATGGATTTAGAATGGAATGTCAAAAAAAGTTCCTGTGGGTGTAATGGCCAAGTGTTCTATCATTTTTGACCATATAGTGTGTGGGTGTGTGTACTTTTGTTTCACTTTCCACTGAAGAGATTTGGTTTGACTCAACAGGATGAGAAATGCTCATGAGTCTGTGGAGCAGAACAACAGTCTGATTCAATCAGGACTCCTGCCTGTCTCCCTTCTGAAGGTGCAGTCAGGCTCAAAAACCCAAAGGGCCGGAGCAGGACAGAACCCTTCAGTCGTCCACAGTGTTCCTGTGGTCATGGGACATTCATTGTAAGGGTTTAGAACAAAAACAACCATTTACTGACTGGCAAGAGACTTTCGAGATGCAAAGGATGTGGTGATATGTAATGGTTTGGGGCAGATGCCCTGTCCCATCAGCGAGAGCCCATTAATGAGGCTCATCATGCAAAAGAATGTGGAACATAGTGCTTTTTAATTATGAATACAAAATTACAATAGCAACCAACATGCAGGGCAGAGTTAAAGTGTGTGAATTATCTGCATTTCTGTATGAAAAAGATATGAAGAGCTCTTTTTCAAAACGCGATAAACGCCAAATTAAAAACAAAAGTTTGTCATGCCATTTGGCTGTGCACTGAACCTATTCACTTCAACATTTCATGCTGTGTTTCATTGTTTAAGATGTACTGCAAGATGCCGTTTCATTCCAAACCGCAATAAGCGCCGTATTTTTCGCCAAAACGCGATATGTACTCTCGACCAATCAGAATTTGGCAAGCGTGCGACTTAATGTAATTTTCCTGAAAACTATCATAATGGATTTATGCCATTTTGAAAAGATCTCCTCATATTCTCACTCGACATTCACAGCTATGACGGTAACTTCCCCTTCAGTGTTTTTTGCCTTATAATAAAACACAAATGTCACCAAGTGCAATAAATAGATGCCCGCAGGCTCTTTCCTGACACTCTTGGGCAGCAAGGGTGTTAACCACCACTCAAACAAAGCATTCGTGTAGGGCTGTTAAGGTTGCCCCCCCTAATGGCCACAAAAGGTCACTACAGTAAAAATAGAATGAACGTGTTCCTTATTTAGATGTGGAAGCAGGACCTTCTGTTAATGTTGCTATGTTCTTCTGATTAAACTCACTAGTTGATGTTAACATTACTTGCAACCATGAGGTAACGTTTTGAGAGAGGCCCAAATAACAACAAAGTTAGTTAGTTGTGACTTGTCTGAGGATTCTGTGGTGTGGTCGTGCCCCGGTCTTTGTAGGACACCCACTCATAGCGAGTTTTTCTTTCTTTTTTTTTTTTTTTAAATATGAATGGGCACATCAAACACACACCTGAACTGGAACACGTCTTCAATTAGTCTCTTTTTATGAGGTGATGACCAATGTGAAATATTGTGTTGTTTCTTAAACAAGAATATTTTGTATTATGCCAGAGATAGACCACATTTTAGGAACCATTCTGGTTCTTAGGAACCCGATCATTTTAAAGTTCACAAATGTTTATATTGGTGATGCTGGGTCTCTGCGTTCTTATACCCTTCTGTGCAGATGGACATTCCGGCAGACTGTCTATAAACAGCCACAGGAAAAACACCAAGGAAATTCCAAATGTAATATTTAAAATGATCTTCAGAGAGCATAGAATAACCAAGAGGGTTATGTTTGGTTCACAAGGGTTTGTGGAAGGTTGAAGCGATCTGGCCACAATGCAAACAGTAGACAGTGCATGTACCGGTAATATAATAAATGGTGTCCGTCTGACCACCTAGCACTGCACCCTTAAGGCCACTCATGTGTCCTTGGCATCACATGACAAGCAGGAGGTGAAAGAAAAGGCCTTTTGTGGGCGGAACCCCCCCCCCCCCACCCAGAAGAAACATACGGTGCTTCTCTAAGACCTGGGACCCTGACGCTGGCGCTTGCAGATGCCACTGAAGTGACAACATCATTCCCAAGGAACAAGCGGGACAACAAGCGGCCAAAAGACTGGAGGAACAGATTGATGGATGAATGCTGCACCTGTCGGAATATCTAAACATGCTGGCACAACATTGTTGACATGCCAACAGTCACAAGGCACCACTCAACGCATGTATCTTTAAGAACACTGACCGACTGAAGATATACAGTTACCGTAAAGCTCCAATGGTGGAAGGCAATAAAGATTGGGCATTTTATTTGCTTTTCCAGGAGATGGGTTGAGGACACACTTACCATAACTGCAGCAATAGACATTGCAGCAGCAGACAAAGTGTTTGCTGCTTTAACAAGTTGCAGTGACACTCGGTGGACGTAGGAAATACTACACCTCAGAAGAGAACAGACAAATTCAGCTGGTAGCCAAGTAACTACCACAGTCTCAGGAGTACTGCTAAGCAACAGTCTAGGGTTGAAGCAGTCTCAATCCACAGCTTTCCACACATGACTGCCCTATCAATAGATCCTTTGTCATGAATGATGTCATACGCTGCCACTGGGAACACTTTCTTGCCCCTTATACAAATCACCATTATTTAGGCATACTGTGGTCAACTGCTGCACAGTGTCAAGGGGTGGCTATATTAATAGCTGTATCCAGCACGCACCCTGAAAACACTGAGGTACCCGGCCATCTGCCCAAGGATAGTGATAATCTTCCCGGCACTCCTAAGAACGACTTAAAACAGATGCAGCTATTCTGAAAGTCTTAATGTTCAGAGCAGTTTTGTGGGGGGAGGGTGTGGTCCTGAATAATCACACCAGACTAATAAGCAAGTATCTTTGCACAAATATTGTTTCGTCTTTAACTCCAGAATTTTTTTTCCATAATTATTCACTCGATCACCTTCTGTTATACGATGGAAAACAACTGAATGCAACAGAAGTTTGCAGTCAAAAGGAGTTTCGAAGAGCCTCACGTGAATGATTACAAAGATTTGTCCAAGAACACAGAAGCTGAACGGCCTTGTGGCCAGATTCATAACTGCAGATGATGGACTCCTGGCTGAGCTGCTGCCCATACATTTCTGGAGATCTTTCAAGCACTGGGCCACAACACAAGGCCTCTTATAAAACGGGAGACCCAGGCCGTACCATGGTAATCAGGCACAGCTGTAGAGAAACGCAATTAAGTCTTTGCAACTTGAATTGGGAGGGGGGGGGGGCAAGAATGTCTGTGGGTCACCAAGAAACTGGGCCAAAAAAGGGCCGGTGGCTCTCCAGGGAGCCGGCAGGAAGTGCCTGGACAGAAGGTCAGACACTCCAGGCAGTCTTTAGGCAGCGCTGCTACAAGACGGGTGTGTGTGCAGAGGCCGAGCAGCAGAGCGGGACAGAAGAATGTGCCGGAAGAGAAAGAGATGCAGAAAGATAATGCAGACAGACATACACAAACAGACACGAATAACTGTCCAATGACAGCAAGGCTGGGGGGGATTGGGGGGAAGTAGAGTCTCAGGAATGGTTTAATCCAACTTTATTGATTTAGCCAGTATGACTACCTTTACACAGACACACAGCCTTTCTAGAGAAAACAAAACAATTCTCTTTAGGATTAGTTTGTAAGTAATACATTATTAACGCCTAAAATTATACATTTTTTCCATTTTAGCTTACATTTTTTGAAGTTGCACATTTTTCTTTTCACCTCTGTGTAAAGGTCCCATGACTGAATAACATGCATAAGTCAAGATCATTTTTGCCACTAATCGTAATGCACATTAAAGTAATACAGTACTGCAAGACATCTTTTAAATAAATACCGACATACAGGTGAAGTCATTAATTCATATAAAGGTATCAAATGATCAATACTGTAACAGAAGGATGATAAAGTTTTGCACAGCTAATCACAATGCAATCGCTTCCAGCAAACAGAAAACCTTTACCCAAGTAAAACAGCATCTGAATTGCACTCAATTTTTTTTTACTTTCCAACCACATCAATAACTCAACATTTTGATGCCTCCACAAACCATATGGCTACAAACGCCACACCAAGCTTGTAGATGCGGAGTCTGCTTTCTGTTTACTGAAATAACAATGCTTAGATGTATAAAAAGAAAATACAAAAAAGCTTACACATTTGCCAACAATACTATTGATACCACGTTACCATCACCACCATACAAAGCTATTGATACGTTAATATTTCAAATAGTATACCATCCTGCACCCACAAATGTGTTATATCTTACCACTTTTATTCATTAGGAGGCCAAAGTGATTATTTTTGGTTCCCAAAGTATGATTAAAAAACTTCACTAAAGCCCTGAATTTGCATCCTCCAGGGATCACTGACTTACAGAATTCAGTACAATTTCCATTTCATGTAACTAGTCAGACTCATGCAAAAAGGGACATGCTTTTTGCACTTATTGCTCCTAAACTCTGCTATGATTTGCTGCTAGTAGCTTAATTTCATCCTAAGTCATTCAACTAGGCTAAGATTCTCCCTTGAAATAAAAGGCACTACTGGTCAGAATGAGAGCAGAACAAAACAAGGCGCTGAGATAGCAAACCCAAATCACAAATGTTCTCCAGCAGCCTACTTTCTGCTTTTTTTCTCCTCCATTTCATTTTCAAAAACCTAAAAATGTACCAAGATTTGGCACGGTAAACAAAGAGAGAATGAAACAATTCCAATTTGGAATTTAATTAGAACACTTGCAAAAAATTCTGTCCATCAGTGATCCCTCCTGAATCTTTATCCCAGAAATTCTGGAAATGAATTGGAAATACTAGTCAATTCATTCATGGTTTTCAAGTGCCTACTACCATTTAAACCAGAACAACGTCAAGTTTCTCCTTGTTACTTTGAGCTATTCCTAAGAATAATAATACATGAAAAAACCCCAGAATTTGTTTACCCTGGATTTTGTTCAGAACATGGCAGTATAATATCAGTAAATAACAACAAACAATAACAATAATTATGATAAACAATAAAAAATAAGTCTATGATCTGAGTTAAGGATTAATTCAGTGAAGGGGAGAATGTTGAGCTCTGGTTTGTAGTGTAACGATGGTGAGAAATTCTGTTTTAGTGGCGTGTGCAAAGAGATGCATAAAAAAAACAATAATTATTAAAAATACAAGGGTCAGACTGACTAACCACAGCGCCACAAAATTTCCCTAAAGTGTAAAACCGAAGAGTGAAAAGTGCACAGGATCAATCTGTAAGAACACTGAGTAAAACACAAAGCAGCCCCCGCTTCTCTCGCAGAACCCTGGTCGCTGCTGGACAGGTGGCCAGCTTCTCCTCGGTACTTGTGAGCATCACTTCCCCGCAGCTGCGGCTGCAAGGTCAGCTGCGGCTGCAAGGTCAGCTGCGCTTTGTGTCACATTCCCGAATGGGGCGTCGCCGCCACGCCGTAACACGTGTTTCTGTGCGGTAGTGTGGCGACCGGGACACGTCCATTTTGCTTTTTTTTGCCAATTAGAGAAAGGGAAAGAAAAAAAAATGTTCTCCATGTGGAATTCTTAAGTCCTATTGGCCAGGCAACGCTATCTGCGGGAGGGTGCCTAACGCGGGGCTGGCCACGTTTGCCTCTCCCTTTGCCGGAAGCTCCGCAGCCAGGCTGAACTACATTACTGCAAAATGGAGACATAAATCAAAATCAGCATTAAAAATGATATTTAGCCATTAAAATTGTAATTGGGTAAATATGAGTAGCAAGCAGGACCTTTTGCATTAAAATAATAAATAAACTAACCACACGCTGCGGTTGGAAAACTGAGTTAGTTAAGGGCAGAGGTTAGTGCCCGCAGGTTAGCAGCTGCCAGTGTTGTTAGAGCGCGGCGCTGCTGCTTTTTCAGACGTTATGAAAGCAGAAAGCCCAGAGTCAGCCACACACAGGAAGAGCAGCGTGTGCAGGAGGTCGATGGCTCACAAGTACCAGACCCAGGAGCTCAGCTCATGCAGCAGAGCAAAAAACGGAGGGGGCGGGGGCATGCAGNNNNGATCACTGTTTGTGAGTGGGGGGGGGGGGGGGGGGGTTCAAAACAACGTCTTGGCAAACTGAAGAGGGGGGAGCCTGCAAGCAGAGGTAGGAAAGTCAGAGTTCACATGCTGTGTCCTGCACGTGGATTTCAAACCGGACGATCTACCGTCTTTCCTCCAGAAACCGCTAAACGGACGCTAAAAAGAAACGGTTCACCGCATCCTCAGGGAAACTCGAGAGGAGGCGATATCGGGGCGCAAGCATGGCGGCTAACGGAAAGGAGAGTCTGAATCCAAAAGCCACGGCGGGAACAGCCATCCGGGTCATAGAAGAATAAATACCACATTTTACCATGGTAAAAAAATCACGGTTAAAAACTCTCTCAGAGTAACAGGCACACACTTTATATCTGAGTGCCTATTGCCACCGTTTACTCTGAGAGACCTTTGATTTTGCATCAAGTAGCTAATGTGCTTTTCGCCAAACCAGAAAACTTTGCAAAAACAGAGAATCATTTTGTTGATTCTCAATGGAGGAAAGCGTTTCGACTCTACCATAAAATGCACAATATCATTACTACTATTCTATTATTTCTGTTATCAAAGTCTCGTTGGCTCCTAACATTAATAACCAAAAAGACCTTGAAACACGGTTGCAGCAAAGCTGGAAAAAAGCAGGGTTGACTATTAAATCTATTCCTCCAAATTCTGCAAAAACATTAACTCAAATGGTTATATTTCTCATTCATTTTCAAGAGCTAACAAGCATTTTGGGAAATCAAAACCCAAATGCTTTATATTTAGAATATATAATTAGTAAGAAAAAAGTATACTGGTTATGTATTAGAAAGCATATTTTTCTCATATCAACCCTGCTTTTATTAGTAAAACAAACTATTAATAAATGCCCCACATATTTCCAAATGTCTAGCTTGCATATCAAAGCATTTAATTAAAAAACAGTACGCAAACTCCTTTCCACCACTTATACAAATGAGATCAAGGCAAACAGTTCACCTCTACTTCTATTCCATTTGCCATGTCTGTAAAACACTGATGCATTTTTTTTTTTAAGATTCACATACAGTATATCATACAAGCAGAGTTGATTTCTCCAATGAGACAACGTTGCGCGCAAGAGGAAAAATTACCTGATGACAACATGAGGATCTATTTTTCCTCCCCTACTTAAAGGTAGGCTGGCGAGATGAAGGAAACAAGCTGCTGACAATCTAGAGGGGGGGAGAGAGAGTGGCGGGACAGAAGGAGCAGGACAACGTTAGAGAGGCAGAGCTTAGCCGGCGGAAAGCTTAGCAGCTCCAGGGAAACTCGAGAGAGGGAGAGATCAGCATTAGCTTGGGGGGAAAAAAAGAAAAGGAAAAACACAGGACTTGACATCCGGATACTCCAAGAGGCACTTCTACAAGTCCGTGTTGGTCTCAGAGTCAGAGTGCCATTCTATTGTGCTCTTTAAGTTAATCAAGTTCCCAAAAGAATCAATACTATTAGTGCCTGCTCACAGTATCATTTGTATCTCGCTCCAGGCTCCTTCTGCTTATGTATAATTTAGAGATCTGAGGCACCTGATGAGAAGCACACTTAATTTCTGACTTCATCTCACTCTCCCCCTCCATATGGCTCTGAGAGGACTCCCTAAACCGAACAACTAGTCATTCGCACTCTGAGACTTTCCCCTTCGTCTGTCAAAGGAGGGGGGGGTCAGAGCCATGTGGCACCTGTGCTGTACTTGGTTACACCAGGAACGAAACTGTTAATAGCCACAGCCCATAAAAGCCAGCAATTCGCATATTAGCAGCACAGAGCAAAGCAAATTGACACGGAAGAAACAGTGGTGCTCGTGGGTGCAGGAGGCCAAGACACCACTGTCACTGAGACGGCAGGAAATCGGACGCGTTTCGGAGTCGAAGTCCCATATCGGAATAGACCTCTATCATTTGAGATTTCCTCCGTTAAAGTGTGAACTGTTAAGTCTTGTGCACCCAATTCCTAACCAGTTTAATGCATCTTTGCATATTTTATTGAGTGTAAACATAAGTGCAATAAGATTACTGCTAAATCATTGCCCCTTCCCCCCCCCCCCCCAAAACCCACAGGAATCATGGTTAACTGCCTCCACTAATGCTTTGGTCTACTTTGGGGATAACCACTAATTAAAAAAATAAAAACCAAAATAAACAAAACATAACCACCAATGCTCGGTGGCCAACATTGGGGTCCTGGGAGGCAGT
>JAABNY020000108.1:13372779-13387767 GCA_015164015.2 Brevimyrus niger
GTCCGCCATTATTGTTGTTGCTGTTACGTGTGACGCAGCCGACACGTGACGTGATGACATCATCGATTCACAAAATAAACGGATTGGCAGTACCAACGAAACCGCAAGGGTGTCGTTTAAAAATTTATCCACTTTGGGACCCGGTTTCAAAAAATAGAGGTTTCAGTCTCCTAAAACGCCGGATCCGTGTGGGACTTTTAAGGAATTATGGCATATTATTGTTGGTAAAGGCTGATTTGTGTGCACGATATCACCGTGGTCTTTGGGTTCCGGCACCTCAGAGTTTAAGCATTAGTTAAGCACTGGTTTCATTCATCCAATGACCATGGGCCCTTACCTGGCCTTGTCAAAGTATTTGCCTGTGTATGCCATTCCACAGGCCACACCAAGGCCTTGCCCCAGGGACCCGGTGGCAACATCCACAAACTGCTGCTTCTGCAATGACAGATAATGATTTAATTTGCAGTGCAATTTAACCGTTTTCCCTAGCAGCAATGACCATGGAAATTCAGCTGGGATGCAATTAGTATACTTTCTACACTAAGAATGTTTGATTTCAATGAGTTGTATTAGAGCCCAGATTATTACTTGGATTATAACCAGAAAGCTCCTCCCTTCTTGAACCATTGGCAGCCATTTTGACAGCTGTGTGCCTTTGGGTGTACCACCCCAGCCCTTTAAGCAGGGGCAATACAATTAAAGCTAAGGGTGGGTGAGCCAGGTCAGGAGACCCAGAGGACTTGGGCTTCTAGTGAGGCAGGCTGCCTCCGAGACCACACAGACTCTCACGGGGACTGGATGTCCTTCAAGGATGGAGTCAACCCTGCGGAGGCTGAAGAGTTCATTCTCCTTCAGGTATCCCAGCTCGGCCCAGACAGCATATAGCGCCGGTGCAGCATGTCCCTGGGAAAGTGGCCACCGACATATCAGTCAGTTTTGAGTTTCCTGGGAACCAGGAGTACTATGCCTTTCATTCCCATTTACTCAAAAAAGCTGTAATGACATCTATGTAGAACTTTCATCCATCCATCCGTCTGTCCATCCATCCAACCACTCAACCTCCCAGTTTTTATACCTGCTTGTCTAATGCAGGGTTTTGGGGGTCTGGATCCTATCCCGGAAGCTATAGGCACAAGACAGAGAACAACCCAGGACAGGAAGCCGGCCCATCAAAGGACACGCACACATAATCATTCACACCTGCGGACAATTTGGCCACTTCATATTAAAATTTTGCAGTCCTTAACAATAATTTCACAAATTTCTACTGAACATCTTATTATACTGTATGCCTGCAGGTGATATTTGTGTATATTTATTGACACCCTTCTTGCAGTGCGGCCATTACAGTCAGGTCTCGCATACTATGAGGAGAAGAAGTTGTCTGACTTGGCTGCAGTAAGTTTATACTCCACCCCTGCAGCCACAGCCAGATGTTCTTGTCACATCAACTGCAGACAGACCTAAGCCCAAGTCAAACTCAGCCACAGATTCTATTGCTTAACCTTGGTATCCTGGAAGTGTAACTTGTAATTTTAATATCATATTTTTACATGTGAATTCGGACTGTTGAATTGGAGCAATACTTTGAAATGTTGTCTTTACATTTTTAACCTCGTATCTTTGCATGTGAATTTGGGCCATCGAATTTCCGATGCGTATTTCCAATGCATAAATATTCAATGTGTGAACTTCAATGCCATATTAAATTCAAATTGTGACACAGATTTACTTCCACACTCTTCCTAATCACTTACAACTTTGGCCAGTAAAAGTGTAAGAATGTTTCCGAGTGTCCAGGTGGTTGTAAGAATTTTTCTTTCATCAGGCCACTCAAGAGTCCAATACCACACTTTTTAAGTCCCACTTTTATAATAGTGATTGTTACCTTTGAGAGAACGAAACGGTCATTGTTGGGGTTCCTGGGCTCTTCTGGTGTGTACCTCATTGTGTGGAAGAACAACACAGACATGATCTCTGCTACACTGCAGCACGATGTTGGGTGTCTGAAAGTCAGATGACAGTAAAGTCGATTAACAATACAGAAACCCAACAGACGGGAAACAGACACGGCCCACACATAAACAGACAGGCAGTCTATAGATTACACTTAAATGTAGGTCATTGAAAATACGAAGAAGTACGACGTCATACAATTTATAAACTGCATTGTCTAGCTTATAGTAAGTAACTTCAAACAGAAATAATACATGGATGCGCACAGCTGGTATCAATTAAAGAGATATATGTACTTTTTATATAAAAAAATGATCAAACTAGCAGTGCAAAGTGTACTTTGCGATGTAAGAATGTCGCGTCACATGTGTTATGTAATTTAGTGTGAAGATTTTGGTGCTTTCTTTTTCCCGAATGAAATAAAACTGTTTTATTAAGCAATAGCAGGTTCTAAATAAAAATCCGTGGCACCAAATGGAGTTTATCATCCAAGCTGTTACAGAGGTGTCAGCATCTGGGTTGCAAAAGTGTTTTTCTACCTCAATATGATGGGCCATCGCTCAATTCTATACAGACCTGAAATATATTCTGATTTCCCCAAACACTCCAAAAATCAACATTTTTTGTGCGACAGCATCAACTGTTTATTTTTTGACACAAAAAATAGTGAAATTATGGTATATGATTTAAAGAACTGTAAAATCAGTTTATAGTCTATTTTTGATACCGTGTCCATTCTTTGATCATATTCAACCTAATGATTACTTAGCATACTGATTACTCTCATGGTTAATTTAACACCCCTTAAAATTTTTACCTTAGAATGATTTTGTTTTTCAAATGTTAAATGTTTTGTTTAACTTTGTCATCTAAAGATGTAAAATGGAATATATTTTGGTTCTATCTAATGTGTTTTAAGGTTAACCAACAATCAAATTAAGTGTTGCTACTACTAAACAGCAATTTCATAATAAATAAACTGCTCCATTCAGAATTTCACTTTGTGTTAGAACGTATTCATTTACATTCTGACAGCTTTCAGATATTCAGATATTATTTATTGTCATTATGCTGCAGTACAATTACATTTTGTTGATGCCTCTTGTGCAGCAATTTTAAAACAATGGCAATGGGATAACAATAGAAATGATTATGGAAATAATTATTCAAAAAGATAATGTTGAGAAGTAATATTGCTAAAGTAAATAAAGTATTTAAAAAAAGTAAATATGAGACAACATGCTTTTGTAACTGCTTCCTTGGAAAGACAAGGAACTAAAATAAAATAAAATAAAAAATATTTTATCTCCAGGGGCATGAACTTACCCACTGTTTGCAGCTGTAGTTGCCTTAATGGAGTTGATCCTGAGTCGAATGGCGATGTTTCTCAGAGCCTGTACTGTTTGCTGGTTGACTTTGTGATAATTCTCCATGAGTAAAGTTATGAGAAGCGCAGGTTAAAATAGATTGAGCTTTGGATTGCAGAAACAGACAGCAATGCTGTGTTTGAGAGCAAGGGGTGGAAAGCAGAGAGAGACTGGTATAGTTAATAATAGAGCTGAAAATAAGCAGAGCGAATATGAGCTCTATGCCTGAAAGTCCAGAGTCATATATTGGGAAATTGGGAAGAGGAGGGGAGGAGTTAGCTGTGTTCTATACAATTGTGTTTGGCCAACCTGTCTAAGCTGATCAACAAATTCTGTTGAGGCACTTGGCCAGCTTACCATTCATCAGGCATGGCAGTTGTCCCTCTAGGACATAATGGGTGTTGAAAGGCATTAATTTAACAAAAAACTCATCTTGTTCGGATCATTAGGCCTAATGCTGTTGTGCTGCATGTCGCAATACTGCCTGTGAGATAACAAGGAGTGAAACGTGATTTTGAATTTCCTTCAATTTTTTTGAATTTCTGTAATAGTCCTGGTAGTCATTAGGTTCAAAACCCCAAAATAAGGCTATACTGCCTTTGTCCACAACAAATAGGTCCTAAATGATCAGCCTATGCATTCAACTGTAGATTTAGGTAAACTGGAAGATTCATTATTGAGTTGTGCCTGGAGCAATAGCATAATTACCACTCAGATCAGAACCATTTAAATCCAGTGTGTGGTTCAGGACACTGTACCTGTGGTGAGAAGGTCCTGTGTTCAAACCCCACAATCAGCAGATTGAGTTCACCATTAGGTTCCTGAACATGGCCTTTAATCCCCAGTTACTGGAGGGATTGTGTGACCCTGTATTCTCACTGAAAATGTATGTTTAAACCAGCTGTCTTCAGGATATAAGCTTATGTAGTTGCAGGGCAGCTGAGAGGCTTACAACATGCACTCAGCTAGGACTAAATCTTATTCGCAGCTAAAATGAACTGGCTGCTTAATCCAAATGAACTCCAGAATTATTTAATAGAAATGATTGTCCTCTCCCAATTGGTGGTGCCCAAAGCACCTCTCCAGGATGGCATACTGGAGACATTCTAATCTGATGCCTAAACCACCTCAGCTGGCTACATTCAATGCAGAAGAGCAACGGCTCTAATCTGAGCCCTTCCCATCTGAGCTCCTCACTCTCCCTAGGAAACAACGCCCAGACACCGTGTGAAGGAAGTCAGTTTACAATACTTGTATCTTGTTTCTGTGATGTCAAAGCTCGTGACCATAGGTGAGGGTAGGAATGGAACACAGAACTTTATTTTTTAATACAGAACGATTCCACAATTTATGGAATGCTTGGCAACAATTTCCAAAATAATAAATTGTACCTGCAAATACCACTTTTAACATCCACAGAAAAACCCAATAACTAACCAACCAAAGAAAAACCACTAAACAATAATCATTATCATGATCATGCCATGTCATGCAGTTTTGTAAACATAAATTATTTATTCACTGATATGATTGAAAATGAGCTTCAGTTATCCAAATTTTTTTAAGGAAATTAAAGAGTAACAACAGTAACAGTTTAAACCTCCACCATAAACAGATTACTGATGGATCTAATGGACGAAGGGAAACTTCAGGATTGAAAAGTCAAGAACAGCCTACTGTCAGGGCCGTGGTCAGAGTGGGGAACGGGCTGAAATGAATGACTTTGAATTCCTTTATTTGGGAATATTAACCATCATAAATAAGTGTCTGGTTAATGTCAAGAGTGAAATACGTACAATAATCAGTGCTTTGTTTGTGAATATTTTTACCCTTTCCAGTAATCACAAACGAAAACGGTGAGGAAAACACAGACAAGACAAAAACTGTGTTGTGTGCAAACATTGTAAAAGACTGATATATACAAATAGCATAAGGAATATGCTTCAGCATGTCAACTGGTACCACAGTGAGCTCAATTCACCACCACCAGAGTGAAGATTAATAAAAGGGCAAACCACGCTAAAAAGCTGCACATGCGAGCATTAGTTTATTTATTTGAATATTTTTTTAATTTACTGAATTTGATTTGGGATCTTTTTTGAAAACAGCATTTTATTTAATTTCAGTTGAACTGTTAAGAAGAGGACATGTTTTGTACAGATTATAAAGATAAATATAGGAATATTTTTTAATAAATTTGTCTGCAGCTCATTCTGTTAAAAAGTTGTGAGAAAATCGTATTGTGAACTCAGAATTGTGAATTTTATAGAATTGTGAGTTAAGTGTATCGTTACATCCCTACTGGTGGTAAAGCTGTCCTGTTGGCATTGCAGCCAACCTTTGCTTCCATCTGAGAGTCAGGCGTCATCCCAACTGGAAATCAGGACTTGTAGTTCCTCTCTGGAAAGGGAAGGGGATTGCCTGGATTGTGACAACTACAGAGGGATGACACTGCTCTTACTACTGGGTTAGATCTTTGCTAGGGTCATCATTAACAGGATCCGTGATCAACTGATTGGTTATCAGCAGCCGGAGCAGTCTGGATTTACGCCAGAAGTCTACCATCGACTGTATCCTGGCACTGAGGGATCTTGTTGAGTGGAAGACATGGACGCTATTCAGTGAGCCAAGACAAAGACCAAGTAACACCTGGCTGAAGCAGACGGATGGTCATTTCTGGAGGGTGGGTCTGCCTGGGGGGGTCGCCAGGCAGGATCCTGAGAAGTTTCACCATGTGGTGGGTGCAGCAACGTGCTGCATCAGCGCATGGTCTCCAACCTGACCTGACCTTCTGGATATATATAGGCAAGAGACTTCTTCCTGAGCATAACTGGAATTAACTAATTAAATAGCACTAAAGAATTAGGGCCTTCCCTTCAGCCTGTACTGCTTCCTAGTTCAGTTTATTTAGCAAAAAATCCCTTCAATACTGCTGAGCTCTATTTTACTGATCTATTAAAACATCTTCTTAGCTGGAATTTCTAAAGTTAGATATAGGAAGAATAACAATGATACTAATTCTTAGCTTCTTTTTTTTTTTTTTTAACCCGACAGTACTATCACAGCTATTTTAGGTTTTAGTTTAGGTTTATTTCATAACCTTTTATGAAATTGCAAAATAAAATTAGGTTATATGATCTCGATAATAAAATAACTTGTTCCCTAATCAGTGCAATGTTTTCATTGATACATTTACTAAGACTGGGTTACGGCATAATGCTTAGCATTAAATGTTTTTAACACTAACTATACGTATGATTATGCAGTGTCTTTCATACAATACCTAAAGCAAAAAGAAAAAAGACATTTCATGTAATATATGGGGAGTGGTATATGGCACAGCAAGTTAGGACTTGGAAGGTTACTGGTTCAAATCCCAGGGCCAGCAGGCTGATGCCTTTATTGGGCCGATGGTGGTGCAGAAGGTACTGCTACTGATTGGCAACCAGAGGGTTGCAGGTCTGAGCCCCGGGGCCTCCTGACCCCCTCGAAGTGTCCTTGAGCAAGACATTGAACCCCAAATTGACCCTGGTGAGCTGGTTGGCACCTTGCATGGCAGCGTCCGCCACAGGTGTGAGGCATAGATTGTAAAGTGCTTTGGTAAAAAGTGCTATATAAATGCAGCCCATTTACTATTGAGCCACTAAACACAGCCCTTAACCCCCTTCTCACGTGTGTCTTATGGGAGTAAGACGGGGTAGGTGAAGACATTACATCATTGTTGATTCATACCACCCATTAAAGAACTTCCTATTTCAACTCACCAGAAAGAGGAGCACTGAAAAGCAAACACCAGCAGAGTAATAACTGCAATAAATGTGTGAAAGACGTGAAATAACCCAAACCCAGTGAAGGGGTACATCTGAGTTTGACGACAGGAGCCATCTATCAGTCAATTTGCCAGGACCATGACATGAAAGAAACAGATTGGAGAATGGAGGACATTTAGACAGTTGCAAACACCACTTAATTTTTATTATAAAAATAGACTTGCAATGTACAAAACAGGATAAACAAAACAAGGTGAAAAGCAAAGGGAGAATCAGTGATTTTTGAAGAAGTGAAGCCTTGTTACAGGACGAAAAAATAACCTAATCTTGAACTAAACACTGTGCAAGTTGTTTTTAGTGATGCATTCACTCAAAGATACTGATCAGGTTCAACCCAACAAAGGAGAAAATTAAATGCCTGTTTAAAACAACTTTTAAAAAATAGTGATCACTGGATTTGAATATCATTTCCCAAATGACAAGTACCTTCCCTTGATGTGACGATTTCGAAAGCATGAAAATGAAGCCAAACTAAATTTCACAGACATTGCAAACCCTGAAAATGCCTGAGGTGAGAACATGGGCTTAAGCAGACAGCAAATATACCGTGATACTGGAAATACAACAGTGGAAGTTTGCTCATGTCAGAGATCTTTTGTTAAGCACAAGGCGATAAACTTTTTTAAAAAAAATCTTAATTAGGATACGAGTATTTCTGGGGGAAAAGATTGCAAAAATCCAGTAACATATACAGTTGCGGCTAATTTCAATTACTCTGCCACAGAGAGTATAAACTGTACCTAGTTGTTTTTGTGTTTGCTTAAAATCAGGCTACAGCCAAAACAGGTTATTCTCCATTATGTGAATTGCTTTAATGACAATTACCTTACAGATGGAATTATTTTCATTCACTTCCATATAGTGTGAAGACTGAGCAGTTGGTAAATTAGTTCAGAACATATAACCATAAAAATCCAGACCAGGTAGTTTGTGTCTGACACACAAATTGCTTGAGGGAAGCATTTGATCGTGCAAAACTAAGCCGCCACGGACGCGGCAAGCTGAGCCATGTTGGTAGATAAATGCTCAGACACAATATGTTTCCTACATGAGGTTCCAGCAAGAAACAGGCCAGGTTGTGCTCAGGCAGAGGCTGAAGGACACAATCCAGAGGGTAGGTGGCATCTGGGTGGGAACCCAGTGCAAGTTATGCAGTGGACAAAACAAACATTCCACTAAACCGCTCCATAGAGGACAAGTTACAGAGTGGACAGGGGTAATTATACCCACATCTTGATTTCCGGGGGGAAAAAAGTTTAGCAGTTAATCTCCCAAATTGATTTCATGTATATCTCTTAACCAGTAATATGGCTCAGAGGTGATTGATTAATTGTGGTGAAATCTCATCTCTACAGTCCACTGAAGTAATTCCAATACTCCTACCAGGTCTGCTGGTACAGAGCAGGGCAATAAATAAGGCTGCTACTGAGCAATGACCTCCTAAACAGGCGGGCTACATTCTGGTGAATAGAGGGGGTCCCTGACTGAAGGCAGAGAGTGTCAAACACTGAAAGTGGCCACGACAGGCAGCAGTGGTGCAATGTTTTTTTTAAATGTTTTTTCCTATACAAGATCACGTGATACAGGAAGTGGCTCCATCTCAGATTCTGCAGTAGGTCTGTACTGCAAGGCACCCACACCTCCTGGAGTCAGCTGTCGCCACGGGGACACAGCGCAGATGAATCCAGTTCTCTGCATAAGCCATTCAGATCACGTGTGACAAAAAAAACCCTGTTTGGTGCCAACCAAACAGCTTCCTGTATGGGCCGAGCAGGCGCTCGGTGGGTCTCGGATGTGTGAGGAAGAAAGCTGGACAGTCCATGAGGGACCTCACATCACTGAGCCCGGCATCTAAAATAAGTGTGTGTGTGCTTACAGCCCATGTGGGGGCCTATAGCTTGACATTGTTCAGATTCTTAGCGACACTCTGGAGATAGGCCTCATGAATGGTGCTGAGGAACGTGGAATCATTCTGCAAAGAAAAGAACCAGAACCATATTTACAGGAATATCGCAGCAAGTGTTTCGTATGGGGGTTTTAACTACATGCATTTTTCATTCGTAATTCCACAAGAACATGTGGTACAGTCAAGAATTCAGACATGATATTCATGCTGCAGTAGCTAAAGTTTGGGGGGGGATTCTGTAGAATTTATAAGAGGCTGTGCCATGTCCTTCTGAAGCCCAGGGACTACAAAAAAGGGACAGCACCGTTCAAATGTCTAGACACAGCGACTGAAAATTGTTTGATTTTTATCTAGATAACAACCCTAAGCACAGCAGGATGTGTATGCAGCAAGGACAGCGATGGAGGACTGTGTCACTATTCCCTGACCTAAACCCTACAGAGCTGGTTTGGGGGGAGTCGGATCGAAGAGTAAAAGCAAGGCAGCCAACTTGTGCACAGAGCCTGTGGAAACTCCTTCAGGACTATAGGAGAAGCTTTTCAGGTGGCTAATTCTGGAAGCTGGTTGAAACAGCTTTAAAAGCAGGTGTGTCCAGACATGTGACCGGTACTGAATGACTGCTGTATTTGACATAACACACATTATGATCAAGAGGACCTTGCAGTTCATAACAGAGGAGGTCCTGTTCTATTGCATACTTGCTGTTAACATGGCTGATCAACAATGGCACCCTGAATGAAACAGCCAGACCTTGATGAGGTGAATGAGGCTGTCCCGAAGCTGCAGCCTGCTGAGGTGGGGGGGAAGCTCACTGGCGCGCAGTGAGGTGGGTGACGGAGCAGCAGGCTTCCTCTCCATTTCCGGCGTCTTGGCAGAGTTCTGGAAGACGCTGGGGGAGAGAAGCACCGAGGGTACCGCCTCTGACACGGCTGGCCCCCCCTTCAGAGAGACCCCCTTGAGGTAGGTAGTGAACAAGAGTCAGTTTAAATTCAAATTAAATAAATGGTAAATGCATTTATATATATAAATTAAATACTCTCTCAATCTGCTTAAATGCTTTACTGCATCCCTCCTCCCCTGAAGATGAGAACTGATGAACATTTATATAACAGCAGAACCATAACCGAGCTTGATTGCTTTTTTGGCAAAATCATCTGTATATTTTGCCCTTTTACTCCATCCATTAGGGCATGACTGTTACTTTGAGGAAAAATGGGAAACCAGTCAAGTATACTTACTGGTATTGTTTTCACCAGACTTTGAGGCTGCATGAAAATATCAACATCCTTATTCTGTTTAAGAAACACAGAACACAAAAGCTGAATTTGTGCTCATTATGGAGCCCTTCTCATATATATTCAGCTACGATAATCAAGAAATTCAAGGTATCACGTCTCAGATATTTCTGGTCGAGAACAGTTTGCTAAAACAAAAAAAAAAAAAGGTCAAATAAATTCATATATGAGATAAGCGCAGGTGCTTTACCTGCCCGGGGGCTGCTAGTGTGGTGCTGTAGGGCCCGGCCTTGACCACAGGCTCCCTAAAGCATTCAGGAGTGGCCAGCAGGGAAGGGAGAAAGCTGGGGGCCAAAGGCGGCTTGTTGAGGGCAGCTGATGGCAACGCATCTACCTTGAGCTGCCCGACAACCTCCTGAGGCAGGTAGGCCGAGGTACCGGAGCTCAGCTGCATGGGCCGAGTCACCGAAGCAGCGGGTTTGGGGCCCGGGAGCCCGACAAGGAGCGGGGAGACCGGCTGGGCACATGTGTCCCCAGGCCCCCTAGAGTGGAATACCGGGCTGGGGCGAAGAGGGTAGCTGGGGCTGGTCATCTCCTCTGTCGAGCCAAGGTGCTGCTCGGTGTTGGCCAGGGCAGAAGCGGTGCCCAAGCAGCCCCCCCCAGGGTCAGTGTGCAGATGGGGAATAAGTGGGGCCTCCGTGGGGAGGGTGTGGCCGAGGCAATCACGTTTCCCCTTTTCAGTCACTCCTTGGTTGGTGAACCCCAGCAGGGGCTGCTCCTTTGGTAAAGAGCTTCCGAACAGTTCCTCCACGGTGATCTGCTTCACGCCAGAGTGGGAGTTCTGTGGGGAGACCATGGCAGCCGTCACACTCCATCAGAGGAGATATCCTCCATGCTACAGGGGAGACTTCCACACCTCTTTCACTGGCGAGCAATCAGGTTTCAGCTCAGAGAGACACGATTTGACTGCTAGTTTCTAAATACAAAGCTGACCAGGCTGTGGTCCAAGCAGGCTTCAAAGAAGAAAAGATTCTTGACCTTCTCCTGCAGTGGTGTTATAGCTGCCTGCTCCCCTGCAGTCCTTGGCACGTCATGGTTCGCCACCAATTCGCTGCTTGACAAATCAGACTCACAGACGCGGCTCTGGAAAGAACAAAACAGATTTCCTCACCTTCAAGATGCAGATCAATATCCAGTAATCCAGGATTATAGTTCACTTCGATATAAATTACTACACATCCACTAGATGGCAGCATGGCCCACTGTTGCATAATGAAATGTTGAAAAATTTACAATTACCCTTGCTTTTATGTAGGGGTAGGCAATCTTCCCAAAAAATATCACAATCTTTATAACACAGAACTGCAATCCAAGATATGAACTGCAGGAAGAAATTGCTATTATGAGTAAAGCCAATGGGAAGGAATGAATAGTTAACCCTGTAAAAAATACTGAGAGTTACTATAAACATGACAGCTAGAGATGTCATCTTCGTAAGCCTGTCCTCAACAAGGCAACATCCACAGCTGCCTCATGCTTCTAAACGGTGCCGTCTCCAACTGCATGGGCCGAAATCACTACGCTGAGAGCCGTCTCACGACTGATCGCTAAAAAATGGAGTGTGCAAGTCCTTTTAGTTCACAAAACTATCTATACAAACACACACTGTATGTCCAAACGTTATTAGATGCCACTGTTGATTACAGGAATTAGCGAGTTAAGCCACACCCAATTGCTGACACGGGTGCAAACTCCTGCAGAAAACATTAGCAGCAGAATGAGAAGTTTGTAGAGAAGAGGTTAGTGACCTTTCACTTGGCACCATCATAGGATGCCATCTTCACCACATGGTCACCACATTTCTGCCCTGCTGTGGTCAAACACGTCAAAACGTCTGGGCGCAAGTTCATTTAAAAGGTAGCCACACAAGCAAACAGGAAGAACCCTTCCATCATCAATACCCAACCTGAATGGAGGCAAATCCCACCAGCAATATTCCAACATCTAATGGAATTCTTTCCCAGACGAGCAGAAGCTATTACAGCAACAATAGGCTGATCCACTTCATATAAATATCCTTGGTTCAATTCTGTAAAAAGGGGCATGTTTTGGTCTGGGATGTATCCGAAGGTAAGACAACATTCGGTGCTCATGGTTAATGTGTCGAATACAGAAGAAACAGGTGTAAGTAAAGACCAGGGTGACTTTGATAAGGGCCCAATAGTCATGGCCAGATGAAGTTCTGAGTCAGAAAACGGGCTTCACAGCTGCGGATCGGACTTGCTGCAGCACATCCCACAGATGTTTGACACATAATGCAACAGAAAATGGGCTTCAACAGACTTCTTCCATTGATCCAGAGTCCATTTCCAACAGTAGCAGGCCCATAAGTAGGTTCTTTCGATGGTAGACGTAGTTTACCATTCGTACCCTGTCAGATCCATGGCTACTCAGTCCCATCTGCAGCAGGGCTTGATACTCATGACACATTATTCCAGTAACTATCATTAAAATAATTTGGGATTTGTGCCACATTAGTCCCTCTGTCGGTTCGTACCAGATGGGCACAGCCTTTGTTCTAATCTTGTATCAATACGTTTTGGCCATTGTCAGCAGGTACTCACTACAGCTGACTGCAAGATGTTCAGGACGAGTCATCTGGTCCCTTACCAAAGTCACTCAGATCCTGATCCCTGTCCAATTCCTCTACATTCTGAATTATGAATACAAAAATCTAACATCGTGTAATATATACCATCTATTACATCTGGTGGTGGTCATAATCTTTTGGCTCATTGGTACATATAGCAAAATTTAAAAAAGGACAATAAAGGCTGGGGGGGGGTAACTCCTCATTCCACACATCTGAGATCACTGTCCATGTGGAACTGTAAAGAGAATATCAGCATATACAGTAAATGGGCAAGGTGTCATTGCCCGATCAACGGGCAAGGTGTCGGCGAGACACTCCCACCCTCGCTTCGTGCTTCCCGCTGAACTTTGCGATCAGTATGACGAGTTACTGTATGATGCAGCCTTTGAGGTGTAATATAGTGCTCTGAAGATACAGCGGAGACCCCCTTGCTGCAGGCCATGGACAGGTCTGCCTCACCCTCTGGTACTCCTCCTTGGCCTTGCTGAGTAGCTCCAGGATGTCAATGGGACGTTCCACCACACAGCCGTTGGTCTGGTTGAGCGTATTGCAGTCTTGGGGGGGCTGCAGGGCCTGCAGGGCCTCTTGCTTCACCACCCTGGGGGCAGACACACGTGTCAGTGAAGTTTCCACTGTTGATCTTGAGCACCCCGTGTCAGCACCGGTCTGTCCCTGCATAGAGACTGAAATTTCAACCCCTGTATTAGCTTAGTTATATCATGTTGTTTTGTTTGACTCTTCTGCCGGCCCCTGGAGGATGGGCTCCCCCTTTGGGTCTGGTTCCTCCCAAGGTTTCTTCCTCTTAGGGAGTTTTTCCTTGCCACCGTTGCCTTTGGCTCACTCACTGGGGGGTCTTTACGTGGCAGAAATGTTAAGCGCATTGAGACAATGTAATGTTGTGATAATGCGCTATATAAATAAAATTGCATTGCATTGCAAGGCCAAGATGCACAAGTCAGAGGCGGCCAGGTAGCCCCACTGCGTGGAAAGTGAGTCCGGATACGATCGCCCCTCCTCCCCCCTTCTGGCATGCTGCAGCAGACGTCAGCTGCTGGAAAGGCCCGGGAGAGGTGGGCGGTTTAGCAACAAATCACACCCAGTTCCGTGAGAAAAGGAGACAAAAGGCACCCATAGATGTGACCAAGTGCCGCTTTTGGGGAGGGGGACTGTGCTGGAAATATTTTTAGCTTTGTTGCCATCAATTCCAAGTTCACACTGAAAGGATTAATCCTTCACTTTTCTTGACACGTGTATGAACTAAAGCAGGTGAGAAGATCCTTAAATTAACTAGCGGTGTATTGAATTCCTCCAGCACGAGGCCCCACGATAAATGGTCACGATACCTTCGACAGTTTAAAATCACAATCAAAGTAAAATCACAAACAGTTCCAAACGAATAGCATGGTGACATCGTGACCCAGAAACAGGTATATAAAACATCCATAAACGCTCCTGATCCGACCTCATCTTGCAGATTTATATAACCATCACTCATTTTTACGACTCCACCTGAAGTAAATTGACATGACAAAAATGACACACCGGATGAACAAAGCAGCTTTAAAGATTTGATGCTATATCCGTGCACATGCCTTTTTCACAAAATCTGTCAATGGTACAGAGCACAAACCCCACAGAGGGTGGAAGGGAGCTCATTTAATGGGCTCAAGTGTCCTGAACTGATGTTTCAGAAAAGGACCACGATTCCGCATTGCAGACCTGCCAACCATGGACACCTCTGTTATCCTGTCTGTAGGATGGAACCTGAGAGGGCAAACAGCTGACAGAGTGATGCACGTTACCGACCAATTAAAACTGAAACAAAGATGACTGCCACCAGGGAGAAGCGCGTGGTGAGAATTACTATGCGGCTGCACTGGAAGCATCACCTGATGAGTGAGACGCGTCCCTGACGGACCCTGCTGTGAATGTCCATCACATGGCGCCTAAGCGACAGTGCGCGGATACCTGCACGGGCGGGGGAGGGGCAGTCACATGGCGCCTAAGTCACAGTGCGCGGATACCTGCACGGGCGGGGGAG
>JAABNY020000108.1:13390343-13403659 GCA_015164015.2 Brevimyrus niger
ACCACAGGGGGAGGCCGAGAGGGGGGCGGGGGGGGGGAGGAGAGGGGGGGGGGGGCGGGGGGGGGGGCGGGGGGGGGGGGGGGGGGGGGGGGGGGGGGGGGGGGTGGAGGCTGTGACGAAGCCAGATCTCAAACTGCAAATCCCGTACGGCTGCCCTATTACCCACAGGACACAAAGCCCAATAGCATGGTACATTAGCTTTCCATTAGGCCATTTGCACATTATCCCCAAGGTAGCTGGCCTGGCCGTGGGCTCGTTGCCCTGAGCAGACGGTCGGAACAGCTCACTGTATGCCCACGTGATTTAAAAACCTCAAAGCTGCTCACAAACAGACCATCACTGGGAAAATGGCCCAAAATGGGCAATCAGAGCAGGCACACAGGGCTGTCCTACACCACGCACCAGACGCAGCACGAGTTACTGAAGGTGGAGTGGGGGCGAATCTCTATAGTGGGGACTCGGGGGACTCGGCCTCAGGAAAGCTGCCTGACCAAAGTTGGCCATCAGGGGGCCAGACCCAGAGCAGAGACAGTCCCCATCCCTCCTTTGTCTGTGACTCTCATCTGCAATGCAAAAATCCTTCCTTCAGACAGCCAGGAGGAGGAGGACAGCTCTGGTACAGTTTACCGCTCCGGTAACCATGGTTACCACCAAGTATCCAAAGCAACACTGTCATAATTAGAAAAGAACAGACAGCCACTGCAGAAACAACCACTACGGCAACAGCATGATGTAAGAGGTGGAAAAAAAGCCCAAACCAAGATTTCAGGATGTATGGAGACGAAAGCAGCAAACGCATAAAGCGCACTATGGAGAGCAGGCAAGAAGCAGAGAAACTGAAGACACTAAAAAAGGGGGAGAGTTCCTGGAAGGCAGGGATGGGGAAGAGGGAAGCATGGTTGGGAGTGTGTGAGTGAGAGTGTGGGGGGGAGACACCCAGCCACATCTCCAACCCCCTACAGGGGGGGCCTAATATACCAGCAAAGGGGGGACAATCAGCCACCCCCCTACCCCCCAAGAAGCCTGCTACAGCAGCAGAGGGGTGACACCCAGCGAGCCCCCCTAGAGGGCTGTTACAGCAGCAGAGGGGGGACACCCAGCGAGCCCCCCTAGAGGGCTGTTACAGCAGCAGAGGGGTGACACCCAGTCCACTCAATCCCCCCCAGTAAGAGTACTGGCCCCCCTGTGCCTGGCCCACCCCGACCCCCAGCCAAAGAGTGGAGGGGTGAGGAAACCGCTCCACGTTTTTACAAGACCATGGCGTTCTAACATAAAGAGCAGGGAAGATGAGGACCGGCATACAGCCTGGACCGGCGGCCAGACATGGGCTGTGCTCGCATTAACCAGGCAGGAAACCTAGCAACAGCAGCACCTGGGGAGCAGCGAGGGCAGGCGGGGGCCAGGAAGGGGGTGTTCTGCCAGGCGACAGCTTCTGCTGGGAGCAGTCCCTCGCACACAGCCCCGTCTCCCTCCCTGCCAGGCCGGCACAAAGACGTGGCAGACGCGGTCTCCTCTCTGCACCGAGAGCCTCGTCATCCTCCTACGGCCCGCGCGCACCAGCAAAGACAAGCGGCCCGTGCCATTCCCCGGAGGGGGCGGGGGGCTGCTGCCGGAGCTAATCCACGCAGGGGGGAGGGGTTCGGTTGTGCTGACAACCCAGCCACGGCGGAGGCAGCGCCACTCGACTGAAGACGACACCAGGATCAATGCTGTCTCCAAAAATATTTTTTCCCAAAAACGGCTCACAATTCATATTTTTTTAAAATATATATGTATTTATATATATATATTAAAATCTCCTCAGGGATGCAGAAGCTGGTCATGTGAAATACGCTGGATGCCACCCTCAGGCGGATGCTGTGGTTCAGCCCAGGCCTGCTTCTCCTACTCCATCCACAGGTGCCGCGGTGGAGCGAGGCCACATGGACAGCGGGCACCGCGGCCCGCCGGGCGAACGCGAGCTCTCGCGCGGGTGACGGCACACAGGAACCTAAACCTCCACCGTCGCCAATCCTCTGCTGAAGTGGGCACCCCCCTGCCCACCTACCCCCCGCCAGGGGCTTATCGGAGACTGGGAAATGAGTCTTTTGGATCCCTCCATGGAGCTGCTCCTGATTAACAGGCTTCCACACCAGGAGGCCGACCTTCGGTGTGAGGGGAAAGTTGTTTTCGAGAGGGATTTGGGAAGTTTTTTCAACGCGTTGACAGGTGAGTTCCACCCTGAGCCAAAACTTTGTAGCTTTGCACGACTCTGCTGCTTTATATACACGTACGTGTTTACATCAGGTACATCTGCATGCATACGTGCAACACATATACTGCGAGAGAAAGGCAATGGCGCTTCATCAACGGCTGGTTCAAGTCCAAGCCCTGGCAGAGTGACTTGATGCATGGTTTATGCATGGCTTCCCTGTGCTCTCCATCGCGTGGGCTGCCACACTGGTTTCTTTCCTTTCCACACAAGCCGTCCAGGTGAACCACTGACTCTGAACTGCCCTTCACTCTGTAAGCTTTTGTTGTCGTCGTCCCCCCTCCGAGCATTTGAAGCACAAATGCCCAAATACGGTCTGACAGCAGGTGAGCTTAAGGCCAACATTTTGCCCCATGTCCCCTAGGACAGGTTCCAGATCACACTAGCCGCAATTGAATAAGTGATTTCTGAAGATGCATGGGCCCTCTCTGTGCCTCTGTTAACTTCAAAGGAGGAGGCTAAAGAAACTAAGGTCAGAACAGCATACTATTTTAACAAAAGATTAATCCCAGACAAAACCCAGTCACATTAACATGCGGTGGAGTACTTCCTCCCCCCTCCCGGACCAATGTGTCCCTTCTGGACACACGACGGCTGTTAAAATGCACGCCGGCAAAGTCTGCTGCCAAGTAAATGCTAAGCGAGAAGAGCCATGCAGCCGGGGGTAGCAGAATTGGCGGAAAGACTGCTGAAAGAAAGGGATGCGAGGCATCTCCATTCCAGGTGGACCCCCACCAACTGGCAGAAGAAAAATGACAATGCTGCCTTCTCCTGCTGGGAAACTTGTGTAGTTGTGGAGGCTCGAATATAGATGTGGGGAGCTGTCATTGCAGCCTGACACAGATGCAATCATTCCCCTTTCAGGAACCAAATATAATCTAGCTGGGGCCTCAAACACAGTTTTTCCACTATTATGCCAAACAAGAAACCAGAGCATTAAGGAGGAGACTTAGCACATGTCTGAATAAAAGGATTTCTGAAGTCATAAGTAATCACACAGTTTAGTATTCAAACTAAAAGCAACAGCCAGCCTTTTCCTTTGGTATAGAATTCACTCATTTTGTGGACAACTACAAAGACACACTATTTGTGGGCATTTTAATTTAAGGCTGACAAATTTCCACTAAATAAACCACGAGCCAAAAAATAAATCATTGGACCTGATAGGCCCAGCATTTAAGGAATAAACAAATATGATGTTAGATTAGCCCAGATGTTTTCTGGTATGGAGAACTGAAACTTTTCAATCTGGCATACAAAATGCAATAGCAGGGAAAAAGCCTTCACTGTACATCCTGCCACATTTTGACAACAGAAAAAGCCATAACTAAAACAGTGCTGCTTAATACAACAACGTGTTGATGTGCAGCACAGCGATGTTTTGGTCAGTGATGGACCGCATATACAAAGCTGGTCCCATAACGGACCTGAAAAATTCCTATCATCTACTGATATTGTAGTTAATGCAACTTACAGTACTAACTTGTTTGTGGTTTGTTTACATCAGCATCACAACTGTGCTGCCAGTCGTATAAAACAGTAGCACATTCAGTTACATACAGTACACAACACTTGATAAACGACTATGTTACTGGTACCTTTTTTGTATACTGTACTTTTTAACATTATTTAGGTTACATCATAGAACCTAGGTGTGCAGCAGTCTATACCATCTAGGTTTGTACTAGTGCTATCTAAGATATTCACGCAATGACGAAATCGCCTAACGACATTTCTCAGAATGTATCCATCATCAAACACCTAACTAATGAAATTCATGAATAAATCTCACTATGTGACACTGAAACTAAATGTAATAGGTAACTTGTCACATGCAGCATTGCCAGGCTACTTAAACTGCACATCATTATACATAAAAAGAAGCATTTGCTTATTGTCATTACACCTTCATGCATGACAGAAAACCCACAGACTCTCACAATTAGGCAGTACATACAGTTGGAGTTCCTGTAGAGAAGAAAGGGGTCTTGTAGTTGAAACTCCAGGTCTTTATTTATGGGCTCCACTAGATTTTCCATGCTGAGTCGATTCATAATCGTGAAGCCATGGTAAGGCGAGGCAGACCTGTAAGCATACGGCACGATGTCTATAGTCCAGTCAAACACAAGCAGGCTTGGAGTATACAGCAATGTTGTCAACAATTATCCTGTAATATGTCACACATATAGCACGTTACCCTGGTAGAGACTAGAGAGGCCAACAGGTCTCAAAGCCAGAGCAAGAATTATTAATTACACCTGAAAACGGTATTAGCTGCACTTTATGTACCTTCAGCAGCATTTCACACAAGATGACTTATTAATCTTCCTCAGGTTTATCTTGTCCATTACGGGTAGTCAAACACTTGAACAGCAAGTCTTCTCACGTAGTATATATACTTTGTAATAATATCTGAAACCAACTTCTAAAATGTTAAACCCTTTGCTGAAGCTTTTACCGAATACCAAATTGAGAACTTCGCAACTTCTAATGACTACCGTGGAAATAAGGAAACCAGCGAAACGATCGCCGTGGATGACATGGCACATTAAGTTAGACGAAAAGTCTATTTATACAAATGCAACACTTCTACAATGAAGAGGAGAACATGTTCCTGTTTATCACAATTAAAAGCAAAACTGCCCACATGCATGTAAAATATCAATCGGGTATTTTTCGCAAGAACTCGGGTCATAATACTTACCTGGTATATACAAATAACGTGCCCTCAATATCAGTTTTTTCCTGGGAAAAAATGCAAATTAATTAACATATGTAACTGACTAACATTAACAAACCAACGTCAAATCTAACAGATAAACCAGTAAAACGGCATTATAATTAATTTAATCAACTTGGTACAAAAATGATATAACGGCTAGATATACTGCAGGGACTGATAAGAACTGACTTGCACATATGCTGCTGATAAAACTTACCTTCAATACGGCAGCAAGTAAACTTGCCGAAAACACAACTACTAGTAGTTAGCTTACCCAAGCTTCATTAGCGACCTCCACAATTTTATTTACATAGTTAATTTACTTAGGTCTGTTGGGGGAAATAAGACGGGTGGACCCCAGCAACTGATAAAATCAGGAAGAGTGATGCCGTCTGGCCACTAACCAGGTAGCTGCCTACTCTCATTAGAGAAAACTAACGGATTTTGCGAAGCTAGCTGGGTAGCTAACATTAGCTATAGCCATTCAGACTAACTAGCCGCTCGCGTTTCAAAGGAGGCATGTTCTTACCCATTCATTTGTTTTTGAGTTAAAGGTGTACAGTGCTACCTGTCCGGTAACATCGACGATTTTATTAATGTAAGGGTCGTGCTGTTGTAGTGCTGCTAGACTCATATGATGCCCAGCTTTACTGATGGCCTCCATCTTGGGTTCAGAAACCCAGGGCAAAAAGCAACACGGAAGGAGTTCTATGAACACCAGTCCTTCTTCCCTCGGAGAGAATCACTTTCGTTAAATTAGTTCCTATTCAGGATACTAAGTCGAGCAGGAAAATCATCATAGGCTATTTCTACGTATTCAATGCGTTAACGTGACGACTAAAATATTTAATTAAAGTATGCGTTTTCCGTTATTTTTTTAATTAAAGCTATGATGAACATGATAACAGTGATACTTTGTAAAGTTTGTAATAATTAATGAATGTCCCCCGATCCCGAACAAGCGATTAGAAGATGGATAGATGAAAATAATCTCCTAATGCTTTAAATATTTTTATTATCAAACCACCCCGAAGAATGACAAGATTTGTCGCCCCCGTTGTGTGAAATCTGTTCCGATGTGAAAAAAAAGACTTGAATTAGTTTGGAATAATAACAAAAAGTAAAACCTTTTAACATGTCCTATATATGATTGGAAAACAACCCGTTGACTAGCCATTAGTTGACATAGGTCGATTTTAACACCTTGTTTCTGTGAAGAAGGTTCAGGGATGCCGTCTTTGGCGTGCAATGAGGAACTTGCCCAGGACCCAGAAGAGGGCCCTGTCGGGAGGGGTTGCGCGTCATGGGGACCCGGTTTAAGTAATTTTGTCCCGGGCCTGAGAGGGATTAATAATCATGGATTACCTCTGTGTAATCGTTATCTAGTGCAGGCAGGTAATCCAATATCCTTTACCTTAAGACCTACCGTGCCATTTCATTAGTACCGCTACCATGCAGAATAGTTAATATTAAACTCGTTAAGTTCCCCGAGCAAGAAGATGCATTGCATTTCTTACCGGGCTTCCAAGACGTTAGGGTAAGAAATTCGATTTATATAAATAATCTAAACAAAACAAGACTAGTAAATTCAACTTAATTCAACTGAGAACGAATTGTATGTTAGTGGTCAGTAGCATAAAATCTCTTTTCGGTGTTCTCCAAATTTTAAATATTCACATCCACGCAAGAAGTGGACGTAAATATACAGTATCAGTTTTACACTATTGATATATGTGTACTTATACACGTCAGAAAGCATGCCAGCACCAATTATGCTGTTGATATAAACACAAAATTGATAAGAAAAAAACAACTTCGATATGTGAAACATGTTCAGTTATTTGTATGCAGTGCGACAGAAAGATAGAAATCATTTGTTAAAATGTCTTTGAGATCAAGCAGTTGGAAGCTCAACTCTTCCCAATGGACTACAAGCAATTTTAACACGAGAAAACACAGGCTTCTGCAGCACTCGTCTTGGAAAGAGAGGAAATTAGGCTTACAGTTTGAGGTGTGATTTTTTTATTGCATAGGACACAAGTTTTAACAAGCCTTTGGATGTCATTATATAGGCTTACTTGTCAAATTAGCAAGGTACAATGAAATAGTAAATGTCTGGTCATATGTAGGCATTACCTGCAACAGCTGCATTACACCCCTGCCCTGTACTGCCCAGACAAGCTACAAGCCGGCTCCCCACCTCCTCGAATCAGGATAAGCGGATGGAATATGGATAGATGGAGATGAATTATCTATGTTTTTAATTGTTTAATTTTCCACGTTTTCATTTTTAATACAGCCTCTACTTGACATTTAAGTAAAGTATTATACATATATGTATGTGTGTGTGTGTATGTGTATAAAACTGCCTTGTATACATATACGTGCATGCATTTGACTTAATCAAATTAAATTCTTATATGGTTTCACATTATTACCTTACTTGTGCATATGCCACGTAGTCTTCATAGACTAATGCTCCGATCAATAGTTTGTCCACTTTGAATCAAAATCAGAGATAATTATCCACAGTCAATATTTTTTTCTCTTTAAAACCTTACTCGGAAACACCTATTTAATTAAACAGATGCCTCTCTGCGGACGAAGCTTGTGATTTTTGTACAAGATGGACTCGGGATTTGCCGTTTAGAAATAAATTTTGAAGGAAACAAAATTATTTTTACCAACATGGGAGTAAAATACATTAACATACGTTCATCTTTTGGAGTTAATACTGTGTGAAATCCATCTCGTCAAAGCAGCACCCGGATGTCGTTATCTTTTAGACGAAACTCTGAAGAATAACTACATCCTAGAATGCAATGCACTAAATCTGCGCGAGTTTAAAACGGAGGCGTTGCAATATTGTCGCCAGAGCTTTTCATTTCGGGCATTTTATGGTTTAAGGTTGTACGTTAGGAAAGAGAATTGGACCAGAAGAACAGCTTCTGGTCCCTGGATACATCGCAGCGATGTGTTGAATAAGCCCACACGTTCTGTTACCTAAGGATAGGCAACCGGGAGCATTAGGCGAGGTAGCTTCAGCGTTCTATTCTGCGGTATATATGGCTTTAATTAACGTGCACGAATCTGTCCTGTTTTAAAGATAATGCATTTCCCAAATCGATGCTTGCGACCCAGACGCCGGTCATTTCTGTTGCAAGAGCAATGCATTTTTAAATAGTGTGGACAAATCCGAGTCATTTGCTTGAAGCAGTCTGCAGAAAGGTATGTATTTATTTATTTATACAGATGATGTATCTGAACTTAAACAGTATCGAGCGTTTTGTCTGTGATGCGCGTCTCATTTTGAGATATTTGGCGAGGGAGTATAATATTTAAAGCCATTCGTGATATTTGCAAACTTGGGCAACTTGTAGTCTAAATTTAAGGTCAGAGCGGTCCTGCAACGCTTAATTCTAGTGGCGAAATGACGTCACTTGTCATGTGTTTCTTTTAGTTATACATGGTTTTGTTTTATTTTACGATTGAAATAATTCCATAAAATGTAATGAAACAGTGGCGCAGAAATGAAGCACTTAAGAATTAATTGAGTCAGTAACCTAGCAATGTGCCGGCTGTTCTTAGCGAGGTCAGACGCACCATCGGACGGGCGCATTACAGTGTTTTCATAATTGTTCATTAAGGGATTTTTTTTTCAAATGTTTCTGCTTAATATTATTAATGAATGATTAAATTGATGATTTACAGGCCGAAAAGCCGGTCTCTATTTAATACCTGAAAGGTATAATTTTAGGTTAGGCTATTAAAATCCTATTTGTGATGTCCATGATCACTATTTTATTTTAGCGGCTGCGCTTGGGTCTCATTGAAACATGCCAAATTTAGGTAGGGTTTCACTATGAAAACTGTTTTGTGTCATAGCATGTCAAATTAAACAAGTTACTCCCAGATTCCGTCGACAGCTATTTGCCTGTTTATTGTACCTTCAAAGTTAAAAGGATATCAAATATAATGGGAGCATCCGAAGCTCACTGGTTGCACTGAAACTGTCGATATCTGATGCACCTAATTTTGGTCACAATTCAATAATGTCACAGCTGTTTCTGTCATTGGCAAATGATTAAGCTTTCCTATAGGTAACCTTTGTATTGATTTTTCTCATAAGAACAGACCATAAGCAAATACGTTTGGGGTGTTTTTGAGAACCGTATAAAATTTTGCAGCAAAATCATATTTGCCTACAGATTCTGTTTTGAGGGCATTACATAAGAACCGCTCTGTTCAACGTTTTATCCTTCTTAGTTAATGCTTTCTGTTTGCTTGTGTAATACCTTGAATTGCGACATTTTAATTGGAATTCTTTAAAAAGACGTGGTAGTTAGGGAATTTGTGACTTAATGGATGCTGCTGGAAGTTTCACGGGATCTTGCAGTTGCATGTACACAACCCGATCAGTGTTGTATTCAGTCAGAAACTAGACCATGTAAACGACAGACTGCATTAGTCACTTAAGATAGAAGCATCTGGTTATTAACTTAATTAATAATGATAGGTCCCCCTTTACAACAATTAGCCCAGTGACTACATCTGTTTGCAGTCACAATATAATCATGGAAGAATCCTTTTTTGGGTGCAGTTTAATAAGACTATATTTCAGTTATCCGAAATGGGGACAAAAAGAAGGCAATGAATTTGCATAGCGTATGAGAAGATGGGGGCAAGTTCGTTCTTGCAAATTCTTGTTGGTGAACTTAAGAAAGTGCATCCTTAAATATGCCACTCTTTAAAAAGGCACTTGTTGGAGTAGGAAAACTTGTATATAAATCCTACAATGACCGTTGCACTTACGCCCACATCTCCTGCATTTCAGACAAAAAAAACCACATATTAGTATCCACTGCTTGTCAGAGGTAATACATTGTGGTTGTCCGGGAGCAGGAGGATGCCATCATGTATTTCAGATGCATTCGAAACATGTACAAGTCTGTTGAGTTTGACCTCTGCATCATTAGTCTTTTTTTGCATCTTTTCCTTATCTTTTTCTTCCCAGGGGCAAATTATGCCAGCAGCACTAGAGTCCATATCCCTGGTGACGTGCCGGCCCTCTGGTCAGAACGCCCTGCGGGGCCCCCCCCGACCGCTCTCTCCTGGCAGGCCGCGATCCATGCCGCCAAGCAGGCTCGGGCCGCCCAGACCATGAGCACCGGCGCCAGCTGTGCCGTTCCGGTCGCGTCGCTGTCCCAGAAGAAGAGGCAGCAGTACGCCAAGAGCAAGAAGCCGAGCGGCGGAACGAACAGCAGGCCGCAGCGAGCCCTCTTCTGTCTGAGCCTCAGCAACCCCATCCGGAGGGCCTGCATCAGCCTAGTAGAGTGGAAGAATCCTTTTCTTAAGGCCGCCTTTGAGGGTAGCTCTCCGGGGAGCATCCTGGGGTGCGTCACCTAAAGGGGGGGCTCTCAACCTTCGGTCCACACACTGCTATTGGTCCCAGTGGGCTGGGGGTTTTGCATAAGGGTTGGGTAATTTCCAAAAATAAATTATATGTTTTCAATTTTTTTGCAACCTCCTTACATTATGTTCCGTTTGCTTCTGAAAAGAATGGAAAAGGTTAAATTTATGAAATCGGCAATCGATTCACTAGACCCCCCCCCCCCGCACGGCCATTATACGGGTCTGTGAAATTTTTGTCTAATGTAAACCGATCCGCGGACATCAAAAGGTGAGAAAATCCCTAATCAGAAGGTCATCAGATAACTCGGTTTATAATGAACAAAATGTTAATTTATTGTGACTGTTTTATATGTATGTAGCATATATGCATGCAAAATCAGGTATGTAATACCTCTGTATCCCCTAACAGATTTGTTTCGTTTTGTTTTAAAAACAAATAGAGTTGGACACAAAATGCTATAAGGTTTCACTTGACTATAGGAGGATAGTAAAAGAAATCATACTACATTTCTGTAGCTGTTATAAACAATTTTATACCTTTTCCAAGGAAATTTAATATTTGTATAAGTCTGCCTGTGTGGCTGTACAATATAACAACCAATGAGTGTCGGGAAGACAGTACATCATATTCAGGTATTTAAAAACCAGTAAAATATTGGTTTTGTAAGCCATGTGATGCCAGAGTATCTGTCCGTCCTGCATCACCCATGTGAATGAACAAAATGAGTCACTTTAGGCTTGTTCAGTTAAGAAAGTGACACTGGTTCAGATGACTGTTAAATACTGCAAATGAATTGGAAGTGACTCTATCTCCTGTGAGTCCCAGAACTCACCAGTGGCTTTTGATGTAGCCTGTGCCTATAGCAGTCGGCCCATGCCGGGTGGGTCAGGATTTAGGACGGTCCGTAAGTCGCCTTATGCTCCCTGCAAATGCAAGCTGTCCTCTGAGAACCTGGGGGTTTGGGGGTGCCTGTTTCTGTCTGAAGGAGGCGTGCGACACACAGTTTACCTGGGAAAAAGTATGAGACAAAACATCACACATATACCCATCACTGCATATCTGCCTTGCACCAGTAAGTGCTGGCCTTAGTTATTTGAGCTGTTGGAATACATTAAGCTTTTACTTTTAAGTTGCTTTTCATTGATATGTGTACTTGCTTTATGGTGGGTCCCCTCCAGTTATTCCTTAACTATCTCTTTTCAGGCCATTTGATATCTTTATATTGCTGTCGATTTTTGCCAACTGTGTGGCCTTAGCTGTTTACATTCCCTTCCCAGAAGATGATTCCAATTCCACTAACCACGACCTGGTGAGTATATCTGGCCTCTTTCCTCCACCGTGATTGGCTTCCCTCGGATATGGCCGGCTTTGTAGGTCATTTGGCAGGTGCTGTACACCCTTACGCACAGGGGTGCCAGTGACACACTGTTTCATTGGATTTGGCTCCTGACGATCCTCTTTTTGCTTCTTTGCTTCATTTATGAATTGCTTGTTAGAGCTTGTTTGTTACCTCTGCCTTTGGAATTATCTGCTTGGTGGTTCTTTATGCTTAAGTCCCAGCTCACCTGATCCAAGGCTTGTCAGTGGTCTTATATCATGGTTTAATTTGCTGAAGCAAGGGGATACTTCAGGTCATGCTGGTTTGTTGTAATTTTTCCTGGCATTGTTAGTGCAGCCGAGGTCAAAAGCAAGTGGCAGGAAGTGTATTCTGTTGAACATTTCCAATCTCACATGCCTTGAAAGCATTGAAGCAGCCTTGACCTGTATGTTAGTACGCGACTTGTACCATACTCTGCTACATCTTGTCTTCTGATTCCTGTTCTTTTTATTGATTTGCTGTGATGTTCATAGTTTTATGTTCCTGAGTCAAGGCTTTGTGGTTCTCTAAAGACAGTGTTTATATGTCACTTTATATGGTGTTTATACATGCATTGTAGTGTGTGTGAAAAGAAAGTTTGTGTGTGTTCAACAGTTAGATTGGCTGCTGTTTGTCTCTCAGGTTAATATCTTGATAATTGGAGGGAACATTTTAGTCACCCATACACACTGTGACAGGACCGTCTCCTGAATAAGGCATCATTTGGTTTCGTAAGCAATAAGACAAGGATTTCAATATCATTCAGTGACATTTGGATCATGACTATGTTTGTATTTTTATACTTGGAGAATAGTTAATTTCCACTGAGCTTTTTCCCATCAAATGTACCTCTACAGCAAGATCAAGGGAAAACGGTTTGAAAGCAAAAAGCCTCATCATAATACCGTTTTTGAAACACCACATGCACATATTAAGTGCTGGTGTCAGCATCAGTAAGTTCCTGGTCCTATTCAGGTCATGTCAGTTCTGTTCTCCACAGACTTCCAATTAAAGTACAAATCTGATTATTTTTCAATGATTTAAGCCCAGAGAAGTTGAAGTTTATGGTTCATGTATTTTGTTCATTGAGAAAAGGAGAAAGCTGGAGACAAGCCATAGCTGCCAGAAAGTATTCTTACCTCAGTCGCTATGACGCACTTCCCTGTTCCTTACACTGGAGTTTGTGTTATTTGGCTTATTTGTTGATGATAGAAGACTGTTAGCGGCAGGTGCTTCTATCTGTGATTTTTCATGTAATCTTTACCAAATTGGGCGTCGGCATTCCTGAAAGATGGAATATAGGGTTAGGGGTCTTTATGGGGCTGCCTCCCCTCCCACCTTATGGGCAGCGAGTGTGTGTGTATGTGTGTGTGTGAGTGTGTGTGTGTGCGAACAGGTTTACCTATCCTTATGGGGACACAATGTCCCCATAACGTCATAAATATCCGTTTTTTTTTCCCTTATGGGGACATTTCCTGGTCCCCATATGGGAAAAATCTATTTTATAAAAATCGGTGACTGCTATGAAAAAACTAAAAATGCAAAAACTCTTGTATTTCATTAGGTTACCTAT
>JAABNY020000108.1:13455180-13466323 GCA_015164015.2 Brevimyrus niger
GGACAGCGGACAAGCGAGGGCAGGCTAACACATCATTCATACCTGAGGACAGCGGACAAGCGAGGGCAGGCTAACACGTCATTCATACCTGAGGACAGCGGACAAGCGAGGGCAGGCTAACACGTCATTCATACCTGAGGACAGCGGACAAGCGAGGGCAGGCTAACACATCATTCATTCTTGCAAGGTCAAGGGTGGCACCCAAATGCATTCAATCAATTCCACAGGTCTTCATAGGGACCAGGGTAGCAGAGATCAACGAAACAATTTCCGAGGTGGCAAGAGGGAGCTAAAGAATACCATTGCAAACCTAACACCAAAACTGTAGCAACAGCTTTCTCAGCCACAGATTTGATTCCAACAGCCCCACATTTGGGCGAGGTGTGGGAAACAGAAGTACGCTAAGTCAAATCACTTAACACCACCGTGGTGGCACGGCCAGTTCCTGAAGAAGTTCTCCAGACTGTCCTCATTGAGGTAGAGGCCTTCCTCAATTCCAAGCCTTTATATGTCTCAGCAGATTGCTGATATTGACCCAGTGACACCTAGCAGCCTGCTGATGTGGCGGCTGGATGGAACTCTGCCCCAAGCTGTGCACCCCGGCACTGAGCTTATGAGTCTCAGATTCTGGAGCCATTCTCAGGTCATTGCGGATCACTTCTGGACCAGATTCATCCATGACTATCTTCCAGGACTGCAAGCTCGCTAAAAATGGCTAACCTCAGAGAGGGAGCAGCCGTGATGATGCTGGATCCACAGTTTCCACAGGCTTTGTGGCCCATTGGGCAAGTAATCAAGGTCCATTGCAGTGAGGATGGACAGGTCAGGTCAGCAGATGTGGACATGGAGGGGCGCACTTACACCAGGCCTGTGGCAAGGCTAGTATTGCCGCCAACCCTGCCTTCTGGTGAGGATCACACCAACATATCAGGATATAGGTTGGACTGAGTCACCTTTTAACAGTAGCGAATGCGCCCTGCACATTTGGGGGTGGCTGTGTAAAAGGCTGCCTGCGGGAGGACTCCACTCTCAATTACACCGGGTTCCTTTAACAGCTGCTACCCGGGTGGTCATGTGTTTAGTTAGCCAGTTGTGAGTTAGAAGGAGCAGCTATTTTTCTTCCTCAGTTTTAGTGCAGGCCTGATCTTTTGTATGAGTACATTGTTAATTCTTGCCGTGTGCCCAGAGAGTAAATGACCAAAAGGATATATTGCTGCTGTTGTTTGATGTAGACAGAAACCAAGCGGCGGCAAAGCTGGTAATGCTGGCCTGTTCGGGGGTTGCGGTACCACAGACAAGTTGAAATATGATTCCGTTCGCTTTAGTTTTCAAGTCAGTGTCGAATGGTTAATGGCTGTAAACTTTGGCATTCTGTTCTGTAATTACGGGTATTAGCCACATGTGCTATGCCTGGCTAATGCGATCTCCCTGTTCGGCATTAGATGATGCCTAAGTAGCGTAAAAGCTGGGGGGAAATAGTTAGTCACGCTATCCCTTATGTTGAGATTTTCTAATGTTGTATTTGGGATTGGTATTGCTGTATTTATTTACTGTTTTTCAGGATTTACTTGTTACATGCTTGTATGGATGAGTACATTTCTGTTATTACAGCGCTTATCAGCACATAAGTCCCTGAGAGCTTTTATGAGGTTATATAACCGATGTCAATCCTATCCCAAATTCCATCTCTTCCATTCAGTGTCCTAACTGACACTCAGGAATGTTTCTGCCATATCACTAACAAATCACCCTGACAATCCTCTGTAACGCTGACCAATCAGACTCTTCCTTTGAGAACATGTATAAAGGAGTGCAAATTTCTCATTAGGCATTGATAATGGATTTTTTTTTTTTAAATAAAGTTTAAAATTTTGTTTATTTATTCAAATGTTTTAATTATTTATAAGAATTTAGCCCATTATACTTAGCCCACAAGTATATGCATGCAGGAATATACACATTATGGCAGGCTATATATTTAAACCTGACATATGGCACCAACAGTTTTTAAATTTTGTTTATTACTAAAGGCTACAAATAAGAATACTGAATATTGGCACGTTAATAATCTCTTATTAGTCAATATTTTGGGGTACAAACTGGTTCTCACTTGAGCCAACATTTATTCTGGCCAATAGATGTCACTACATAGTCAGTGTTGGACCCATAGACTCAGAAAACAACCTAAAGACCCAATTAACCTCAATGAACTATGTGAACCAAATGAACTGGTGAAACATTACATCACATATTGAGTTAAACTCGCAACCAACCACAGCACACCGCGACCCTCTAAGGAGGTACTGCAGACCATTTAATCATTGCGCACTATATAAGAACTGCAGACATGCACCAAACGAGAAATGCTATTAGCAAATGCATTTGCCTTGGTTCTTCGGCCGAACATAATTGTGGCACCAACCATGAACTTTTGGTGAACTCGGGCGAATTCCTTCCTTCAGTTGCAAACCATAGCAACTTCAGCTTGTTGCACATTGTCTGGCTAGAGGGTTAATAATATATTTGTCCTTCAACATAGGCTGCAGCGCTAATAAAGGACATATTCTTACATCAGAAGCTAACATAAGACCACCACCAGACACAGAAACCTCTAAGCCAATACACAGGGTTCTAATTCATACTTTTTTTTAGTCACATTGTGCACAGCAGTTATTGGTTTGCATTCTCTAAAGGTTACAAGGTCACTCTCTACACAGTTTACATCAGCTTCTTAATAGAGTCCTAATGATTACATTCTATATGCATTCTATATTCTATATTGTGAAGTGCTAAATAATATTCTATAATGCAAAAGGGCTACCTTTCTCCAGTCTCTTGTCTGTGAATTTTACTGTCCAAATAAGTAAACAAAATATGCAGTATCTTGTTACTGTTACCTTATAAATGCTACTCGATAAACTGTTGTATAAAAGTAACAACATACAAGATGTAGTGCTGTTGCAGCCTCACGCCTATGACCAAATCACAGCCGTAATATATTGGGGTACAACCGCACTCCTCGTACAGTATGTTATTGCTTAAATAAACATGGCTATGAATATCTATAAAAAGGCATAACACATTATAGCCATGTTTATTACACATTATAAACTCTTTATGAAGCTCTTGTCTATAATGCACTAATACATCCTTCACTCTTATACAAACCATTATAATGCATTATGAAGGTATATATAGTGCATTATATATGAGAGCTTCATTGGAGCTTATGACGTGGGCGATGGTGGTGCAGGAGGTAGCGCAACCGGCGGGTTGCAGGTTTGAGCCCCGGGTCCTCCTGTCCCCATCGAAGTGTCCTTGAGCAAGACACTGAACCCCAAATTGCTCCCGGTGAGCTGGTAGGCACTTTGCATGGCAGCCTCCGCCACCGGTGTGTGAATGCGGATGTGACTGTGAAGCATACTTGTAAAGCACTTTGGTTAAGAGCACTATATAAATGCAGTCCATTTACCAAGTATAGTCAGCACTATAATGTCTTATGACTGTCAATAGTTTATGCTGTAATAGTTTATTAATTCTTATACCAGCTATTAAATTGCATTATGAAGGTATCTATAGTACATTAGAAACAGAATCAGGTTTCTTGGCCAAGTAAGTGTGTGGCACACACGCAAGGAATTTATTTCCAGCAGTTGGTGTCTCTCCAGTACAATACAATAGAACAAAACAGTACAGATTAAATACAATATAAGAGGCATTTTCTTTACAGACACAATGTACGTATAGTGCAAACAACATAGATTCAGTTCAGTGGTGTGTTGTGAGTGGAGCAGGGTGCAGCAGTCAAGGAAACAGGTGTAGGTTAGGGTTAGGGTTAGGGTGTAGGTTATACTTCAAGTAAAGTGTTCAGGCAGAATGACTGGGATCAGGCATTGATGGGATATAAATACAGCGGTACCTCGGTTCTCAAACTCACTAGAACTCGAATTTCTTGAAAGTCGAACAAACCAGTTTGACCTAGAACTCGATCTGAATATTAGAAGTCGATCCTTGAACGCTGACCTAATGACGGTTTGGTTCTTCATGTTTACCGTTTCTGCAGCGGCAGTGTGTGGAGTACGCCCTGAAGGCACGTCCACTGCGGAGATATATTCCCAAGAATCCCTACCAGTACAAGTTCTGGTATGTGGTGAACTCCACCGGCTTTGAGTACGTCATGTTTGTGCTCATCATCCTGAACACACTCTGCCTCGCCATTCAGGTGAGGCCTTCTTCTATGTCGCCTATTTTCCTATACAGTTAACATGCTTCTAGTTACCCATGTTACCTGAAATCAGGTTGCTGTCATCTGTGTCAAAAAAAAATTGTGCCTTTTTGACTGCCAGGCTGCCATATGTTTTTGCAGTATCTCCAAATGAATGTTTGAGATGTTTGGCGGAATGATGACCTCTGCATTTGGCAGACACATCCTTCACATGGTCTCACCTGTGCATCACCTAAAGTCATTCTTCTTTTTTCCTTCCAATTCAGCACTATGGCCAGTCCCCTCATTTTAACTATGCCATGGACATTCTCAATATGGTCTTCACGGGCGTCTTCACAGTGGAGATGGTTCTCAAGTTAATTGCCTTTAAACCAAGGGTACGTGGTCACTGTGTTTGTTGTCGGTGCCAGTGTGCTGAGCCGTGATGTATGTTATGTTAAGATGTTGAGCTTTGCTCTACTATATCTTTTGGTCATGGAACATCTTCAGCAAAGTCTAATAGGTACCAACATTCTAGCAGGCCATGTCTTGAATAATCATTTGAGTTTTAAAGTTCCTGGATCCGCGTCATACTGCAGTGCACTTGTTTGCAATGAAAACAAGAATGAGTTTTACTGCACATAATGGTTCCAGGAGACTTTCTGCTTCACCGCGTGGTTTCTTTCTTTTTTGTGCCCCCTTTCTTATCCACTGATGTAAAAAAAAGTATAAAACAATATAATTTGGCAAAAAAGACAGAGAAGCGGAGTTTCACTTTGTTTATCACATACAGTCATCTTGACAATTATTGGCACCCTAAATAAAATGAGAAAAATTACTTATTAAAATAAACAGTATTAACCAAGTCTTTAGAGTCCTGTCTTGCTGTATGGCTGCGAGCCATGGACACTATCCAGTGACCGGATTTGAACACTGGACTCCTTTAATACCGTGTTTCTTCGGAGAATCCTTGGGTGCTGCTTGTTTGACTTTGTGTCAAGTGAGCAATTGCTCATAGAGTCCTGAATGAGGCAAATTTCCTGCATGTGTGGGAGCATCAGGTACAGCCAAACAGCCCTGTGGTGTGATTCCCTGAGCTGAACCGGCTCACAGGATCCTCATTGCTGAGGGGGACACCCATGGAACACCTGGCTGCAGCAGATAGACAGCCACATCTGGAGAATGGAAGTGGACTGCATGTCAGTACATCTGGAGAATGGAAGTGGACTGCATGTCAGTACATCTGGAGAATGGAAGTGGACTGCATGTCAGTACGGTTGTCCAGAAAAACCTACTTGGAACTTTACAAATTGAAGTTTTTCCCATGAATTTAAATGTGCTTGATTAGAAAATATTTTTAAAATGTTTTACTAGGTCCATTCTGGGGTTGCTCAAAGCCATTGAATATATAAAACTCCGGCTGTTTTTTGCTCATTGGCTCAATTCTTTTACAACTAACCCTTTTTTATGTCTTCACACTCAGCAAAGATACACTAATAAAAAGACATTTATTCAGCATGTGAATTTTAATACAATGATAATTAATAACAATACAGCTTGTTAAAGTAGCAAGCCTGTGCAGTTTGTTATAGTATTGTGGGATTACAAACAATCAAGCATTCAGTATCTGTTTCAAATAGGATAACGCTTGCAATACCGTTTAGCTTCTTGCAGAAAGACTCCATGCTGCACTGGATTTGTAGTAACGCACGTGGCAAAGTCAGTTATTAGTTTAATACCTCAGCTGTGTCATGAACCACTTTCACTGTACTGACCAGGTGTTCTGCAGTACAAAAGTTTGGATCTTCAGACCACTTGTTCACTGAATTTGCCAACCGTTCATCATTAATATCAAGAGTGCGAAACAGGACATATGATTCAGGTTCAGCCAAATCTGCCAGCACGGAAACTGTTTGGAAACTAGTGTGCTCAACAGCTTTGAAGCGATGTCCTGCTTAATACTGTCGGTGGTCAAAGCATGCTTGCTGAAAAGTGTGAATCATAGTATCACTTTTTCATATTGGGCTTATAAATATGAGCATTGCAGCAGATCATTCTTGCCCAGGTTAGCACAGAACATGCCTAGAACTACAGTGGATATAAAAAGTGTACAAACCTCATAAAATGCCTGGTTTTTGTGATGTAGAAAAATGAGACCAGGATAAATCATTTAAAAACTTATCCCACTTTTAATGCGGGCAACAGCTTGTATGATTCAAACGAAATAAAAAAAAAATCTGTTAGGGGGGAAATTATAAAAACATACAATAAGCTGGTTACATAAGTGTTCACTATTTATATCCACCGTAACTGATGATTGAGCATTTTTCAGGCAAGTCAAACCCAATTATAAAAAAAAAAAAAAAAGCGGCCGTTCTAATGTATTTTGGTTTCATTTCTGTATGAAATTGTAACCCATGCACTTCTTCTATATCTAAATGATAAGGTATGCCTTTATTAATCAGTTTAATCCAAGTATGGAGCATAATGTTGAGGGCAAAATTACTGCTGATTTTAGTGGAAAAATTTGAATTTTGGTGGTGGAGCTTTCATTCAGTGGCTTTGAGTGACCCCAGGCTGGGCCTACAAAAATATTTTAAAAGCTCCTACAAAGAGGCAGATGGTCATCAACCTACACAAATCGGATAGACAGACACACATGCAGACACACAGACAGACATACATACAGACAGACGCATACACAGACAGACACAGATGCACACACACGCATGCATACATACACATACAGTATACATGTGTGTGTGTGTGATTGTATATGTATATACTTGAAAATACCACCCAAATCCCTTTGGACAATAATTAAAAATTGAGAGATTGAAACAGTTTGAAAGCCTTCAGATTTGTGGTCTGATTTAAAGAAGTCAGTCTATAAGCGCAAACCTAAAAAAACAAGTGAACATTATTGAATTACTCAAAACATTTAAACAAAACAATGATAAAAGTATACAAATTCTATACAGTAAGTGTTTCAGCAGAACATTCAAATCATTATGTGTATATTTACATATTACTCATTTTCATGAAAGTTGCCAGCAGTTCTTCAAATGACTGTATTCTTTACGTTCTTTGCCAGTGTTTATTAAGGTTTTCCACTGGTGCTTTTCTTTGAGCATTAAAAAAGTAAAGCAAATATTGGGAAGAATTACTGTGGATTCGTGGAAAGTTCTGCCCAGTATTCCTCTCTGCTTCCATTTTCTGTTCCATGACGTCCTGCTCCTCCCCTATGCACACTTACTTTGTCACTGTTTTGTTGGCACCTGAAAAGTTGGTGGTGACTGGCAGGATAGCGTACACTCTGCTCAGCCAGCTCAGTCTGAGTATGGCCCAACCTCCCTCCACCTGGTCCCTCCACCTGGTCCCTCCACCTGTCTCACCTCCGTCCAAAGCAGTGTTACGGTTAGGGTTAGCCTAACAGGTTAACCCTAACCCCCCGTCCAAAGCAGTGTTCCACTGTGTTACTGCAGACCTTATGTTTTTGCTCCTCTGCCAGCTCAGAGGCCATCTGACTGAAGATGTCAGATATTGGGAGGACTGTGTCTGTGAGGGATCACTTTCCATCCCTACATCCATACCAGAAATGTACTCTTCCACAAGTATTACTCCTGACCCTTTTAGCCTAATTCTTGAGAGAATTTAGCCGCTTTCACAGATGCATCGACTTTCACTGAATTCCTGTCTGGTTTTTGATTTTCTGTTCTCTTTTCCTTTCCCTGTTCCCTCTCTCTTCCTTTCTCTCATCCTCTTGTTCCGTGACTTAACCCTGACAGCACTATTTTGCTGATGCATGGAACACTTTTGATGCCTTAATCGTTGTTGGTAGCGTCGTTGACATCGCCATCACAGAAGTGAATGTAAGTAACCATTTTCATGTCTGTCCTGTAGCCTCTCTACCCCAGCAGAGGTCTTGCAGTAACATCAAAATTATAGGAGTGAAGAGGCTAATGTGAGGACTGCCTTTCCACTTTAGTACATACCTACTGAACCAGGTTAAAATCCTGTTGTGCAATATGGCTGCTAATACTCATGATTTGAGTATTGGTATTAAAATATTTTATATTAAATTCACCAGGTCATGTAAATTATATGTGGTATTTGACCTGTATAATCTGCTTTATTATAAGATGATTAGTGCAAGACTGATTTTTGTGCCAATTATTGTGTGATTATAGTGTCTGAAATGTTTGTGGTGATTTTTATTTGTAGTGGCGGAATCTTAACCTTTCCTGTCTGTCACTTTTATGCATACGTGCTGATTCATATTTATAGACAATGAGAAGAAGCACTTTTTAAATCTTTATTCATTTATTCTTTTGAATTTCTAATACTTCTAAATCAGGATTTTTAAAGTGTGATGTCCTAGGTGTTACTTTGTATGTCTTTTTGTCGTTTTAGTGTCTTATGTCATTTATTTATGTTTGATTGTGTCTTGTTTAAGATTTGTCATTGATTTGTGACGTTTTCTGATGATACCATAATCTCCTCGGATTACAAAAGGCAGTTATCATCTTTAGCATGTCAGAAGTCTAATTTATGTCTTAGAAAATGTTACAGACAAACTGTTAGGCCTGTAATTTCATTTCTGTAAGGGTCGGACATTGCGGTCTCTTCTACCTTGTTTTGATGAACCACTGTTTGATGGTATTGACAATGAGCAAGTTTCAACATACTGAATTAAAGAAAATGGTTCATTTTGGCCTTTTGTGGTTAATTAAACTACCCAGACCACAGTATTAGTGTAACACCATCAGTGGTGTTTCATTTTGGATGATCAATCTGGGGCCTGTATCACAAAGCAGGATTTTAGCTGGATAACAAATTTAAGGTAGTCTGGGCTAAATGCAATTGAGGGAAGATAAAGTCCATTTAAATGGGGGTACCTTAAATTCGACAAGTTATCGAGCTAACCAGCACATCTTGCTTCGTGATACAGGTCCATGATTGTTCCTTGATTTTTACATAATTACAATGATAAGAAAGACTTTCTAAAAACGTAGCTTCATCGTACTCAGTCAACAACCCCACTTTGACAGTCATCAGATTATCTATACCTGTATGTATATTTTATTCCAGTGACACGTCTAAGCGACGACTTAGCAGCCTTTTTTTGTTCAGATTGTGTGCGCATTTGAGAACAATTGTACAATTGCAATGAACCATGCTGACATACCGCTTAGTAAAAACTGTGATGCTGCTTCAGATAACAAAACAACTTGTATCAGTTAGATTTTCCAGATGAAACCTCTGATGACCGTTTAATGACGTCTCCTCTAGATGTGTGTCCATCTCTATGCCGGTGTGTGGTGTTATTTCTTTCCTGAGCTACAGAGCTGTAGCTGATGAGCATTTGTTTGGAGTGGGCCTTTCAGTAGACGCCCTTGAATAATATCTCACTGAACAAGTGAACTACTATATACAGTATCAAGGCAGTTATTTGCCTTCTTCGCTTCTACTTTGCTAAGCACTAGAACAGGCAGCATGGACTACATTAGGACATCCTTGGCTTGGGACACACCTGGTCTCAGATTGTCCTCTGCTAGGTTGAGCCTGATCGATAAACATAGGGGTATGTCATTTCTTTCTTAGTTTCTCAGCAGCTTAACAATGTTCCCAAACCCCCACTCACCCCCACACTGGGAGCTGTCCCGGATTGCGTGACTTATTTTTTTAGTTTGTGCAACTTCTGGAATTTTAGTTTGAATCAGTATTGTTGTCGTTTTGATTTATTAGCTAATATATTTTAGACATATTTCTGTTTAGTTTTTATGTCATTTAGTTTTAGTAGTTTTATTTTTGGTATGGACTGAAAGTTGTAGAGCTCTTTTATGTTTCTGATCTTTAGAGAATCTTATATTAATACGCAGTGTACATTATGTACTAATGTTCACAGAATGAGCAAAGCATGTTCCTCATGTAATTAATGGTAAAGTTAAACAAATCACTAGTTCAGTTAAATTTTATTTGAAAACAGTAATGGAAAGTATTTGACATTTCTTTTTGTTTTATTTCAGTTTGTAGTTTTTACATTTATTCTCGTGTCTTATTTTATTTCAGTTTATGAAAATGTTTTTCCTTTCAGTTTTTGTTAACAGTAATAACCCTGGTTCAGAGTAATTTCTGAAGAAGAAGTTCCCTCCTGGAACCGACACCTTATCGTGGCGGAGGGGTTTGCGTGTTCCAATGATCCCAGGAGCTAAGTTGCCTGGGGCTTTATGCCCCTTGAAGGGTCACCCAAGGCAAACAGGTCCGGGGTGAGGAACCAGACAAAGTGCGGCTCAAAAGATCACTTATGATGAGAAAAATATTGGAAACACGTTTTCCCTTGCCTGGACACGGGTCACTGGGCCCCCCCCCTGGAGCCAGGCCTGGGGGTGGGGCTCGATGGCGAGCGCCTGGTGGCCAGGCCTATACCCATGGGGCATAGTCGGGCACAGCCCGAACAAGGCACTTGAGTCCCCCTTCCAATGGGCTCACCACCCATAGGAGGGGCCATAGGGGTTGGGTGCGTTGTGACCTAGGCGGTGGCCAAAGGCGGGGACTTTGGCGGTCCGATCCTTGGCTGAATAAGCTAGCTCTTAGGAATGTCACCTCTCTGATGGGGAAGGAGCCTGAGCTGGTGCGCAAGGTCGTGATATTCCGGCTAGATATAGTCGAGCTCACCTCGACGCACGGCTTGGGCTCTGGCTTGGATCTCCTCTAAGGGGGTTGGACCCTCTTCCATTCTGGAGTTGCCTGCGGGGAGAGGCGGCGAGCGGGGGTGGACATACTTATTGCCCCCTGGCTGGGCGTCTGTACATTGGGGTTTACCGCAGTGGACAAGAGGGTGGCCTCCCTTCGCCTTCGGGTGGGGGGACGGGTTCTGACTGTTGTTTGCGCTTATGCACCGAGTTGAGGGTGTCCGGTTTGGTGACCTCAGGATTA
>JAABNY020000108.1:13468548-13487629 GCA_015164015.2 Brevimyrus niger
CCACCCCTGAGGGCCGGGCGCGACATCACTGCTGCATGTGTTGTCTCAGGACCGAAGAAACCATGCTTGTACTGTACAGCACAGGCAAGTATGGCCGGGTCAATGGCATGCTGCCCAGCCTGTCAGCCCCCCCTGCACCACCTGTTGGCGACACTTGGTAGTGCTTTAAAATAGTCACAACAGGCACATTGTAGTAATATTTACTGTTTCATGGACTACTAAACTATTTACCTAACTATTTATTTATTTTTCCCTACTTACCTAAAATATAAATATATCAGCTAATTAATTTGCTGTTTAACATTTTTTGTATCCACAGAAATAAGGGCCACACTGAGCAAATGATCAATTTTTAAGTGATATTTAGCACTCCGTATGATGTGCTGTGGTATAACCCCTTTAATGCTTAGCTAACATTCTGTCATAAAAGATGCAAATTGGAACAGAGCAGCAGGCGGCATTCCCAGGGTGCCTGAGTCATGACCCTGTGTGACACACTCTGGGTATTAAAGCACTACCAGTTAAAGCACTACCAGTTAAAGCACTACCAGTTCTCTCTAGTGCCCCCCCTTCCCCCAGCCCTCTACACATGCTCACACCTCACCACCTTCTCCAGAACACTGAGGACAGTGCCCGGATCTCCATCACCTTCTTTCGCCTCTTCCGGGTCATGCGATTGGTCAAGCTGTTGAGCAGAGGAGAGGGCATTCGGACGCTCCTTTGGACGTTTGTCAAGTCCTTCCAGGTCAGAGGTCACGGTCACATAGCGTCGCAGCTGGACATCAGCAAGAGTATTTTAGAATCCACACAACTAGTCATTCGCTAATCACCACACACACACACACACACACACACAAGCACACACACACACACAAACACACACACACACATACCCACACACAGGGTAATACAGAAACAGTTACTGGTAGAAATGTAACTTTATTTAAATGTTAAGTGGTTTTTCTTAGAAAGCAGATGGATCACATCCTGTTTTCTTATGTCTGAAATACCGGTTTGACTTTCCATGTCTGTAGGCCCTACCCTATGTGGCTCTCCTCATAGCCATGCTGTTCTTCATCTACGCTGTCATCGGGATGCAGGTAAATTCCAGCCAGGTCTCTCCCCCTTAAATCACTGACTGTAGAATAATACTGCAGTGCTGCCTTCATTCTCCAGGTGTTTGGGAAGATTGCCATGGTGGATGGATCACAAATCAACCGAAACAACAACTTCCAGACATTTCCCCAGGCGGTCCTCCTGCTCTTTAGGTTTGTATTTTCAGATGCCTGTTTTTCCTCATCGACAGGATTTAAGGGTTTTTCATGCAGGGCATTCAGTCAGACTGTACACTGTGACATGCAAGGTGGTCAACTCCGCCATAATAAAAACTGTGAAAATAAAGACATAATAAGTAACAATATAATGAATACGTAATAAATATAGAACAGAAAGTTAAACTAAAAAAAGACCAAGGATGTGCAACAGAGTTTTTAATGAAGTGCAACGTACATAAGAGAGTTTGGGCCCGTGCCCTGAGTGCACTCTGCGTGTGAAGATGCCCTCCCCTCTCCCAGGTGTGCTACTGGGGAGGCCTGGCAGGAGATCATGCTGGCTTGTCTGCACGGGAAACTGTGCGACCCAGAGTCAGATTACAACCTCGGGGAGGAAAGGACCTGCGGAACCAGCTTTGCCATTATCTACTTCATCAGCTTCTACATGCTCTGCGCCTTCCTGGTTTGTGGTCACTCCTTTATCTGATGTCTGTGTTCTCAGGCTCCCTGTCGCAGAGGTTTCAGAACTTCTCATTTCTGATCAGGGTAATTATTTCTGATGGTTAGTGTTAATACTGCATGGGTGCCTGACTGTCCCCAGTGACTTGCTGATATTGTGCCCAGAATACCTGTAACACACTTTCTGCAGAGACAGATTCTCGCAAACCTATTTACAGACCCGACTCAAGTCTGCCGCATCGCACTCAGAGATGTAAACACACGAGTAATAATAACTGTAAATCCTGGCAGATTCATAACAAATTTATTAAGAATATCTGTGTACCCATTTCTTGCAGATCATTAATTTATTTGTTGCTGTCATCATGGACAACTTTGATTATCTGACTCGTGATTGGTCAATCCTTGGTCCTCACCATCTGGATGAATTTAAGAGGATCTGGTCTGAGTATGACCCAGAAGCAAAGTGAGTGTAACCACAGCAGGCTGTGTCTGTTTCCGGGTGTCTGTTTCCGGGTGTCTGTTTCTGGGTGCGCTGCCCTTCTAGCCCTTGGTTGAATTGGTTCCCTCCCCGCAGAGGCAGGATCAAACATCTGGACGTGGTGACGCTCCTGCGCCGCATCCAGCCCCCCCTGGGATTTGGCAAGCTGTGCCCCCACCGAGTAGCCTGCAAGGTGGGTCTCACACACACACACACACACACACACACACACACACACACACACACACACACACACACACACACATACGCAGGTTTGTAATTATATCTTTGTGGGGACTCTCCATTCATTTCTGTGTGGAAAAACCCTAATCCATCAATGACAACCTTAACCCCTATCCTTATCCAGAAATACAAGACTTTTGCCATTTTTAGTTTTTCAACTGCATTCATAGATCTTTGTGGGGACCTGAAATTTGGTCCGCGCAATGTCAAAATAACAGGTTTTTATTACATTGTGGGGAACCGTTATTAACGTAATCCACACACACACTCACACACACACACAGACTCATCTGTACACAATGACACACACACACATCTACGAGCTTTACGTTTTTATTATGCATCTGTTATGATGGATCTTTAGGCAAAAAATATTTTTTTCCTTTTTCTAGAATTACTGATTTTTTTCAGGGACTTTTTTCCGAATGCCATGAAGATTGAAAATGTCACCACATAGAGGCACACAGATGCCTAATCAGAAGTCAGGGTGTTTTAACATTTTTATTTCCTTGCTAAAATTACTGATAGACGTAGGAAATGATCGTGAGCATTGTGACGATTCTGTGAAATGGGGTATTAGTCAGCTGGTTGTGATGTGGTGTTACTCGGCCACAGAATGTGCTGCTTTAAAGCTGAAAGCTGCTCTCACAGTCTTAGCAACATTAAAGGTTTCAATCACTGCTGGACAAAATCATATAGAACAGCTCTTCATACAGCTGGACTCATTCAGCTGCATGACTGAAAGAAAGAACAGCTGTACCTGAAGAGTATGCGATGTCAGCCATGTGATGTCAGGCGTGTGATGTCATGTGTGTGATATCAGGCGTGTGATGTCATGTGTGTGATGTCAGGCGTGTGATGTCATGTGTGTGATATCAGGCGTGTGATGTCATGTGTGTGATATCAGGCGTGTGATGTCATGTGTGTGATATCAGGCTTGTGATGTCATGTGTGTAATGCTCGTCAGTAGCACAGCTTCTAGCTTCTGCTACTTAATGTGATTGTTTGTCACATGACCCCAATACCATCTTACTTCAGAGACTGGTTGCCATGAACATGCCTTTAAACAGCGATGGGACGGTCATGTTCAACGCAACGTTGTTTGCCTTGGTGCGGACAGCTCTGAAGATCAAGACTGAAGGTAACTGAATGCTATGTAGTAGGAGAGTACCATGGCTCCCAACCACGTAACGATGAAACATAACTGTATAATACAGTTTGAAACACAATATATTATCATTTAATTGCCTCGCCACCATTTCGATCTGAGGTCATATTCTCCACCATAATGCCCCATGGGCGAGGTGTAATCAGATGTATGTGAAATGATAATATACGCATAACAGAGAGAGCATTTATTGTGGATGGTATTTTATGATGCATCACAAAGCAATGCTAAATATCAGTTACCGAAAGCCATGAAAACATACTGTGCAATAAAAAGTGAAACTTTAAAATACCTGTGATCACTCCCCAGTTCACTTCCCCTGAACATCTATGAGGTTTGACTTCGTTTAACAAAGACCCTGGTCTGCTTCTGGCTCTTGGCTAACCTTGTCAATACTTGTCAACCTCCAAATCCATTTGAAAACATCTACCCATGTTTGGGTTCTCAGGAAACCTGGAGCAGGCCAACGAGGAGCTGAGGGCCGTCATCAAGACAATCTGGAAACGAACCAGTATGAAACTTCTGGACCAAGTGGTTCCCCCTGCTGGTGGTCAGTCACATGGCCTTAACTGACTATCGCTAGAGGCCTGGTCTCTTCTATCACACACACACACACACACACACACACACACACACACACACACACACACACACACACACACACACACACACACAAGTAAACAGACTCAGAGAAAGGCGTGGGTTTAATCTTGATACTGACTTCACCAGAGGTTCGGAAAAAACCCTGCCAGATCAAAAATCTCTTTTTTTCCTCACACCAATGCAATACTGTGAAAAAGCAGACTGGACTTTTGTATTCTCTTTCTTTTTTGGGGGGAGGGGGGGGAAGCTTCTTCCTGTTTAGATTTTTTGAAATACAGATTAGGGCCGACGTGTCTCACACCGTGGTTCGGTCTCTGTCATGTCCCCGTCCTCTGACTACGGCGTGCCCATGTGTCTATCTGCTCTGTTATGCCTGTCCCTGTGGGGCCTCTGTGGGCTCACTACGTCTGTAGCGTGTCAGACTTCACGGCATGCATGCTCTCTGTGTCGAAAGGTTGCTGTGACCCCCCCCCCCCCCCTTCGCTCCCAGCTTCTCCGCAGCTTCTGCCCCAGTATGTGCGCCCTCTATCCTTCTGAATATTCTGAAGCAATTCTGTTTCAAGGTGGTGGCATGGAACTGGTGTCACCTCTGGCTTAGCCCTGTCCCCCATGGTGTTTAAAGGACACCCTCTTTGGGGTTAACGCCAACGGTCGGCTCTGCTTGCTTGCATGTGCTTAGTGGGATCTAAAGCTGCATCACCATCCCCTCCAGTTCTGTCCTAAGCTCCAGTGTAACTTATGTGGCTTTTTAAAACCTTGTTTAGATTGGAGAGGAAGTAGAGCAGTGGGTAGTGGTACATTGTAGCTGTTAGTGGGTAGCGGTACATTGTAGCTGTTAGTGGGTAGCGGTACATTGTAGCTGTTAGTGGGTAGCGGTACATTGTAGCTGTTAGCGGGTAGCGGTACATTGTAGCCATTAATTTACAAAGTGTATACATTTACAGTGTATAAACAAAATATTTTAGGATTCCATCACTTACTAAAGTAATAGAATGCATAAATATGTGTGTCTGAAATATTATATGTTTTATGTTTTATATGTTAGTTTGTATTTGATATTCAGATTCTCTAATTTGCTCAGTCTCCCTACCTCGTGTTCTCCGTTTTGAGATTTTCGTTTTTCTGTTAAAGTGAAATATCCTCTGTTCTTACCCTTCCATAAGTTCTGACATGTACCAATCAAGAACTTAAAAAAATGGAAGACTAAACATAGATTGACAAATTAACAAACCCCGAAATCCCGACAGTTTTCCACAGACCAAAGTAACTATGATTTGTTATGCCTACTTAGCATTTGCACCCAGACATTAAAGCATTTAATGGTTAATTTAAGAGCGATACGTTGACTTGTCTCTGGCTTTCTTTACACTCTCCATCACTGCAGTCAATTTTAGATGAGAATGGGGGCTCAAGGGGGCTCATCTGATGGCGGGGGGGCGGGGTTGTGTGGTCTGTTCACCCAGATGACGAGGTGACCGTGGGGAAGTTCTATGCCACCTTCCTGATACAGGACTACTTTAGGAAATTTAAGAAACGCAAGGAGCAGGGCCTTGTGGGTCGGCACCCGTCCAAGAACACAACCATGGCACTGCAGGTGGGTCGCTTTTCTGTTTATTTTCTAATGGTGGGGTTTGGGGAGGGTGCTGGATATGCTAATCCAAGGGCTTGGGCAAAATATATAACCTCAAATTTTATTTTAAAGGTATTTTATCTCTAAAAGTGGATTGCTGAGTTCAGGTTGTATTTTCTATAATGGCAACAAGACATTTTCTCTTGTCAACTACTGTTGGCCGCTCTCGTTTATACCCAGAGAAGTTCAAATAGACTCCCCAAAATGCAAGGTGTGCATGCCATATTAGCGTGCTAGGACAACAAAAACACCTTCAGATATCAGACCAGAATCTGATAAGAAATTGTTAAAGATTGTATGATAATGCCTACAGGTTGCTTGTGTCAGGAAGATTTGCAGTTCTGCATTGTGCCTGATCATGAGATGTAGACACCACAGAAAATCTTTAAGGTGCTACTTCTGTCTCCATCACAGGCTGGCCTCCGCACCCTACATGATATCGGACCTGAAATCCGTCGGGCCATATCGTGTGACCTGCAGGATGAAGATCTGGTGGACTTTAATCCTGATGATGATGAGGATATTTATAGGGTAACAGCCTGAACAGTGTATTTCACCCAATTGTGTTTGTTAGCCTGAATCAAACTGGTAGAATCATGATTAGTCTATCCAAGGTCGTTTGGTATTTTTTTTGTCAAAATCATTATTGAAGGTAATTGCTTTTTTGTGTTTTAAAGGAAAAATACTGTTTTTATGTTGTAAAATATTTATAGATATAGTTGGAGTTGTTTTGACCAGACTGTCTGCTCACAGAGGAACGGAGGACTTTTTGGTAATCATGTCAATCACGTCAATGGGGACCAGAGGAACTCCATGCATCTGACCAAAGCAACACAACGCCCTCTTCAGATCCACCTACCACCCAACCATGGAAAGCCACCTTACAGCCACCTCAACAACTCATGCTTCAAGTCCCCTAAATCGACCAATGCCAACCTCAACAATGCCAACGTGTCTAGTTTCCCTGGGTCCAAGGTCCATCGCCCTTCAAATGGGTTCCCCGCCCATGGCTCCTGCTTTAAAAATGACCATGACACACGCAAGAAATCATATGCAAAAAGGTAGCTTGTATTTGTGCCATTTGTTTGAATAACTTGCAACAGTTATGATGAGGTATAGCGCATGTACCAGCAGGCCAAGTGATGAATAGAGATATCCCTGTGATAAGTAGAGCGATAAGGTATAGAGAATGTACCAGCAGGCCTATTGATGAATAGAGGTATCCCTGTAATAAGTAGAGCGAAGAGGTATAGAGCATGTACCAGCAGGCCTAGTGATGAATATAGGTATCCCTGCGATAAGTAGAGCAAAAAGGTATACAGCATTTACCAGCACGCCTAGTGATGAATAGAAGTACCCCTATGATAAATAGAGCGATAAGGTATAGAGCATGTACCAGCAGGCCTAGTGATGAATAGAGGTATCCCTGTGCATATCTGGGACTATTTCATTTTGAGACAAATCAGGAAAATTCAGTCATATTGAAAGAGTTTCCAAGACCTGGTGTACTTTTGGGCGTTTCCAGACAAAAAGTTGGGAACTAATGTTATAGTTGATGCTCTGGGACTTCTTTGATTTTGAGACACACCCTATCAGTATTTTACAGTATTTAGTAGTGGCACAAGAAAGGACAGCCACAGGTGCATATCAGGTTAATGGGAATTCTTTTGAGTTGGGGTTTTTAAAAGATTTTTTACAGAGGTGGGGAGAGTGGGGTGTGGGAGCAGTTCGATGGGGGGAGGGCTGACAAGGCTATTCAAGTTCCAGTAGCCAGAGCTGTTGTTGTTCATCTGAAAATTGGCACTTGAACATGCTGTGATACATACAGTAATGTGCAAAAGATCAGCTCTCTTAATTAAGGAAATTAAGAAAATGTACTAGTAACTAGTATTTAATAGATCATTTTCAATCTAGTTATTGCAGATACTTTAGGAGTGCTTTTGAAATGACTCAACAAACACATTGACAGACATCATGGTTTTATACCATTTTATAGCAATTTATGCCAATTTAAATATTTTGCACAGTACTGTATATTATCAGGTATTGTACAGAGTGCATGTTGCATTGTTACTTTTCTGGGTCCCTTGTCCCCTGATTACAATCCAATCAACATGTTTCCTACCTGCTGCCTGGAATAGGACCCGCTACTGTGAGACCTTTGTAAGGTATGTGGTTACAAGTTCTTGGTAATCACTGGCAAATGCTCGTTCTTTAAATGCAGTCAGTAGGCAGGAAAATTGCATCTGTTTACTGGTGTGACTTCCTCGGAAACGGGGTGGCTGCAGTATGAGAGCTGGGTCATCTGAGCAAAACATTACAGCTCTGCCAATTGTCACAGGACATCAAAGGAGGGAGCTGATGGCACAATCAGCCTGTTCTGTGGAGAAGGAGAATGCGGGCACCATGCATGAGCCCTGCTCTGAGCGTCTCCACTGCCACATGGCACCTTAAAGTCAGAATGGCGGTTAGGGATTGGTGTTCTGCTCTCCGTTAAGATTCCAGAGCTGTAATCTAAGCTCCCCTCCGTTTCATCCCCAGTCGCCATTTTAACACAATGTGGGAATGTTTTGACCAGTGCAAATGAAATTAAAAAAAAAACCACGCTATACTAATTTTGTAGTAGTTAATTATAGTTAATTGTTTACCTTCATTGTATTCTTACAGCTATTTTTGACCTCTGACCCTAAACACGCAGGTCAGATATGGTGGATGGCTGGCATCCTGCCATCTGCAGAGAGGAGCATTCTTTGGAGGAATACTCTGACCTGGACTGCTGCTCTCTGGAGTATTACAGTGGCGAGGAGTTCTGTGATGACAACAGGTTTGTCGAATGGAATCCTATACTTATACAGTTCAATTCTGCCAGTCCTGTAATTAATCAAGGTTAGCTTCCTTTAAAAAGGGCCTGTCATTTAAAAGGGCCTGGGGGGTGTTACCACTGTGTATTTCTCATATTGGTCGTGATTTTTACTGAGGTGGCAGGAAGAAAATGGTTAATCAGATCAGGGGAGACTACGAAGGACGTGATGACCTAAAATGTTCATGTTTGTGTGGTTTGCAGATCCTGTAAAGAGGTGCATAGCAACAGCAACGACGAATCCGAAACCCCGAAGGGTTACTACCATGCAGCCGCCTCTTACCATCATGAAGACGAGTCCCCTATTTTCCACGAGTCGCGCAAGTCGCCAAAAAGACGACTGCTTCCTCTGACACTGCAGGGTTAGTGTGGATAACCCTGAAAAACAAAATAGTGTGAAAAAAACTAAATAATTGTCAAACTGAGACTTACTTGTTCAGGCCCTGAGTTCATGTTCAGTAAAAGCTCTTGCATCCGGCATAGTTATGGAGTGCCATGCTTTACTGGTACAAAAATAATTAATAAAATATTAGAGCATCTTCTATTGACAGTCATAAGGTATTATAGTGTTGATTATAATACTACATGAGCTCCAGTGATGCTCTCATCTATAATGTACCTTCATGATGCATTATAATGGTCAGTATAAGAATTAGTAAAGCATTACATCACCTTCTATTGACAGTCATAAGGCATTATAGTGATGATTATAATACTTCTTAATCTCCAATGAAACTCCCATCTAAAATTCACTACAGATACCCTCATTGTGCATCATAATGGTCAGTATATGAATTAAGGATACTTTATTCTGCACTATAAAGGTATCAACAGTGCATTATAGATGAGAGCTTTATAAAGCATTCATAATGCATAATAAACATGGCTATAATGTGCTATACCTTTTTATAAATATTTTTAGCCATGTTAATAATGTGTTATGAATGCATTATGTGTTCATAGATTCTTAGAGACATGGCGTTCATAGAAAGAGATACCATTACATTTGTTGCAAACTCATCTTCAGCGCAACAAAAGCCATCCTTCAGTTTTGAGTGTCTCAGGAGACTCAACAGTCAAGATGAGATGCCACTGTCTCCGCGTCTCACTGCTTTACCTCTTCAACTAATGCAGCACCAGGTAGGGTGGATGCCTTCCGGGATACAGGCATGCTGGAGGCTATGCTGGTGTCGTGACAGATTTGTGGCTTGTACCTTCATCTCTAGGTGATGGCCGTGGCTGGGATGGACTCGAACCTAGCACTCTCCCCCTCCTGCTCGATCTACTCCTGGGCCACACCACCTGCCACCCCCATAAAGAAGGAACATTCTCCCTATTGCACCCCTCTGATCCAAGTGGACCGGCCCAGAGGGGAGAGGAGGCGAAGCAGCAGCCAGATGTCTGTGCACCGGAGCTCCTGGTACACGGAGGACGCAGACCGACGACAAAGGACCCGTGTGCCGAGACACCTGCAGATACCGATGGAGTTCTGCCACCTGTACGAGCAGAAGAGGGGGAGTGCCAGCAGCCTGGTGGAGGCGGTAAGGTGGAGGTGGTGGGGGCTAGCTAGGGTGACCACCAGCATGATTCTAAAAAGGAGGACACCTTTGTCCATAAAGGAGGACACAGGCTTAAAAAGGGGACACCTGTGTCAATTAAGGAGAACTAAAGTTTTAAAAAGGGGACACCTGTGTCAATAAAGGAGAACTAAAGTTTTAAAAAGGGGACACCCGTGTCCATAAAGGAGGACTAAAGTTTTAAAAAGGGGACACCCGTGTCCATAATGGATGACTAAAGTTTTAAAAAGGGGACACCTGTGTCCATAATGGAGGACTAAAGCTTTAAAAAGGGGACACCTGTGTCCATAAAGGAGGACTAAGGCTTAAAAAGGGGGACACCTTTGTCCATAAAAGAGGACTAAGGGGTAAAAAGGGGGACACCTTTGTCCATAAAAGAGGACTAAGGGGTAAAAAGGAGGACACCCATGAAAACCTGTTGGGGGGAGCTATATCATAAATGTACTACAGAATCTGGGAATAGTATATCTATCACAGTATTTATTTTGTTATCTAGAGAGCATGGCATGAAAAAAAATAAACAGCTTTCTCAGCTTCCATAATGTGTGTATGTGCGTGTGTGCGGGTATACCTTACTTTATGGGGACACAATGTCCCCACAACATGATGAATACCCATCACTCAATTTAATAAAATTGCAATGAAAAAACTAATAATTCAAATATTTTGCTTGGTTATTTATGGGCTGGGTAGGGGATAAGGTTAGCGTTAGCATTTTTCCCATAGAAATGAATGAGCGGTCCCCATAAAGATATGTGTCCGCATGTGTGTGTGTGTTTGCGTGCTCATGATCGGGAGTTGTGCTAGTGCTAGTTGCTGACGGGGAGGTGGGTAGGGGAGGGAAAGAGGAGGTCATGGGGGGTAAAAGGAGGAAACCCAGAAGCAGTTTGACCAGAGGTCTAGCAAACCGGACTGCATGGACCATTATGCTATATGCTAATGCTTCACTGGCTGGTCGATGCTGGGGAGGACACTGGCGTTTGTTCGCCGCTTCTCCAGTTAAGTCAAGTCAAGTCAAGCCAAATTTACGGCAAGTTTTTAAATAACCTTTTGCCTTTTTTATTACCTGCGTAACAGACCAGTGGGAAAAATCACGAGCTACTGAGTTGTGTTTGTCTATCTGTTGTTGTTAGTGCAACATCACCTGGAGACTCCCTTGATCTGTATCAGTAACTTGTTGCCAATCATCGGCATCGCTGCTGCGTAGCCATATGTTCGTGTTGTATTTTGGACTAGCAGCCACGCGGTGAAAAAATTTGCCGCGCATTTTCCTTTCATGCCGTTGCTGTTACCACTATTTTAAATTACTCGGCCGACCAGCTGATGAATTTTAAAAGTTTCTTTACTCTTATGCACGGTGGAATGATTAAACAACTTGGACTTGTTCACTGACTGCGTTATATAAAAAGAAGTTCCCAAAGAAAGTTCCTCTACTCACAGACAAATTCCACCACCCCGGCTCTCTGGTCAGCCACGCGAGCTGTCGCTCCTCACACACGTCATCAGAACAGTGTCCCCTACTGGATAAGTAGTTTGGGCGTCTCTATGACAACACCTCTCGGGGAACCAAACGGAAAACGTGACGTGGATTCCACTCTGCTACGGTCACTATGAAGATTTGATAATTATATCCCTCTAAATGAGAGCTGTCCCCCAGGATATAGCTACCTCCAGAAAGCCAGCAGTACAGGTTTTAAATTTGTTTACTTTTAAATTGCTTGCTTTGTCTCTTTGAGATCCTGTGATGTAAAGGGCACTATAAATAAAATGCATTATTATATTATTATCATGAGTTTGGCCAAAAGCCCGGCAAACTGTAACCTTTCTTCTGCTGTCGTGCAGGTTTTGATATCCGAGGGGCTGGGCCAGTTTGCCAAGGACCCAATGTTTGTCACGGCGGCAACGCGTGAGATTGCAGATGCATGTGAGCTGACCATCGATGAGATGGAGAGTGCGGCAAGCCACCTGCTGAACAGCGGCGCGCTGCCGGGACCCAGCTGCGGGGAAGGCGGGTTGGGCCGCGCCCGCCGAGGAGACTACGAGCTGCAGGACATCTCTGCTGGCTACAGCGACGAGGAGTCCGAGCGCTCCAGCAGGAGGTATGAGGAGGACCTGGCAGATGAAATGATATGCATTTCGAACGTGTAGCACTCGCTGTGACCCCAAACACGGGCCGGACACACGTTCAGCTGCCTGCCAAGAGAAGTGCCTTTTCTAGCAGAATGCAGAAAGGCGATTGCAGGTAGACGGGGGAGTAGCTGCAAGGCTGGGGGCCCGAGAGACAGCCCCGCCTGCTCTGCGACGGTGGAGCCACGGGGACACCCAACAGCCTGCGGTGAAGAGTCGGCGGCCATGTTCTTAGGCAGAAATGGGAGCATGAGCCACCAGAGTATTGCTGAGTCCAAGGGAGGTGCAGGAAAATCCACTGCAGTGACACTCAAAAGCCAGACAGGCGCATGCAGGCGAGCAGCAATGTTACAGCTGCTGGGCATCCAGTAGGACAGACTGCATCATTACCTCAGTCGCTCCATTTTCCACTGGCATATACAGGAAAATGGCCTTTCCTGGAGAACATATCATCCACAAAGGATGATGTGTCGAACTGAGCTCCGAACGAAGTGTGGAAAATCATAATGCTGCCCTTTTTTGGCCACGAAATGAAAAAATGATTTTAAAACTAAAATAAACCAGAAGAGCTCAATCACTTGCATTTAACACATTCTAGGGAATAAATAGCTAACATGCATTAATTAAATATGCATTTAAATGCTCCAACAGCCAAGTTATTTTTAACACTCTGAATAGCTTATTTATGAAAAAATGGTGTAAATCAAATGTAACATAAAGAGATTTCTATATTTTGTAACAGTATACGACACAGACAGCAATATGTTGTGTATATATTGTTATACATATGTGTTTGCGGAACGTGTATTTGCACATGACATGCAAAATGATGTTGCATCTGAAACAAAAAACACTCAAAGTTCTGTTTTCCCAGCTACAAAAGTCTTCTTTAACACTGTAGGCAAGTATAAACACACATACATACAAAGACCAAACAACGACAAAAGCAATATTAATAATAATGATTATCATTGTTATTATTTGTGGAATTACTAGATGATAATTTTTCATATCATGTGCAAAGCCGGTGGCCTGGTACAGGTCAAATAAGATTTTAAACTGTTATAGATGCAGAAACTGCAAATATTACTGGGTTGCATGTGTTAACCAGAATTCACTATTTTAGTTATTTAAGGGGAGAAACATTTTAAAGTCAGTAATCACTGAAAACTTTTTGAAATAGTTCATTACAGAAGACCTTCCACATGTTCATTTACGCGTTGATTTTCCTTTGCCTTTTAGGTAAGTGGTGATAATATGGATGGACTATTGAACATGAATGAATGGACAGATTAATATTTTTCCTAGAACAGCTGAATGGAAAATGGATTCGAACCCACAACCCTTTTTAAAATATTAAGCCACAGAGATTTAAGATATTTTATTTTTGTAAAGTATCTGCCCTTTAATGCTAGAGCAATATTATTTCCTTGCTGACCCCTGGTAATTAGCCAGTGTTTTTTTGATAATCCCTCCACACGTACAGGAAAATAAAATAATGCCGAACTGCCTAACACTATGCTGTATTAGTTACACAGAAATACCACCTGCCTATACTCCTCTGCATATTACCTTCAGTTTTGTTTCGACTCCATTATACCTCCATTGATGCAAATATTTTACACACCTCTGAATAAAAAGTGTTCCTGTATTTCCTCTTAGATGTGGAATTTCTCTCTTAAGTTTTAACTCAATTATTCTACAAAAAATATCTTTAACCAGAGCAACATACAAAATGTCTAAGAATAAAAGGGGTAACTTTAGAGATATGTTTTAAGGATGAGTTCATTCATTGCATGCTGTGTTGTGTGTTTACAGTTTTCACTAAATGTTACCATGTAAGGAAACCCCATTTTTATTTGTTCTGGTTGTGCACATTGGAAAGGTTCTGTCTCATTTAAAGGAACCGAGCGGAATTTTCTGACTGATTACATACAAGACCACGTATAAACAACTTGCATACTGAGGGTCTCACCCATATTGTCTTCCAATACTAGCAAACACCAGTTTATTACACTTAGTGTACATTAGTTCTATACTATTTCATTTTATTTGCGCAGGATATTTGTGTAAACAGGCGAGTAGCTGTTTTACAGCAGTGATAGACGCCACTGAAAACTACAGAGCATGAAAAAACACAACAGAGATACTGATTCTTGCAGGTTTGGGCACCATAACTGTAATCACAAGATCTGTTCTTGACAACACTTTTATTGAAAGTTATGTAAAGTTCCAGTCATGTTCTGAATCAATATATTTGCGAGTGTGTGTTTGTCCGCACATAGCAAAAATACAAGTTCTATTATGTATGGACAATGATTTTATAGACAATTTAGAAAATTTATTAGAAAATAAATTACATAATGGCTCATTCTGATATGCATAATTAAGTTATAGTACTGTGAGGTTCAATTATTCATTAATAAAAACAAGAAACTGTTCTTAGATTGTTCTTTCAGCACTAAGACTGTGTTGAAAGATGAAAATTACTCAAAAAGCAGTAAACATGGTTAATAGCTTACACATACTCACATACAATTTTAGGACGTTTCCAGTTCTAACCTGACTCATTATTGTGTATATATCATAAATATCATTAAAATCATGTGTGATATATATATTTTGTAGCAGCATTCACAGTATTGAAATGCCCTGCATTTTCTAAGAAACCTAATCTCCTATTTCTATCTTTCCTGTTTTCAATAATAATGTATTATAAAATTACAAAGAAAAAAATGAAGGCTAGTATTAAAATGTCATCGTTTTTGTGTCCCCAGAGTTAGTGTTGAAGGATAATCATGGGCTAGGTGGCCCTGTTGTTCCCTTGTCCTCGTGCTCACTGCCGTCTTTCCGTGGTCGGCGGCCGGTACACTGGGATGCCTGTATCCCGCAGCGTCGGGACGCCCTTGATGGCATCGGCGGCTTTCTCCGCAATCATGATGGTGGGGGCGTTGAGGTTCCCACTTACCATGCTGGGCATTATGGATGCGTCGACCACTCGCAGGTTCTCCACACCCAGTACCCTGGCCTCGGGGTCCACCACCGCCGTCGGGTCCGTGGGGCGACCCATCTTGCAGGTACAGGAGGGGTGGTAGGCGCTGTCCGCTTTCTGTCTCACGAAAGCATCGATCTCCCTGTCCGACTGCACCTGGCTGCCTGGTAACAGCTCCTGTCCTCGGAACTCATCGAAGGCCCTTTGTGCGAAGATCTCCCTGGATAGCTTCACACACTCTCTGAACTCCCGCACATCCTCCTCTGAGAATAACAGAAATACATCAAAACCGTGAAGAATACAGGCACATGGAACACAAAGCAGGCTCATTTTTAGCTCGTTTTACCTGTTGAAAGGTAGTTGGGCTCTATGATTGGGTGATCCAGAGGGTTCTTGCTCTTTAACTTTAAGGATCCTTTACTGGTGCTTCTCATTGGTCCAACATGAACCTATAATGTTAAAATTGGAGCAATATGAGAAGTTTGTGGCTTCTGAAGTTAAGCTACAAATCTTGCATGAGTGAAAGGTCATGGTTAGTCAAGGCTGATGTGTATCCTTCCTCACTGATCTTTGTCTCAGTGGGGAAGAGAGGAAGATAAAGTTAGAAAGGCAGTTTTCCTTCAGCATTGCACATTAAAAATTAGCATTAAAAGTAACATTTTCCCAATAAGTCCACAGTTTTTCAGCTGTCAAACACAGTAAACTCACTTGAAAGGCTTCCATTTTGGCCTTGGCACGCCCATGGTCTATTACCATGCAAGGGAGGAAGTGGAACTGAACATCGGGGTGGGTGACACCAGCACAGCTTCGGATGAAACCCCCGCTCTCCAAGTGTGCAGTGGCACCGTACCCTAAGGGACACCCAGGATGAAAGGTCAGCTTTAACAACAGGAAGTGAGAGGTGTGAGCGAGCCAGTGGATGTTCTGAACAGTTCATTCGTCACAATTATCTTATACGAAAAACAAAATCAGGGACAGGTTTTTTTTTTCCAGATCCTGTGAATAAAATGATAAGACGTGAGAGAGATGAAAATCAGCAAAACTACTTAACAATAGAGGTATAATCGACGTGAAGGTTCAAAATGATTCTCGGCTGTGTCTCACTTGCTTGGCCCCCCTCCCAGCCGTACCTGTTTGCTTTAGAAGCCACTCTAGGCCAATTTTTATCATTTGAGGAGGCTTCTGGGCCTTGTACAGGGTGATGGGCTTGGTGCACTCCTGCTGGACATAAATCTCCAGGTGGTCCTGTAGGTTACTGCCAACACCTTCACAAAGGATGCCAGGGATCATTTTAGAAAGGAGCGTGAAACCTGTATGATACTGTATTTTTTTACCTTTGTTAGTACCTAAAATTGAAACACAGCCTCTCCCTGTGTTATGATGGCGTTACATTCCGACGCACCTATTGTAAGATGAAAATATCTAAAAGCAGCCTGTTTTATGATAAACTGTTGAATATCTCATGGAATTCATTGAATAATGTACTGAAAGTGAAGGACATTTACCCATCATAAAATCGAAATATATGTACATGGACCATCAGAAACTGGTGCGTCTGCAGGCCATTGAGTGCCCACTTGTCAGCTATCAGGAAATTAGACCTGAAGATCTGACGTCAATCAAGTACAGTATATTTGTTCTTTGATTTAGTTGAAGGTTGTACCGGAAACGCAAAGTAAAGCCTTAAAAATGTATTTTAAAAAGTCTTTCAATGCTACAGCGATGTTCCTGAATTAATGAGTCCAACTTTTGTCTTTGCTGATTCTGGTACGTCAGGCCTGGGCAGTTATTTTCTGTGAAAAGGCCAAATACAAGCAGGAGCCATTTTATGATTATTTTCACGCCCCATACTACAAGAGAAAGCTTGTTAATTTTTTTGACATTCTTTTTCAAAAATACCTACATTCTGAGTTTTTCATTTTTCAGAAAGGCATGTGGAACGGTTGTAGTAATGGCATCTCCGATTATTCATAGCATTTGAACACACAACTTTCTAATTTATTTTCATGATTTCTTGGGGCAGTAAAAATAGCTCAGCGGGCTGGATATGGCTGTGAGTCAGAATTTTCCCAGGTCTCATGTTAAGGAACAAAGGATAATGTGATGGGGGAAAAGATGGGAAATCACCTGGAAGATGTGACACAATGGGAATGTCAAGTTTTTTCAAGTCATCTGCATTTCCCACCCCAGACAGCATGAGGACCTGTGGCGAGTTGATGGCACCCCCACTCAGAATGACCTGTTTTTCAGCAAACGCCTGAGCATGAACAGCAAACACCAGTACATCTTAGTGCCACCAACAAAGCCAAAGACTTACTCTGATAAGGGTAAACATCAGCTGTACTATACTTACAGCACACAAAGGAAAAATACTCATTTTCATATTGACAATTAACTATTAACCATTATTAAAATACCCATAAAAGGAAGTGTACAGGGTCAATCTTATCTATACTGTAAATCAGAGGGAGGGAACCTGATCCATGGAGAGCCTGTGTGGGAGCAGGTTTCTGGGACGACTTCTCAATCAGCCAATAACAGCAGGTCCCCAGGACTGGAGATGGGAACTACTGCTTTATTATTGGCTGTTTGACAGGTAATCAAAAAAAACCTTCACCCTGGTGAAGGCTCTCCACGGATCAGGTTCCCCGCCCCTGATTTAAACAGTAAACACTCAGTGTCAAAAAAAGTTATACACTCAGAAGTAATGGTCCAATTTGGACGTAATGTGGTAGGTGCAGACCAGCGGTGGGTATGTAAATGATTTGATTTGCATGGAGCTGGTGCATCTAATCACCAGACACAGAAGTACAGCATTATCAGCACTTGACGGAGTTTAATAAAGGTCACATTGTGGATTTGCATGAGGCCTGGTGGTGGTATCATGTTGCCTGGCATGTGGGGCATGCAGATATCACAATCGCCGACGTTGGAACCACATCGTGAAGGTTCTGTTCACCCAAGACAGACCACACTAAGGGAGGGTCAATGTATTGTGCGGCAAGCATTAAAGAACCCCATGACAACAGAACCTGCCATCAGGACCCAAGACTCCCTACTCAAACTTGGCAAAGCATCTTAAAGACCGACATCCCGGTCTTTAAGAGAAATTTCACAAGGTCAGTAAAGCTTGCATTCCAGCAACAATGAACTATTAAACACTTATCAAAAATGTTAACTTGGCCAATGCACACCAATTACCATTAGCCATTTATCTATATGCAGTTAGCCAACAAACACGTTACCCATATGTTATCATTAAGGTAGTGGATAGGCGAATGGCTAATAATAAAATGATATACAGTGGTATCTCAGAACTCTAATTTAATCCGTTCAGAACTCCGGATCGAATCCTAAAAAGTTCAAGATGTAATTGGATTTTCCCCATAAGAAATAATGGAAAAACCAATTAATTGGTTCCCAGCCCCACATAAATACACCTAAATATGTTTTTTTTAGCATTTAAACACAAAATGAACTGGATAAAACAATAAGAGCAAAAATCTACAAAAGGGGGTAGAGCTTTTTCATATTTAGCTCCAAAGCTTTGGAATAGCCTTCCAGACCTTGCAGACACAGTTACCCAGTTTAAGAGTAGACTAAAGACGCATCTCTTTAATCTGGCATACGTGTAACTCATCCTATTACTGCATACTTCATGTACATCTAT
>JAABNY020000108.1:13507986-13518385 GCA_015164015.2 Brevimyrus niger
TTGTGAAGCCACAACACGCACAACCTTGAGGCGGATGGGCTACAACAGCAGAAGACCCCACCGGGTACCACTCATCTTCACTACATTATTCTGCTGAAAGAGGCCACTGGCATTAAAGAATATCATTGCCAAGAAGGGCTGTACTTGGTCTGCAGCAATGTTTAGGAAGGTGGTACATGGTAATCTTACATCTACATCAATGCCAGGACTCAAGGTTTCCCAATAGAATATCGCCCAGAGCTTCAAAGTACCTCCATCAGCTTACAGTGCCTTTTTCTCATGGGACATCCTGGTGCAAACACTTCTGAATGCTCACGCACCCAGCCAGCCACGTGATGTCAGTGCAGGGGTCAGCAATGCATTGTGTTTTCTGACTATCTATCATAGCCAGCATTCGCTTTTTCAACAGCATTTGTGAGGTCAAGCACTGATGTTAGACATAAAGGTCTGGCTTGCAGGTGTGTGTGGGCCCGGCAAGTTCTTCCAAACCAAACTCACCCAACCATGTCTTTATGGACCTTGTTTTGTGCACTGGGGCACAGTCATGTTGGAACAGAGAAAGAACTTCCTCAAACTGTTCCCACAAAGTTCAAAGCATAGAATTGTCTAAATATTTCTTGTTTAGCATACCAAGCTCATGACTGAGTTGAAGGCCATGCCCATGAAAGTATAATCCAAAGGACAACAGGCCAGTGGCAATGGCTCTAAGACTACAAGGGAAGCTCTACCTTTTCTAAAATATTACAAAACTGTTGTATTTACATTGCTATTAAAAGAGCGTGCTAGAACGTGCATGGCTAGTTCATTTACATCAAGTATTAATTGCTGGATTGTTGGTGGCGACCGGTAGTTTGCACATGGTGTGAGAGTTCACACTGGTTCACAGAGCTGCACACCTACGAATGCTGAAGGTACTGCAATCTCCTGTAAACTTTGCCATCTCTGTGCCTGGAAGTTCCCCTGAGGTGTCCCGACTTTCTTGTTATATCAAATCCCAGAAAGCATAGCCTTGGTGGTAAATCCTTGAATCTGGATTTTAGACAATATAATAACATCATAAAATTTTCTTGGTTGCTTCTTTCATTTCTGAAAGCACCTTTCTGAACTGAAACAGGGTATTGGGGGCTTGTTAGTACATAACAGCAGTGGCCAACTGGTCGTTGGCAATTGACAAGTTAATCCCTAAGACAACTTCCATTCTAATATACAGAGATGGATCCCCGCACCCTGATCTGCAAATCATATTGTAACAATTTGGTAGCTTGCCAGAGCGTTTTCTTCATAAATGTAGATCTCATTGTAAAAAAAGAACACTGAATTGTGAAAGAACACTAGTATATAGTATGATGCCTATGCGAGAGGTTTTTCGCAATTCAATTCAATGTGATATGTTTCATTTTTCATCATACTGTAATATGAAACATTTTGAGTTCTTGGAATTGCTGTCCACCCTGTGATATTGGGGTAACCACAACAATAAGCTTAACTCCTACATGCTCACTTGGCTGTGGTCAAGCTTAACACGCCCGTCCGCTCATGATGAAGTATCTCATTTAGATACATAATTTTAGAGTATTAAAATATATTTTTGCAACTTATTATGTTGCCACAGCAACGTCACCTTGAACAATTGCAAATTAGACCAATTGTATTTTCATGAAATGCTCACTTTAGGTAAGAACGTCCACCCTGACATTGTCCATTTTATTGTACTTCTCAATCTGACTCCCAATGGCTTCCTCTACTGACCTATATGCTGCCCTGCTGCATGGCACAATGTTAATATTACGAGGCTTATCTAGTTAATTTGATTAGACATTTGTTTATTATTTAAACCCCATGATTTAATATTCTATGAAAATTTAAGCTAACATCCAGGGTCGGGGTTAGGGTTAGGGTTAGGCTAACCTCTTTTGTGTTTAGGATTTGCTCGTTCTCCCTGTGTTATGTGGCTTTTTTCTACTCCAGTTTATTTCTGTAGTCCCAGGATATGGAGTTAGGCTTCATGTTGCCTGTAATGTGCGACTGTATGTGTCCTGTGATGAACTGGCATCCCATCCAAGGTGTACCAGTGCTTTGTGCTCTGTGCTACCTGGGATAGGCGCCAGGCCCCACATGACTCTGGGCAGGATAAGCAGCTGGGAGATGGATGTAGGATGTGGGTTTATGAAAGAAAAACTAGCAAGTGTTCCCGGTTTGTATGTGTTATGTACAGTAATATATAAAACACCCCTGCCATTTCTCAAATAGGGTTACATGACTTCTGCATGCACTGTTCAGGTTAAAAAGACATCGCACTTGGATAGTCAAGGCTGGTTTTGTGGGGGACGTCTGTCTGTAAAGCAGATTCTGTCTGCAGCAGTAGTGCTGCCGGTGCTTCAGCTGTGTTGAGATGTTTGAAGCTTGCAGGCAATCATTACATGATTACAGGTCCTAAACGGCGGCTTCATCTGCAAGAACACTTTGTATGCATGTGCCTGCATGTGCATGTACTGTACCTGTGTGTGCATGTACTTGCGTGTGCATGTGCCTGTGTGTGCATGTGTCTATGTGTGCATATACCTGGGTGTGCATGTACCTGGGTGTGCATGTACCTGCTTGTGCATGTGCCTGCGTGTGCATGTGCCTGCGTATGCATATGTCTATGTGTGCATGTACCTGCGTGTGCATGTACCTGCGTGTGCATGTGCCTGCGTATGCATATGTCTATGTGTGCATGTACCTCCGTGTGCATGTACCTGCGTGTGCATGTACCTGCGTGTGCATGTACCTGCATGTACCTGCGTGAGCATGTGTGCACACATTCAGGTGGTGTGTTCACATCCTTTTTTGACACTGTTAATGCCACCTAAGTGGTTGAAAATGGCTTAAAAATAAATGTGTTACTTTTGCACACTGTGAGAGTGAAAGGATTTCACAAGCTGCTCACAGACCCTCCAGAGATCCTTTCATCCATAATGGCATTTTCATCCGACTGCTGAGGCCTTCTGGGCTGCTCATGGCCAGGAGCTCATGCATTGCAACATTTAGCATCTGTCCACCCCCCTACACTCATTCACATGTTTGGGCTCAGGTCTGACATTATCACTCTCGAACCAGCTAGCATGTGAAATGTTAGGAAATTACATTAAGTGGTGAACAGGTAATAGCTTTAGACATGATTTCATTTGGATTAGGATGAAAACCTAGATCCAGCCATGGACATAAATGATGGGGTGTATGGGAGGTTGTAGCCCCCTACAATAATCAGAACAGGCCAATACAACCCCCAAATAATCATAAAACCCCTCAATGTTCAATCCAAAGTTATGCCTTTGCATCCAGCCATCAATGCTAAACTAGTTAAATTTGATTTGAACATAATGATACTTCATGACCACATGACTAGCCAGGCATTTTGTCTTTTTAGAATGAGAGTAGAATCTCCAAAGAATAAGTTATTCCCACTAAGACCCATAGATGTTTGCAAGAACTCATGCAAGTTACATTTAAAAATGAATATCATGCCCTTTGGATGTTTTTAAAGCTGTTATGGTTATGGCTCAAAGTTTATGGAAATGTATTTTGATATTTATATTTTTTCTGAAGCTTACTTTTAATCTTTCTGAGTGCTTAGATGCCTTCATATTTTTGAGCACTTGGATTAAGACTAAATATATCAAATTTAATTTTGTTAAAAAAAAACTTGTCTTTCATCCATGACAGTGGGACAGTCATATTAATCTTGAATTGAATTTGACTACTCTGACTTCAGGCTCTTGAATCATCGTGGATTCGTAACTGAAATTAGTCACATTGAACCCGCCAACATACTCCTTTGTTATATGACTATATTTAAGCCTTTAGCCACCATCAACCCTGGATCATGTGTTTTTAGGTTTATACATTTATGTTTTCCTATTTCCACGTTGCTTGCAGCTTGTATACAACTCTGGAATGTATAAAAAAGCCAAGAAAACATTTTATTTGGATTGTTTGCGGCTGTGCAGTCCGCTTAACTTTTTCTCCAAGTTTGTTCTTTACTGTTTTCATGTGTGCATGCTGTACTCTAAAATTAGCTTAGGACATTTTCACATTGTTTGCACATACTTTTCATCCAAAGCACTATGTTTAAGTTGCTTGATTTTTTAATATGCCCAAATGCAGCTGGATGTATTTACTGAAGCAGTAAATACTAGCTATCTTGCTCTAGGATACAACAGCAGGACCATCTCCGATCAGTTCCATTTGACCACAATCCCACCAGCTGTCCTCAGCTGTTCATCTCCCCAAGGTATCCAGATCAAAATGGAAGCCTCATGACATTGCAGTCTTTTCAATTCAAGTTGTTTTTATGACAACGGGATTTATTGTCTTATACCACGATTGCAGTTCACATTGGTACAATAATGTAGTCTTACAATGGGTTGATTACGCTAAATATTATTAATTATATTAAATAACAATGACATGCCATGATGACGTAAATGTTCCTGTTTCTGAGATATGATGAATTTGGAAGAAGTCTGTATTGTACTGTGCACTCACCCCTTCTCCATTTTTCTATGGTGTTTTATTACTAAAGGTTTTTGAATGGGTGCATTATGTCAGAGACGTAATATCTAAACTATAATTTGTAAAATAAATAAAAGGCATAATTGCAGAAGATGGGAGAGCTACCCTGGCTGATTTCAGTAAAATCCACAAGATGTCAGTAGTGAGCCAAAGGCTGCCTTGTGCTTGGGGTTCTAGCCGCTTACTGTCTGATCCATTAGCCTTGAGGAAACTCTTTGTTTTAATCCACCAATATCGACACTGCCTGTTAACATTTTTTACTGAAGGAAAAATACTGCATCTCCTCTTCTAAGCCATATGTTATTTTTCACTGCTATCGCTTTTGGACATCAAATGCATAGAAAAATGATGGATGAGGTTCGCTTTATCTGAATGATCTGTAATTACTTGTTTTGGATTGCTGTCAGTTTTTCTAATGAAAAAATGTGATCTGAGTAAATCAGTGTATCTCCATGAGTCCAACTCACAAAAATCCTGTTTTTTTCCGGGGGGTTGATATGGTGTTCAACTGAGACGTGGGCCTTTTCATTTTGCCCACCATTGCTGACTGAGAGTGAGAAGTTTCCTTAGTCGCTTGTTGAAACTCATTGCACCTATGAAAAAAACTGCATGAAGACTTTTTTTTCTACCCAAACATACACACGAGCATGTGAGAGATTCACACCATTTGTTCCTGACAGACATTTTTTATGTATATATCCTATGCTCTTAGTCCTATTTGAATTGTGAAATTCTCATGCTGAGTTGTGAGGTTGTGAGCAGATCCTGGCATCAGACCATCTCCTTCTCCAGCTTTCTGTGCCATGTGAAGATGTCTCCCAAGCTGTCGCTCCACCAGACCCCTGCTGCACTCGTGCTGACAAGCCATGATCCCCCTGATTGATTTCAGCTCGTTATGCTTTTATTGAAAGGATGCTTTCGCAGATTTCATTAAGCTTTGTTCCAGGCCTGCAGTGGTGTCAGCCCGCTCAGCAGTTCAGTGAGTGGTTCAAATTGGAATTAAAAAAACGTCAGTATGGAAAATTTTATAATGGAATCTGGACCTGAAACATCTGATTATTTATAATTCTGGTTATGGTAACTGATACTCATCTGCTACAGTATGTGAGCTGGCTTCATTTGAGATGTTTTTTTGCCACTTGTACTTTTTGCAGTAAAGATCCTTTCTGAATTGTCTGTTCTGACAGTCATGTGTCCTATAGTCAACTGCTACATTCTCTGCTTCACAAAGGAAAAGATCGACCTTTACGAACATTTGGTATTGATGATCATGTTTTTTGGTCAACACTGTGACTATCACACATTTAATTTAATTTTTTGAAGTGGTGTGAGGTGTTTGGTTTTCATAAAAAAGGTTTAAGGGATGTTATAGAGAATTATTGTTCTCAAAGACTGATTAATAGTGCTAGTTTATGGCGTGAATTAAAGACGATGTCTTGTCAGTTGAAAAATGTTTGCGGCTAACATAATTGTCCTAGTAGAAAAAGTGGTTTGATCTTTTGAAGAGGGAATCCGTGATGTACAACAGCCTAAATTTGTACTCGCAGGCTTGCCTGTGTTTTGAAAGATAGGATTTCCTTTTTTACACTTAAGCTGCCGAGCCAAATAAAAATAGAAAAGCCTAGAGAAAAGGGTCGATGTGTTTAAGCTGCTTTCTCTGGGGCGTGGAGTCTGCCTGTGGATGACAGTGGGCTTGTCTCTTTGAGCTCAGACAGCCATCAGACACAGTCTGATTCCTGTTGACATGGAGGCCTGGAACCACAGCTGGTTCCTGCCACTGAGTGATAGCAGCCTGTTGGCAGGATGGTGCTTCTGCCTCTTCTCAAGTTCAGCTTCAATCCTGCCCGAGAATACGGTTTACCCGTCACGGCGCTCTGAAGAGAAAACCCATTTATTTTGAATCCACTGTGCCAGCGAGACTACTTTTGTGCCCAGAGTCTGTTTAGAACTGAGATTAATCTGCTGTGTTAGCCAACATGTGTTTTCTGTGACAATTTTGCTCTGTAATGGTGTAGCTCAGCTTGAGCCTTAAGGTTCTTTTACTGGTATACGGCTTCACAGCTTACAAAGGAATTTCTTTCCTAGAAAGTTTGAAGGTTTATGTATCTCAATAATATGCTACAATTCTATCTTCACTACTCAATATCTGTGTTCACAACATGCTAGAGCAATACTGATTGCATTTCAGTTTTACAGATGAGTAAATCAAATACTGAATGCAAAAATATAACTAAAATGCGAATTATGTAACCATTGAAATTTTGAAAGTGTCACGTCCTGCATTACTTTGCGCTCATTCTCTCAATTGTGTGGCTTGTTACAGCCCTCATGTGGATCACCCCAGGTGCCTCTCGTCTGCTCCCTTGTCAGTGATGTATATAGTGTCTCGCTGTCTTGAGCTCCCCAAACCCTGTTTTGACCCCTCGTGGTCCATTTCCTTTTGCCTTCCTTGTTGTTTTTGTTTAAATAAAGCCTATTTTGTTTTCCCCATGCCTGCTATAGGGCACAAGGCTGTCCTGGGGCCCAGACCAACCCCTGAAACACTACCCCATACCATTATCCCTCCTCCATCAAACTTTACAGCTGGCACAATGCAGTCAGGCAGGTAACGTTCCCTTGGCATCTGCCAAACACCCACTGATTCCCTGCCAGACAGAGAATCATCATTTAACCCGCCACAAAACATGTTTCCACCGCTCCAGAGTCCAGTGCTGGTGTGCTTTACACCACTCCATCCGACGCTTGGCATGATGGCTTGGTGATGTGAGGCTTGCATGCAGCTGCTCGGCCATGGAAGCCCATCCTCTGAAGCCCCCGGCACACAGTTTTCATGCTGGGGTTAATGCCAGAGGAAGTTTGGAATTCTGATGTTGAGTCAGCAGAGTGTTGTGTACAGTATATGCGCCTCGGCAGTTGGCGACCCGCTCTCATACTTTACATGGTCTGCCGCTACGTGTCAGATTCTCTGTCGTTGCTAAACTCTTCCATATTGCAATAATACCACTTACAGTTGACCGTGGAATATATAGCAAGGAAGAAATTTCAAAAACTGAATTGTTGACAGTACCATGCTTGAAATCACTTAGCTCTTCAGAATGACCCATCCTTTCACAAATGTTTGTAAACCCAATTGCACGGCTAGGTCCACGATTTTATGCATCTGTGGCAAGGGGTCTAAATGAAACACCGAAATTCAATGATTGAGAGATGTGTCCCAATACTTTTGTCCCTATTGTACCTCTATCTGTTACATTTTTATATGAAAATTGATGGTAATCTGCAATATGTGAACTAAGCTTTATCAACAATTGTGATACTGTTTTACTGCTTCTTTAAGAAGATATACAAATATAACTGTACTGTACAGCTCAGGGATCCATTTCCATTTTTTGCCTGCTGGATTTTCGTCTTGCCACAAGTTTTCAAAAGCTACTGATATTTCATTCCAGGTGGCATGTGACAAACATGTTGGATGAAGTCTCTGAAATCGTTCACTCTGCTTTAATACCCTGATCCTGAAAGTTACTTGTTGTTGCCTGGGTCTCCAGGCAAATAACAATGTCTTTGTTGGATGATTTAAGGATATACGTTTCAAAAAGGTGCAGTGGATTGCCAAAAATTAAATAATGAAAAGCCATAAATTAAGGTTGTTTGTCTTATATTAAGTGAGGGTGGATAAAAGACTTTCTGACAAGAAGGGGGCAGTGATTTGAAATAAAATGACACATGAAGGCTTCTGCAATAAGAATGAATGCAGGCATGAAACATCTTCAGTTTCGTTGGACTGAATCTCAAGTTTTGTCCCACCAAGAAGCCCTTTTTAAATGGTTATTTATGTTAATTCACAGATGAAACATAAACAACAATAACGTCTTTGCTTTTCTTTAAGTAAAACTTTATTTTAGATATACTTATTAAACGAAAAGGCAGGTGCTCCTTTGACTGCTCTCTTGTTCCACCAGATGATGATGCTTTATCCTTCTCTGGATCCAGCCGTGTGAAACGCGCTGCTTCACAAACAGGTGAAGTGCACAGAAAGGCATGCCATGCTAATGCTAATGCCATGCTAATGATATGCAGTGGTACTTCTCAGGGGGCGTGCGGAGATGAATACTGATCAGGCTTGTCTCACACATTCAGCTCTGGTATGGACGACGTTCTCCATCAGCAAGCGTGATGAATGTCTGTAAGAAGCACACAGACACAACACGAAAGAAGATGGCCGTGCTTGGACCACATTGGCCTACATGCTTGGACCACATTGGCCTACATGTTTGGAGCACATTGGCCTACATGTTTGGAGCACATTGGCCTACATGCTTGGACCACATTGGCCTACATGTTTGGACTACTTTGGCCTACATGCTTGGACCACATTGGCCTACATGCTTGGACCACATGGGCCTACATGTGTGGACCACATTGGCCTACATGTTTGGACTACATGGGCCTACATGCTTGGACCACATTGGCCTACATGCTTGGACCACATGGGCCTACATGTTTGGACCACATTGGCCTACATGTTTGGACTACATGGGCCTACATGTTTGGACCACATTGGCCTACATGCTTGGACCACATGGGCCTACATGCTTGGACCACATGGGCCTACATGTTTGGACCACATTGGCCTACATGCTTGGACCACATGGGCCTACATGCTTGGACCACATGGGCCTACATGCTTGGACCACATTGGCCTGTGAGCTGGTGCTTAATCTGACACGAGAGTCTGGTGGATTTCGGAAAAAAGAGAATGTGTGTTATTTAGCTGAAAATTTTCAGAGAATTTTATAGAGATAGTACCAGTATCATTTCTACATGTTTATAATTATTTTAATCCTTTTAGATTTGCATTAGATTTTGTAACTTTTTTAAATGTTTGGGAACAGTCAGTACTTGGAGGATATACCGTATGTGCAAGAAAGGGGTGATGTGGTGGTGCAGTGAGCTGGTGCCTCCTACCTTTGGAACTTGGGGTTGAATCTCTACCAGGATTCCATGTGTGTGGAGTTTGCATGGTCTCTCTGTGTTGTTGTGAGATTTTATCAATGTACTTCAGTTTCCCTCCACAGTGTAATGAGGTAATTAGAGTACTGAATGTGTGTGTCAGTGTACTCTGAGACAGGTTGGCACCCCATCCTGGGCTGTCCCTTGACTTGTGTCCATAGGCTTTCAGATACCCCATGACCCTGAATAGAATAAGTGGTATCAGGAAAAGGATTGATGTGCAAGGTGACCATATGTTCACTTTTTCCCAGACTTGTCCTATTTTTGGGACCTAAAAAAGCCTGAAATGTCCAGGATTTTGTCTTTGTTTTATATAGACATTTGCTTTCTAGAGTCAGAATATTTGCTGTGTCCATATTTGCTTTTTTGCTTTTTGCTCTGTCTGTGTCCTCTGTTCTCCTTTTCCAAAGCAAAAAATGATCACCCCAGTGTAGTACCCAGGGAAACTGGGACCATATAACTATATTAGGTATTAGTGCTGTCAAAATATTCTCCCTCCATCCACGTAGGATTCCTCTGGGTTCTTACACTGCATGCACGTCTCTCCCATCTTATGTTCTGTGTTTCCAGGGTTTGGCTCCAAGGTTCAACACGTACTGCTTATATGGTTATGGAAGGTGGCTAATTATATAACAGATATTCAACAGATACTGATATCGCTGTAAAAGCCAACGAACTGTTTTGGAGGAATAAACATACGCAATACTAATTATACTAATTATTAGCACTTTTTTAACAAATTAATGATGTAATAGAGGGGGTGGCATGGTGGTGCAGTGGTTAGCACTGTTGCCTCACACCTCTGGGACCTGGGTTCGAGTCTCCGCCTGGG
>JAABNY020000108.1:13543102-13559527 GCA_015164015.2 Brevimyrus niger
CCGACCTCATCCAGTACACCCAGCTCTGTTATAAAAGACCGACCTCATCCAGTACACCCAGCTCTGTTATAAAAGACGGACCTCATCCAGTACACCCAGCGCTGTTATAAAAGACCAACCTCATCCAGTACACCCAGCGCTGTTATAAAAGACCGACCTCATCCAGTACACCCAGCGCTGATATAAAAGACCTACCTCATCCAGTACACCCAGCGCTGTTATAAAAGACCAACCTCATCCAGTACACCCAGCGCTGTTATAAAAGACCTACCTCATCCAGTACACCCAGCGCTGTTAGCTTATTACAAGCCCAAGCTGTTTGTCATTGCAGAGAGACTTCATTTTAAGCAATCTGTGGAAAGACAGGGACAAACTGTGATTATGTCGCGGCTTAAATGTGAGATTTTGAGAGACTTGCTCAGAGACTGTCAGTAGATTACGCTCAAAAGGTTTAAAGCCAGCGTTACTAGCTCATGAGGATTTTTTGCAAAGGCATATAAGCTTGCTGAGTCCATGGAGTTAACATATAAGGACACAAAGTATCATTCAGGGAGAGGCAACAAGGTACAGTCAAATGTCAAATGGACTAAAAATATTTCCCAGGAGAGGGACAGGGCAGTTTAACAAGCAACTTCTAAACAAAAGTGGCAAAAGTGATTAAAAACAAGAAAATGTAGGTTAATAGGCAATGCTACAGATGCAGGGCAAAGTATTTTGGTCATGTCGATTCACAGCTGAAAATTCCAATGTATGTTTAATAGTTGGCCGCACAACTTATGCATGCAAGACCTATAGATCAGCTGTACAATATTCAATCTGCAGAAACAGAGGTTTACTTAGAGCTTCTGAAGTGTGTACAGTTTACAATGTTGCCACAGTGGAAAAAAATGTGTAACAGTGAAAGCTGGAGAATAGAGGCAGCTTAGGACAAGAGGCCAATGTTCGATTGTAACAGGCTGGAGAAATTCAGTTGGACTGGAAAGGCATCTTCTCAGCAGAAAAAGGGACAGATGCAGATCCAGCAGTCAAAGCTGCTCCACGGAAACAGAAAGCGGTTTTGTTAAAGGGCCAAGTATAATAAGAGAGTTCAAAGCCAAAAATCAAAATCCATTCTGATGCTTAAGCATTTTCCAAAAAGCCAGACTGGTGCCATATGCATTAAAGAGGAACATGGATTTGGAGTTGGATAGACCAGGAGAGGGCAGAATATGTCTAAAGGTGAGAGGAGGGAGGGTGCAGTACACAGTGCGACTGTCTCAAAAAGGGGCAAGTCCGGGTATACGGTGAGTAAAGAGTGACCGTTAACCAGATCATAAGAAGACATGCACCTATTACCCAATACAGTACATTTAATAGCGATGCTAACTGGAGGTACAGAATTCAGCATGCTGGATCTCTTCCATGCCCTCCTTTGAGTAAGTGAAGTGCTATTTCAACAGCCCCATTTGGAACTAGTTCCAAGAATGACCTCAGCTGAGGGATGTTAGGTGTAGGTGCTGCAGCAACGGCTCAAACGTTCTCTTCTGTGGGATGTAATCATTCTTTATCTGCCTGAAGACCTAGCTATTCCACACTGTTTCGCTGAAACTCACCCTTCACGACTTTTGCACAGTCTCCAGATGAGTGAGCACTTCATCCAGTCCCCACGTGTTCTTTTTATGAGGACATAATCTGAAAAGACTGACTGGAATATTTAAGGAGCCTTGAAGACTGCATAGCTACAGCAATATCTCTAGTGTCGCCAAAATGTATCGATAGTCAGATAGTTCTCTGAATTGACCTCCAATTGGAGCTGCTAAAAGGCATGGGAAAGATCTCAAAGTAACACTTATGAAAGATCGTAGAGCAGTGTTACCCAATCCAGTCCTCGGGAACCCAGAGAATCCATGTTTTTGCTCCCTCCTAGCAGCAAAAATGTGGACTGTCTGGCAGGGAGTTGGAAAGGAGCAAAAATGTTGACCGTCTTGTGGATTCTCAAGGAACGGCTTAGGACACACCATCCTGGAGTACCAGCATTCCACTGGGCGCCAGCAATCTTGGGTAGCCACCAGTCCCATTTATTATGGGATCCCACCACACTGAAAAAGCAAAATTTTGCATTTGCAGTCTGTATCAATCCATGAAAAGATGCGATTTGTTTGAATATTTTAAAACATTTAATACCGCCCCATTCTGGGAATTTTATCGTGCAGTACTTCTAAAATTTCATTGCCTCATCATATTTATATGTATTGGTCTGAAATTCTTATACCATGTAAAGCAGTTCGGCATCAGAAGTTTGGGAGGGAGAGTCTTCTATGCAAGTTAAGCATCGTCTGTTTAACTTCCAGCTCTTGTACTATAGTGGCAGGCTGGACACCTGCAGAGCTTTTGCTCAAATGCCAGATTAGATTAGATTGACTTTATTAATCCCACAATGGGGAAATTCTTTCAAAACAGCAGCAGTTGAATAGAAAAAAAAGGAGAAAATATACAAAAAAAAAAAAAAAAATTACAAAATTTACCAAAATATTTGTAAGAAGTTAAGACATAAACACATTGCCAGCTATATGGATGTCATTGTAGTGATGCGTTGAGTCCTATAGCTGTGGGGAGGAATGATCGACGGAAGCGCTCCTTCTTGCACTGTGGGTATATACACAGTTTGCCTATTTAGCTCAATTCACTAAAACTGTTGCAGAAAAAACAAGCCAAAACAAAACCAGAATGAGGAGCGACGTCTTTCCCCATTTGGTCTTCAGCAAAGGGAACACAGGAGAAAGAGTTAGAGTTTCAGAGACTAACCACTGGAACCCCCCAATCATGGGACCTGCAGACAGCAGGAGGAGAAAAACATCTACAGGGGTGACCAAACATCTACAGGGGTGACCAAACACTTGCCGTCCTCACCAGCACCCCCCAGGTAGCGTAAAAAAACCTGTACACAGCAGGATTCCTGAAAGAAATCAGAAAGAGACTTGATCTGTAAATAGAAAGAAAATTAAATAACTTTCACAGCATCTGTTTGTTACAAGACGCAAGACAAAGGACTGAAAGGCAGGTATTGGGCAAACAAAGGGGGTTTAATCAAACTGAACAGGGAAACGATCAAGTCCACAAGCGGTCGAAACAAGAATGCAAAATAGGGCAGGCCACAGGCAGACCAGCAGCACAATATTAACCACCAGACTGCGGCTGACCAAACAGGTACTTAAATACAAGGACTAACGAGGGGTAACAAGCAACAGGCGTGACTCGTCAGGTCCCCATTAGGGAGGAGACAGGAGGGTCAAGTGGACGTGACAGGCAGGATGTAACACTGTTAAGTTCAAAGTCCTGAAAAAAACTCACCTTTTCATTTTTCTGATTGATATTATACTGATTGAGGAGCTGGTAAAACCTGTTGTAATGTTTAGATTTATGCTTATGGATTTTTATACTCTTAAGTGAAAATGTATAATACATTTGATTAATTATACCTGACTGGTGCTGTTCGTCATGCAGCGCCTTACTCTGAGAACGTAAGATTTTGTAATAATGCACTATGTTACTTTTACTTTTTTCTTCTGACTCTGCTTACTGCTTACCAGTAAAACACTGGTGAAAGAAGCCCTGATTTTCTGCTTGTTATTTCGGCAAAGCGTCCTAATGCATCACACGATGAATATGCATCCATATGTTTCGCTTAAGTAGGCTACGTACTGTAAAGTGTCGTTTCATTTTAGCAATTAATTTAACCCCCTCACGTGATAGTGTTTGGCAACAGTTCTTGGTTGCGGTTAACTTTTCCCAAATCCTGTAGTTTATTGCGATTAAAAATATTTAGACAATGACTACAAAGCCTATTTGATTAGTTTGCTTTCGTAATTGTACTAATTATTTCAGTGATGTTAGAGCATGGCCATCTCATTGTATGCCACACAAAATGACATTACTGAATAGAGCATAAATAAAACTTTCCAAATTAAATAAACAAGATTTAAAATATGCATATCAAGTGAGGTCTAGGGAAACACCTACCCCATCCGTGAGATCCTTCTGCGATGGATTTCCGGCGCTGAGCCGGTTAGCTTATGGTCGCTTTCATTCATTACTTTATCAGAGCATTCCTACAAGAGTGTACAATTAATAATTTATTTAGGTGCTTGAGCCACTTAGTTCGCATTGATTTACTTATTCTGCATTTGCTTCAATTCAAAGAGCCTTTAAGTAAGTTCAGTTGAAAAATAAAAATAGCATACAGCGGTGGATGATACAGCCAAAAAAGGGGGCGTTAAAGGGAGGCATCTTTTCAGTAGCACGCGCACAGTTGCGTTTCGCTGGAGAGATGCATGTAAACTCGACACTGATTAATAAACCTTCGCTTTTGAAGACGAAACAAGCGGATCGCTTTTTTGGGGAAAGGACTTATGAGTTTGGCTACGCCAGCACCGCATGGTTCCTGTTTTCTGTGGGTGAAAAGTGACTTCATTCCGCGGGTTACACCAGCAGTGTAACCTAATCTGTCATGCGGCGCTGCGCTGAATGAAGTCGGGAGACCTCGGATGGGTGTGCGCTCTCCCGTGTGGAAGCTACATCATAACCACTGCCCACTTGACATCCATCCAACAAAGTGCATTTATTGCACGCTTTCGGAAAGAGGGATTCGGAGTCTTCGTTTTTGTTAGCTCGATCTGTTTCCTTTTTCCACCCAACCTCTGTTTCTTCCTGGCTTTTCGTCAGCACTTTTCCAGTAATTCTTGCTTCAGTGAACCAGCTATGCTGTACGACTTGATCTCGCGGGGACGCAGAAAAGAGCATACGATAAGTGTACCCTAAAATGGACCCAAGGCAGTCCTAAACCTGGCCAGAAAAGTATCGCTATCTGGAACAATATCCGTAACATCAGCAACAACATCAGCAGAAAGAGAGAAGATTCGTCGCCGGGTTTAACGAGTTTACTCTCCTTGCCGTATCCAAATTTGCCATCTCTCAACCTCCGTTTTCTAGCGGTGAAAGGGCAATTCGGAGGAGCACTAGGTCATCCCTATAATTTGATCGGACTTACTGCAGGAGTTGTGTGCACCTAACAAGCACCATTACTCTCCGAACAATATACAGAATAACTGCTCACGAGACGGTTAGAATAACCACCCGGAGACGCGGAGAAATAATAAACTACCGAACTGGTTCATCATCTTTATTGCGCCTGAACCCACGGGAATAATAATAAATATGAACAGACATTAATGGTTATTAATGGTACGGCGTATCTGGAGATTTTTAAATACTGGGAAGCACTACAGTAAGCGGCATACAAGGACTGTGATTTTGATCCTCGAACGCGCTTTAGTCTCAAGGAAATATACAAAGATGCATCGTTATTTGAACACCACCTATTCGCATGCGTGTTGTGCTTTTTTATTCTTGCTGTGGACAACACTTGGCACGACGGTCGTCGGTGTAGATGGGTCCCAGCAAGGGATACCGTTGTCTGTGTAAGTGATGAATATTATGCGTTACAACTTTAGAGACAAGCAATAAGTTTATCTTACGCCAGTTATTCGCTTAGATCTATTATTCAACTGTTTTGCCTCGAATTGCAATAATAAGAGGTACCACAACTCAGGCTTATAGTACGAGTAAAATGCGCTTTAGGTATGCCGCACTTTCAAACCATTATTTTGCTTTTACGGATATATATGAAAACATTTTACAATGTATTTTTAAATCACCAACTACTGTAAATCGTTTTTGGTAAATTACCATATCATAAGCTACAGTTTCCTAAAAATCTGGGCATGTCACGTACTGTTACATTTAAATAGCATAATGTTACAAAAAAAGACGTGCTTCATTTACTATAGGCAAACATACATTTAAGTAAACTTTTTTGTGAATAGTTATACACTTCACGATGTGATACTACGAGGACGGACGTCCTCTGTTTCTGTCTTATGCTTACTGTAAACATAATTCCTTGACAACCAGCATATTGATGCTTCCCTTTTTGGTCTGACTGTTATTTACAGTGTGAAGTTGTGGGCCTCTGCCTTTGGGGGAGAGATTAAATCCATTTCAGCCAAGTACTCAGGTTCACAACTGCTGCAGAAGGTAAGGGCAATGAACCACTTCTAAATTATACTTATGGATTTGATTGAAGGGGAAGTTTAATTTCATCCTGCTGCTCATCACCACAGTGCCCCGCATGGCAGGGTTTTGGAATCTGAAAACAGTCATAACCTAGTTTCCTGCATCAATAGTTTCAAATCACCTTGTTGTCTAGAGGAGCTCTGGCAACAGCCATGCTATATAAATATACATTGTTAAGGCTTGTTTTCTTATATGGCCCACAGATTGCCGTCGCAGAGGGCTAACACAGTTTGCGAAAAAATATTGCGAGAGATTCATATTTCTGCCTTTCAGTCCAGATCGGCCCAGTGTCACCATTTGTAGGAGAATAACATCCGCTTTTGCTGTATAATGATAATGTTTTTTTTATAATATGCTGCCATTGTGGTCAGCTAAATGCAAAACTGCAAATGCAGGGTCAGCTGAAGAAGTGTGAATATGGTGCAGGTGTTCTGCAGGGATGGGGCATGGTGATGTTGCAGGTGTTCTGCTGTGATGGGGCATGGTGCAGCTTCCCGGCCATGTCTGTGTGGAACAGCAGCTGGGAAAGGAATGTCCTGCAATTGTGTATCATGACGACAGTCCCGCAATCCCTCTGTTTGCTGCCAATGTGGCCCCCTCTGCCTGGATGTATTACATAATTCCAGATAAGGGGAATGAATGTGGTTTATCTTCCTTCCTCAGCTTGCTGCTGCGTCTTACCCTGGCTGCCCACCTCTACTTGGAGGAAAAATGGGACATGCTATTTAATTCAAATGAAGGGGCTGGAAATTTACTGTAAAAACCATGATCAGGAAGTGGATGCATCCCCTGTAGTCTAGAACCTTGAACCCACAAGACGCTTTGCACTTTGTTATTCTCTCAATGTAAAGAAAATACCGCGAACTACGAACTTAAAAGAATTATGGGTAACAAGATCCACACATACAACAGAGTTAATTTTTATTATTTAATTCTGTAATACACTGGGACAGCTGGAGTGCAGGGTTGTACTAAGAAAATCTAGCAGTTCTAGTTCCGAAATGGCAGTGTCAGAGTTAATTTTTAGTACGCATTTGATTGGCAGATGGACTTAATTGGCTACTGCAGTCCCGGGAGGGTTCTGTGATAATGCACCCCTTGTGGCTGGATTTGCTTTTAAATGAGGAAAAAGAAAGAAAATCTGTGACAAGCAGACAGGGAAGATTAGTACCATTAAGTAGGTCCTCTGCGGAGTAATCAGATGGACATGGTCATTTATAATTGCTAATCTGACCCCAGAAAAATAATAAAAAACAGATTACCCTGCTTAAATTTTCGATAAACACGTCGTATCGTTAAAATATAAGATTGTAGTAAAGTAGAAGAATCACCAATATTTACCTCAAAGATACAAAATGCGTATTTTTATATGGAGATAGGCTGCAGTAATACGGTTTTATAGTGCGTGTATTAAAAAAAAAAAACATTTAATGGACTTTCATGCATAATGTGTCTGGTGCGCGGAACAGTTAAATTCACACCGTTGGGATGCTTCAGTGGATTATGCCTCCGCCGGCCGCGTTTTAAAATGGCTCTTACCTCATGTTAAGTATAAAATGTGATAGATGAAAAACGAATTTAAAAATGAACTGCAGCGGCAGTTCCACAGATTTTCTTAATTTTCACTAAAATTTGGCCGTTGACGTTTCGCAGAAACTTTACGTTTGCGAGGTCGAGCCGAAAGGCGCTCTGCTTGGCGTCGGTGCCCGGCTGTATGACGGATAAGCGAGCGCGCTTTGTCCCGTGTTCCCGACACAGCGCTGTCGCCGCATGTAAGGAGGATTTGTGCCCGTCAGGCGCGCGGTGGCGTTGAATCTCTCTGACAATTCCTTTTTACTTATTTATTTATTTACTTATTTATTATTATTATTTTTTTTTTTTTTAAAAAAACATTTTGATTGTTCACAGAGCAGTCGTAGCCATAGCACTGCGTGGCTCGTGTGTATATTTATATTTTACATTATTTTACTTGCACCTATAATCTGGAGTTACCTCAGTATTAGTTTAAATTAACTTCTTTCACTACACAAATGCAAAATATAATGTAACACAGTTCTGTTTTCTTATCTTGACTAACACTTGCTGTATTCAGGTCAAGGAATAATAATTGCGTGGTTATGGATTTTTATCAGTTATATGTTTTTTGTTTAGCACCGCACGCATTTATTTTTCACATAATATTTGCTGAAATTAATAGTCAAATTTCTTATAATTATGTAGATGCATTTTTTTCTTGAAGCAGTGGTTCATGCGCTCAGAATGTAGGACAAAAGTGAAATCTCACGTGAACATGGATGATTTAATTGTTATAATTATATATCTAAAACAATGACCATGTCGCCTCAATGCGAATGGAGAATAAGCAAAACCTCTTGGCGACATTGCAAGAGATATTTAGAAAATGGCGGCATATTATTTAAAGTAAACAGCTACTAGTGGCACGTTATCCTCAGATTACCTCAGGTCTTTACGTTTCTCTTTCCCTTTATGGCGATATATTCTTAGTACATATTGACTTTATTATTCACACTTAATTGTCTATTACATGAAAAAAAAGACAAAAAACGGCCGTTTCTTATGGTCTGTTCTTGTGTATTTAGTGGGTGAGGTATCGGCTTATACTATTTGCGTTCGGGCCCTGCGTACCGCCGGCCTGTTCGCTGTTTGTATGTCCAGGACTCCGGTGAACGAGGCATCCGCAGAGATTTTTTGCTGGAAATCTATTATCCAAAAATGTTGCCTAACTTTTAATGCTGATGCTGTCCTCTCTTGAACGAACTTCCACTCTGTCCGACTTAGTGTTTTGTATTTATGGTTTTTGTGTATATTATCATGCGGAGCTTTCCATCTTTCATGACCACTGATCCAGTACAGGGTCATAGAGAAAACATAGACGATAATAATAAATATTATTATTAATAATTACAATAATAGTAATAATGATAATAATAATAAACTGAAATATAATGCACATTGTTGCAGTGTGTCTCAGTACATACTGCAGTTTTCCGTGGTAATCTTGAGTGTCATTTTGAAATGTGCTGTGTGTCTATGGGATGTGCAAAATGGGGGCATTTGGCATGTGTTTGTAGCTTGTGTTGCCAGGTGATCATGTTTAACGTTAAGGAGAATTAGGACTAGCTGTTCTCCCCCTACTTTTCTGTAAACTTATATTGCAATTTCCACAAGGTATTAGAGAATTCTCACATTTCAAGGTTAAACGAGCACAAGCCTAAGTGCCAGTAACGAGAGACATGGTAAACTGGGCATTGGCAAGCTTCAGAGAGTGTGGTGTGATAACCTCAAGCGTTCCCCGATCAATATAGCATCATTTTGAGTCCTTATGCAAATAGCCATGTGTTAAAGTGCAAACCCAGGCCGATATTTACACTGCCGATCGGTGGACAGACGTCCAAGTCCCAGGAAGGCTGAAATGACCAGACGTGTGACACAAAATAGCCTAAATATGTGGAGACATTGGTGCAGGTGTCCTGTACGTTTATATGCTATTGTTCATCCTTCATGGACGTTAATTTCATGTATCATTGATCTCTAGTGAATGCCAGGAGTTGGAGATGGATTGTACGTGTATTTTAAGACGCTTTAAATTTTTTTCCGCTGTTGTATTAGACTGAGATCACAGCACAATATTTTGTTTCACTCATCTCTCAATTTATGGGTAATGCTTCTGTGAGATATACGTGTGTGTGTGTGTGTGTGTGTGTGTGTACAATATATATATATACTGCAAACTGCAGCCTGGTTCTCTTCCCTGTTTCTCATTAATGAAGGGCCTCTTCCTTGCTTTATGGGACTTCAGTCCTGCTTCTAGAAGCCCGATACAAACTGTCCTAGCAGTGCACTTCACACCTGCATTTAATGTTTCCCATTCCTTTTGAAGGTCACTTGATGTCCTCTTACAATTTGTGAGAACTTGTCGGATAAGTTAACGGTCATCTCACTTTCACTCTTTACCATACACAGTGTCTCCTGCTTCAACTTATTCTTCTGTATTCCTGCCTTAGAAATTTTGAACCTGGAAGGAACCCGCTGCTCAGTCTAGCCTTCTTCCAGCAGAGCCATGATTAATCCAGGATTTATTAATGCAGATCTGTTTAAAACGTTAGAGTGAAAGACCATTTTTTTCAGTGACTGTATATTTTTTATATATTTTATTGTATATAACATGATCTGCACTTCCCTTGCCTATTACTGTAAATTGGTTTAGGTCAAACAGAAAGCTTTGTGATGAGAAGCTTATATGAATAGCTGAGTGTTAATTTAGCTTGTACTTCCACAAGCGGAAGCCCAGTGCGGATCTTGTAGTAGTATCTTGATGATTTTTACTCCTGAAATTATTCCAAAGACCCTAAAGATTCACATGATAGGGATATCGAAGGCCATTTGACTAAAAGCATCCACTCCACTGGGCCTCACGTTGGGAAAACAGGCTCATCAGACGCCCCCACTCTCCAGCTGCCAAAAAAGCGTAAAAACACGACCCCCCCAGGAACCCCCTTCGGCCGAAATGTGTCGACTGAAAACTGATGGCATCTTCCCATAAGCGTTTCACGAGGTGAAGCGGAATGCTTGCGCTTGATTGACCGCTGCGCTGATGTGTGAGAGAGTGGTGTGGCCAGTTGCATGCCATTGGGTTTGACAGGACAGGCTTAGGCTGTTTGCTGTGCTGGGCACCCCCCCCCCCTTCACACACACACCATCTTTATCTATAACTCTTTTCCCCAGAGAAACTACAAATACTGACAATTTGCTGGTGTAAAGTAATTCTCAAAATTAGTTTTTACTATTGTAATTTGTCATATACAATATCTTAAAAAATATGACCATTAATAGCTTTGTTTCACAATTAAATTGTGGATAATAAATTCCCGCTTCACGTACATTGTACAAATTTTATTGATGCCTTTTCAGTTTTCTGATATTAAATATTTAATATGAAATTCAAGTAAACATTAAAATACCACAAAATTAAAAAAAAAAATAATGATGCTGAACAGATGTATTTTTTGTGTGATTTTCAGTTGTATAAAAGCCAGTGTAGTAACATGCATAATTTTTCAGATGAAAATCATGCAAAAATGTATAATGTATTTTTTTAATCTAGTTAAGAAAGCCTAGTGAATACACCTTGTGTTCACCATATTGTCATACTCCATTTTGAATTTTATCGAAAAATGACCCCTTTAAGTAAAATATTAAAATTGTATTTTTTCTTGTGAGAAACAGCTTTTTTTTAAAAAAAAAAAAAAAAAAAAACATTAATGTGGTACTTGAGATTTTTATAACTTCCTTCATTTTAGGTTTGCTAAAGAGAAATCTTCATATTATCATCAGTCATATTATTGTTTTTTTTTTTCCAGTGGAGTTGGATGAATAAACATTTTTAATGAAGAAGTTTAATGGTAGAATGGTATAGATTTACATTAAGCCCTTTATAGTTTATCAGGACATTGAATTTAATTGTGAATTAAAGCCAAAATCATTAACAGGCTAACTGGAAAACAATCTCTGATGACAAAATCCTGAAAGGTAGTAATGTTCAGTGTGCAGGGATGATCAAATCACAAGAATATGCAGCTGCTGCTTCTGCGGGGAAGGGGAGGGGGACTTGGGGGCACGGGCAAATGAAATGTAGATGGAGGAAAATGAATTCAGCTCTATTTTGCCTTCATGATTGTTATAAGCTTGGCCTGGGGCGCAGAGGGGACCCTGGTGGGGCCAGTGCCCCTTCATCACCTCTTGGCTGTTGTGGCAAATTGATTTGTCCACGCTTTCGTTCCGGGCCATTTGAATCCTCACCATTTCTACTTTCTCCAAGAGGAGAGAAAAAAGGGAATTCCAGTTGTTAGTCGTAATGGCTGAAACCCTCTGAGAAGATGTGAAAGCCTTTGAGGAGATTCCTCCTCCGTGGAGTTAACAAACTTGGAAATTAAAGTGTACAGGCGGACCTAAAATAATAGAATAATGCATACCTGTAACATTTGGAAAAACACATCATGACACCGCGAATACATCACAAAAAAATACCGCATGAAACTGAACATACAGGAGAACATCACAGAACACTGCTCCATGGAATTTATATGACAAATATGCTCATTTTTAGTTTTTCTCAGTTTAGTTGCTATGCTAGAATAATTCCATAAAATTTATATTAAACAGTGTTGGAATGCACTGTATTTTAATAATTTACCTTGAATGATTTTCACTTGAATTTCTTTTTCTGTCATTTTGGAGCAAGAATATTTTCATTATGATGTGATGCATGTGATATTTAATTAACATAACTGCAAACCCTATTACAGAAAGTGTAACAACATCTGTAAAGGAAAAGAAAAACAGATGGTTTGGGGGGGGTGTATGACTCAGCGTTGAGGACTCTGTACCTTTGATCGGAAGATTGCTGGTTTGAAGCCCAGGGCTGATAGGGTGGGCCCTTGCATGCAGGGGCGCTGTTAAGGGGGGGTAAACGATGATGATTCTCGGGGCCCATGACTGAGAAGGGGCCCAGAGAATTCATGGGGCCCTGTGTTGGGGGCCCTGTCAAGAATATTTTCATGGGGCCCAAAATCCTTAGCAGCGTCCCTGCTTGCATGACACCCTTAAGACCCTCTGCTCCAGGGGGGCCGCATGCCAGCTCACCCTGGGCTCTGACCCAAGCTTGCTGTCTCCTGTGTGTCTCCTGCTGAGCAAGCTGGGTAGGAGAAAACTGTTTTCCATTGCTGCTTATTGTACAATATGCATACATGCATGTGTGGCAGTGGTATGCAGACACACAATCACTTAGTTTAATCATGAATAACTCTCAACCCTGGGGGTGTGAGGTGACCTTAAAGCCCACTGTTCCATACTGTTACAGAGTATGTGCAGCAAAATGTGTTTCCTAGTAATATACGAAGCTATGCTCTTCCAGGACACCACTGGGTTACATGTTTGATGAGCTAATTCCACAGCACTAAAAGGCATTTATTAAGCAGGGGAAGCTAAATTATTTTATTATTTTAGTATGTTATTTTTAAACAGTTCTCCAAGAACACAAAAATATTTTTAAACATGCATGTAAACCAAGAAAGTTTAATATTATCCTCTTCTGAAGAGATTTCGATATGCATCGCTCTGTAATTCTGCCAATATAACACTAGGTGGTAGGAGTGAGACCTGTGAAATTGACCCTCGTAATAGCATTGAAACAAATTCCTTGAGAAACCCCTTGATTATACCCAGCGAGTGTTACCACCATTCAAACCAAGCATTTCCGTGGGGCCCCTGAGATTTGGCCCCCTGTTGGCCACAAAGAGTCACTGCAGTAGGAGGGACAGGAGACCCCAGTGTGACTTTTTGAGTGGGGGTCCAAAAAGAACAAACCCATCCCTGATTATACTAGTGCAGTATTAACAATTAACTCTCAGTTAGGATTCGCCATTCAGTATGAGCATGTATTACTGTCGTCACGGTGACAGAATATTAGACTAAGCTGTACTGAAAAAACTTAATAGGAGTCAAGGAGAGGACTTTGAACAGGATTATGAAATGTCACTGTCTGATTATTTTACTGTAAATTCAGAGTCAGGTTAACGAATCAATTGGTGTTTAAGACAGATGTACATCGGTATCATCACCATTGTCGTCATCATCACGAAAATACATATTAGAATAGAACTATATGAAAACAATGCTGACCTGTTGAAGATGCACATTCTGATATCGTTAACTGAGGGTAACCAGTAGAATTGGATGTTTTTCCAGTCTTACATGACTGGGCTTCAGTATAAAGCACGGGAATAGAGAATCGCCTATAAATAGATATGATTGTCCTTATTTTTACCATATGTCATTGATGAAATATTATCTAGCAGACTGCATTGCATATAAATAACACTGTAGGTTACATTGAACAGATGGATACAATTTCACATTCTCAGCCATAATTGGGAGTTCTGTATGTATCAGTTCAGCTGTAATTGACTGCATCATGCAATTGGCCGGATCATAAAGTGGCATGGTCAAGTCTCAAAAATGGATTGAGTAAGAGCCAATAATGTGAGCTTTATGTTAGAGAGCCTGCCATGCCAATGCAGCCTTTCTTTGTTAAAAGGAAAGCCCATTGCCAGGGCTTACAGTAAGGAAGAGGCATTACTAGGCATTCATTTGCCTTTGATGTTGCTGTGAGGGATGTAAGGCAGTGAAGGAGTTGCCAGTCTAACTTTCTATGATGCCTAGGTCATATTTAAGGGTTGTTCTCAACATGCATCCTCATACAACTAAATCATTAGAGTTCATTTACTTCCTACGTGTCTGTATGTTCAAAGCACATCTGTTCTGAATCTGGCTTCTTGAGCATTTTGGTGCAGTGGGGCTAACAGTGACAAAACGCAATGAACCAATGGTGATATGGCAAAAGGAATGGCTCTTGCGAAGCCCTGTCCAGTTATTCACTGCCACTAAAATGCATGTGCCTCGGCGATAAGCTGACAGAGGGCTGCTCACCGCCTATGATTCCTAGGCTTGTATTCTATTACCAGCTTGAAAGTGATAAATGTGAACAATTCAGATGACTGTCCCGGGTCCCAGCCATTCGTCATCGGACGCCGTTCCGGACGCCTCGATAGCTATGGATAACTGGGGCACTGAATGCAGCACACGCCTTGTGTGGGTGTGAGGGTGGTGGTGGCAGTTTGCCAAGTCAGAAGTCAGAAGGTGGTGCCCCAGGCAGCTACCTGTGTCACCCAATAGGTTGCCGGTAACGGACCTGGGTTCACACCTCCTTTCCACTCGGGCATGGGACGACCGGCCTAATTATGTGCAGGATCACACCATGTGTTGGTGAGACCCTCTTTGCTTTCAGGGAGTCTTCTATGACTAAATATGGCCAAAGATAAAAATCAAACTCTCATTACTTATTGACTGTCATCATAGTAATATATTGTCCAATTTTTACAGCATTTTGCAGTGACCTGTTATGCAAGCGGTTTGCCCTTGGTGCAGTAAAAGTCTAAAACATTCCAATATACTGTGTGCCATTCATCAGGTGTGTATCATGCATGGGAGAGATGGCTATTCGCTCGATTCCACCCACACACATGTAGGCATCCTGATCACAGTAGACGTTACTGTAGAGCACTTGCAGAGGGGTCATGAGCTAATTTACATTGTTGGGGCCTATTTGCCAGGGAGTGCTGATCTTCAAATTACTTGCCCTATTTGTACAAAAAACTCTTAGTAATATAGAAACTATTCAAAGATCAGTGTTCAGTTTCTTTAAAGCTTGATTTGTTCATATTAAGAAGTTGGTTCAATATCCATATGATATCCATGATAAGCAATACTCATCAATGATTCATTTATTCTACTAATAATAGAAAAAGTGTGTGATGTATGCTAGCATCTATTTTGTTTTGGTGTTAGACCTTAGTATGTTTTCTGTTTCATGTGATTAGCAGTATTATATAATACTGTGCTTAGCAGTTTTAGTTGAATGAACCTGTTCTGTTTCTTTGGAATTCAGCTTATTCTGATTTTAGTTTTTCCCAGGTTTCATTATTAGTATCTGTAAGACCTGTTAAATGTATATTAGCATGGCTCACTGCATAGTGCTGCCTCCCTGTTCTAGGGTCAGGGTTTGAATCTTGCCTCCGTTTGCATGTTCATCCCGTGTTCTACGTGTTTCCTCCACTTTCCAGGTTTCCACAGTCCAGAAACATGCACTCAGACTAATCAGCCTGGTTCTGTATCTGCCCTCTAATAGAATGGCATCCCATCCAGGGTGTGCACCAGCCTTGTTCCCTATACTGTCTGGGATTGACCCCACTCGACCCTAACCAGATGGATAGATATTTATATGCACCTTCAAAAGGTAGAATCAAATTCAATCTCTCCATCAAACTTCAGGGCAACTATTGAATCTGAAACAGGGTTTTTTATGGGCTTTGGCTAAGGTTTAAAATAATTAGGATAACAGAACAATTTTATGAACACTAAAAAAACTCAGATATCACTGCTCAGGTAAGTTGCTTTATTAGGTTTTATTGAGATTTCACACTCATAATTAAGAATATTGAAATTTAAATCCTGACAGTAAAGCATCTATTTTCAAGACATGCAGTTTGAAATGTGTGTCATGCTGAAGGAGAGAAGGTCACTTCTGGATTTGACCACAGCATTTATTTACACTCTATAAAGTTAATAACATTATCTGTAGAGGTACACGCCATGTGTTCTTATCTATCTATCTATCTATCTATCTATCTATCTATCTATCTATCTATCTATCTATCTATCTATCTATCTATCTAT
>JAABNY020000108.1:13571495-13610866 GCA_015164015.2 Brevimyrus niger
GTTTTATCGAACACATTTTTTATCGATATTGATCATATGTATATCGCGATACGTATCGTTATCGTTTTATCGCCCAGCCCTACTGCATATTATCCCTGTGTTGTGTGGGTCTCCAGAGACCTAAAGTTGGGCTAACTGGCATCTCTAAGGTGCCTTAGTATATGGCAGAGATGTTCATGAGTCACAAAATGTTTGAGTCAAGTCTGAAGTTTCTGACGGACGAGTAAGAATAAAGTCTCAAGTCTTTGAATTAGAGTCCAAGTCCAGTCTTCAGGCATATGTACTACAAGAGCTTTGAATTGTATCCAGTACAGTAACTAATAAGGGTCAATAGTGTAAAAACCACAGTTTCAGTATCATTTAAGCACTATGCCCAAATTTAGAATAAAAAAAAACACTATATATTTCACTTAAACAGATGTTGGCATTAATGCAAATACTGCCTCACTGGCAATAGGTATCAACAACACATGTACAGATTAAGGCTTGAAGCCATTCCACTGTCACATGCCTTACATATCAAGTGTGTTTTTTGGTATGAATGTGGCCATAACAATTGGTTGATAGCCTGAGCTATGTGTGCTTTTTTCATTTGGGAACCCAGTAAACTAAGAAATCCTGTTTTGTGGAACACCCCCCCTCCTTTTTACCTGAGCCCAGCTCTGTGTCTGTATTAGAAAAGGCTGGTTAAAATCCATGGAAATTAGGTCATGAGGTAATCCAACCTCTGGTGCAGACAAATACTGTACATTGACAGAAAAATGTATAGTTTCATTTTCAAAGTGCCCATTGTTTTTCAATCAGACTACTGCATGTTTATCTGTACGCCACATGAGATGTGTTCAGCGTGTTCATGTCCTCAGTGCAATCTAGCAAAAGACATACATGAATGCCTGGAAAGCTACAGTAAATTTGGAAAATTGCAAGCTCTTGGGGAGCCGGGAACTTCCTGCAGAAATGTTCAGCTTCTCATTACATTACAAATGACCTAAGTCCCCCGGTATATGGTTTGAGTGTGTATATACCTTGGTATATGGTTTGGTATATGCTTGGCCCATATGCTGCCTTGAATAGACTTCAGGGAGTGTGTTTGTGTTTGTCTCTCATTTAAATATTTGTATTACAGCCCTTAAATCATGACCTTTAACTGGGAAAAAATTGCTGAGACAAAACTTGATCACATGTTTATATGTGAAACACTATAATATAGTACAATCAGTCTTAGTCATTTCATATAAAACCATCCAAATTCACCATGGTGCCTAAGCCTGTATTCCGGCTACAGCATGGTTTCTGTGTCTGTCTGCGCTACACAAAAGTACAGCAAACAAGCACATTGGCAGGTCTCCTGCTTGGCCCGTAATGACACAGTGGCACTAATACGACGCCATTAGATGCCTAGAAAACACCATCTTCCTGCCTAGTTGTCAGCCTGCAGCCCAATATAGCCAGTTAATATCACTGGGAATGTGGGCTCATTTGGCCCCCTTCTCCGACAAAGAGAGCAGATTAATGGAATTAGGTACCTCACAGGCGGACAGGATGATAGCAGGGCTTTCTGCACATCATGTCAAACCTACACGGCCTTGCAGTCTTTTAACCTTTATCTCTTCTCATTTAGTGACTCTCCGCTCTGGCCTGTTTGCTTGGCTCTACATTTATCTGATAAATGTCAGAGAGAACAAAAGAAAAAAAAGTTTAGAAAAAAAAAAAACCCGCAAAGCACCCAGTTATTTAAAACATTGCCGTCATCATATTCATAAAAGTATCATGTTCATGTTTAGTGGCACATTAATACAACTGTTTACATTGACAACAAAACATTCCACTGCAGCATAGTTACTCTTCTAGTGTTTTGCTCATGGAGGGAGATCGAGGTGCAGCAGATAGCAGGAAAGATTGTCAGCGCCACGAGTTGCAGAGTCTTCTGAGCACCAGGACAGTGAAAGATGGAAGCCATTAAACCCTGTGGGAGCTTGACACACATTCCAAGAGGTAATGACGCGTTTATAGAGGGATGTTGAACTTCCAAGAAGCATTCTGGAAATGCCGGCATGCATTAGAGTGCTTCCATTAGCGCACTGCCCATCTGTAGTTAGTCTTTAACTGGTTTTTCTTCCCTTGTACAGATGGGCTTCAAAAATGATTTAAGCATCTTAGGTTTCCTCAGTTTATGGACTTAGAAATGCAACATGAATTGCATACACACAACAAATATATAAAACCTGTAAGTCCCCTTATGTTACTCAGTGCAGATGAACTAAAATGAAACATTGTTTTTCAAGTAAATAATTAACACCATCTTCCTGCCCAGTTGTCAGCCTTAAAAAGAGTGCATTGACCACCTGGGATATTCACTAACCTCACGATTAGGTACGTGCAGTTATGTGTAAAGTATCTTGCAAGTTGCTGTTGCTTCCAGCAGCTAACCTTGGGCATCCTATAGTTGCCAAACCTCCAAAAGACAATACAGTGGTACCTTGGTTCTAGAACTTAATCTGTTCCGGACCTCGGATCGAATCCTAAAAAGTTCAAGCTCTGATCTAATTTTTCCCATAAGAAATAATGGAAAACCAATTAATTGGTTCCCGGCTCCCCAAAATTACACCTAAATTTGTTTTTCCTTTAATTCCGCATTTCCGTTTGTTAGCCCAGTCCGTTCATTGGGTGCGTTCAACTTGCTTACAGCGCTGGCTTAAAGCAATGCGTTATGGTTAAATGCATTGCGACCTCCCACTCTGCAGCACAAATTGGAACCGCCTCCGTGACGACACACCTTTTCCTTTATTGATTGAAGATGACATTTGTTACATGACATTTGTATCCCAGGCAGTTCCGATGCATAATCTATTTCTCCTGAATATCACGTAAAGTAGTGTGAACTAGTTTTCAGTTAATTTACCTGGTAAAATAAAGTTTAAATAAATGACATAAATGCTCAAATAGTACACGTAAGTTAGTGGTTTATTTATTGTTAGTTACTGTAATGTTGCGCTGCTTTATTTGGTTAATCGTCCAGTCTGTGAAGAAGGCATTCAAGTAAGAATTGCATTGTAGTACGACTCATTTCCTGGTGCATACAATTTATATTAGGTCGGCGTTGACGGTTTGACTTCTGATATTCAGATCGAGTTCTAGGTCAAACTGGCTTGTTCAACTTTCAAGAAATTCAAGTTCCAGTGAGTCCGAGAACCGAGGTACCACTGTATCCAGGAAAAATTGTGTGTTGCTCTGGAGTGAGATGTCAGCTAAGCAGCTGAATGTAATTGTCTAAGGCAAAGTTAAATTGGTGGCCTTAAGATAGCTTCTGGATTAAAACTGGTGCTCCCTTGTAACACAAGGACCCATACTAGAATAGAACAAGACCTGTCCTCCTTCTTCAGCGATTGCCCTGTTTGCTTTTGCGGTATTATTTGGCCAGAATTTGCCGGCAAAATGATTTAGTGCGCCAATGGGTGGTGGCCAAACCATGACAACAGAGTCTGAAAGGTGTCATTGTGAAGTGGGCCTTAATAGGATTCACACAGCAGTTTTCACTGCTACATTGACAGAAACCCATTACTTTGGAATGTTGTATATTCTTTTTTTTTATTTTGAAACCATCATCGACATATACAAGTAAGTGTTTGGCACACAAATGCCACTTTTTAAATTGGAAAGAAAGTGTATGAAAAAGGGAATGAATGGAAAAAGGCAATAAGTTTTTTAGTTGAATAAGTCCAATCACTGTTGTTTTGATCCACATGATGGCCGGGTCAAATGATTCTTAGAAAAAACTTTAAGACATTAATCTCAAACCACAGAGCAATTTAGGGACATGATGGTGAACGACTCCCCAAACAAACCCTCTGCTAGATTCCTATTTCCAGCTTCTGTCGGAGTCATGATTGCTGTCTCTCCTACACTGTAATCACACTTAGTGAAAATGACTCAAATGTTAGAATAGAAAAGTGCTCAGGTGACCACCTGCTGCCTTCGCAAAAGATTAAGGGCTTGATGGTGACGGAAGTCCTAGGAAATGGCTCCTGTCAGCTCTGGAAGATTGGTTGGCTTCCTGCTTCTGCAGGATGTCATTTCACCGGAGAGTTCCTGGAATAGCGATGACGATGCTGAGGAGCCGAGGGAACAGCCATGGATTCTGGCATTAGTGGTGCTGCCTTACAGTAATTGCTTTGATGAATTTCTCCCTGCATAACTTTGACTGCAGTAGTTGCCATGGGGGGAGGGCTTGCTTTGGGATTGTCTCCCCGTCAACCAAGGCTGCAAAAGAAAATGTAATTATAATGGCTGGTCAGAGGAGAGAACTACAATCACTGAGTGTCCTTAGCTGTTTTATTTTGTGCCAACATTAAGCATTTTCCCTATACTTCAGATTAAGAGGTCTGGTCAGTAGGTACAGGTTACAATGATCGATATATCCATTCAGGTGGAAAACGAAGAATCAGTGAGTAATTATTAAGATGCTTTCCACAATATGAGTTGTTTCAGCACCAACAAAGGCTATTCGATGTTCCTGCCACAAGCCATGCCCTCTGCAATTGATTCGAGTTTGAGATGCCTACTAGTTCTAGTCAATATAATAATTACTCCCCTTGATAGATTGTTTTATAGTTTCAGTCATTGCCGGGGTCTGTCCAGACACCCTAGCTGTCCATGGCAAGCAGCAACTCTCCAGAATATCTGATTCAAATCAACCTGCTTTTGAGACGGGGAGGACAAGCGTGAAATTAATTGTTCCACTTCATCTAAGGCCCACGCTCTTCTTTTGAGAGAGTAATTTGTCGCCCCGTGTACATGGGGCTAAGGAAGGCATTGTGATGAGTATTCCTAACCGTTCTTGTAAGGCAGGCAGATTTTATTTCATCTCCTTGTAGTTTTGGAAATGCTCCTGTCTGGGTAAATACAAGCTTGCGATTACACAGGCAGATACGACAAGCAAACTGTGAGGCGGATCATGACAGCAAGCTGAATTTATAATGCCGTGCCGCTCCAGAGAGCTCCCCTCGATTCTGAGGAACACGCTGGACCGAGAGGCGACATGGCATCCACTGATGCTTGGAAAATGGTGAAGATTAAATGTTAATTATTATTTGAAATAAAATGTTTGGTGCTTGTATTATTTTTACTTGGGCTGCCATTTACTTCATATGACTTTTATTGCATTTGTTTTTTTGGTACTTGTTTTTATTATAGCAGAATGCGACTCCCTGCTGGCTTTTTCGTTGTGTTGTTTAGAAACTGGGCACTGAAAACTGTTGCAGAGAAATGCAGTAATGCAAGGACTTCATTAATTATATCTTTTGCTTTTCTTTAGGAAAAACCTTAGAATTCAGAATTATAAATTACAACATAGGTTACATTAGCACCTATACTAATCTTGTGAAATTCTGTTAATAGTATTTATCAAAAGTATTATACATGATAGGCCTAGTTGCATATTCAGTTCCCAAAAAAGCCTGGAAGTTAAGCAATCTGGCATTTGATCCTGTCAACAAAGCCGTTCATTTTTACTATTATAAGAGACCAGGTTGTGACAAAGTTGTGCCCTTCACTGTAAGGGTGCCAATAATTTGAATATCTAAAAAAGTGATCTTCAAGTGTAAAATACCTTCATTCCTGCTTAGACTTCCCAGGAAAGGATAAGAGGGGCTGTCTGGATGCCAAGAATATGCAGTTTGCAAGGCTAAAAATCTCAATAGACCTGAGACCAATAGACCATTTCTGTTTCAACAATTTGCGATACTATGAAGACATTTGCAGCCATTGTTAGCCACCTAGGAAGAGGGCTTAAGGGGAGAATCGATTACAGATTTTATCACAAGTTGGCCAGAACTACTGAATAAATGCCATGCAAAAATACCATTGGATGCTAATATGTATACGATACCGTGTAAGGACCTCAGTGAGGAAATATATGTGATAAATTTCAAATGACTAAATGTAGATATGTGGTCCTCACAATATGATATAACCCAAATCCACATACACGCTTACACATACACATGAGAGTTTATTGCTTTTTTGTTCCTCTTGCATTTCACCGTTATCACCCATTTCATTTTAATAAGGGACGTTTAACGACTACAATGGCCTTCGCAGGTATGCTGTGCAATTTACTTTCCGCAGGAGCTTGAGCAGCATCTTGGAAATGTGGCGCTTAGGAGGGGGTGCGATGCGGTGCCATTCTGGGCTTTAAGAGCTCCGTCTGTTACCCAGTGCCGGTATCTCACCACGCGAAATGACATCAATACAGTCCTAAATGAATATAAAGGCATGTGAGTGTACGCCAGCCTTTTGAGTGAGGGGCGTCTGGTTCTCGACGGAGGAAAGTACTTTCAGCATCTGCTGCAGATGAACATGAGCCTGCGACTGTGAAATAAATCATTACAGCACTTCACAGATCATTAAAACAAAACTATAATTACCAGGCTGGTTCCACTGCCAACTGCTGAGTGGAGTCTCACCTCTTCCTGTGTTTAGCAAATGAGCAGCTTGTTTTATAAAATGTAAACTCTGAGATATGAAATGTGTTCTTTGCGTGAACATCAAAATCGTCTATCAGCATGCCGATTCAGACATTCTCTGATTGCTATAGATAAAGCGGCGTGATGTAACTCGTACCGCGAAGGCATCTAACCATGGCTGAAAGAGTGTCCATGCAAAGGATTATGGAATCCCCTTTTCTCCTGCTTCCAAATAGGTGTCTCCTCTGTCTCAGCAGTGACATCAGCCATCAGAGCTGCCACTAGCTTGAAAACAAATCAGTCCTAGTTGTCTGTGCTACTGAGTCAAAAGATGCTACTTTTAGTTATGGACACATAAAGATTGCCGTGGGAAAAACTATTGTGCCGCTATTGAATCCTATATTTAGGCTTTGTAGTATTTGTTTATATAGAAGGCTTTTACAGAAGCACTCTCTAAAAATATAGTGCAGCCAGTGAACAGGACACGGCCCCTAGTTGGTCACCATATGTTTGTTTTGAGCACAATTGTTAATATTTACAGCAGAGGCCTGGGCACTGCTGCATGCTGGTGGTAGCTGGCATCAGCTTGTCAGATGCCCGTGATGAATTGGTCAGTGCATAGCTGTGGAACAGTGAAATTTGGTTATTTCCATATTTAGACCGGCAAGAAAGCCACTGATTTGGCTCAATAGGCAATCTTAAATTTCAAGTCATATTTAATTTCAATGCATAATTTAGCATTTTCCCAGGGAGAACACTGTCGTTTTGTTTCTAGTCCCGTCTCTCTGCAGTATAGTAATGCCTCTTCCGTTTGCTAAAAGTATTTCCTTTTTTGAGACTGTAGTAGGAAGGGCAGGGAGAGATGTCTTACCAGCGAAGGGGACTGTGAAACAATGACCCTTATTGAGGTGTTACAGTATTGAAGCACATTGTTGTATCCTATTGGTCTGTCTATTCATTTCAGCTGGTAAAGAGTGCAGGACCCCAGAAGGATATGGACATACACATGTTTCAAAGGTGGCAGTTTATTAAGAAATAAAAGCTCATTACATGTAACAGAGAGCATGACTCAATCACAGATGCTCAGCTACTGAAACACTTTAATAAATCTCCCAACTGAATACTTTCCCTTTTTATTATATACATCATGGCATTGATTTTTTCCCACAGCAAAATGGATGAAATTGGCTGTTTTTTTCCTCGATAGTCTGACACTTCAGGCAGGTCTGAGGTTTAATGAAAGATGTTTTTAGTTCTTGAAGACTTTCCAAGACATTATGCAATTTACAAAATTACACCAAAGGTGATAATTTGAGAAGCTTTACAGACATATAAACTGTGGGAATCATGGATTGTTTGATTTTTCACAAACCCTTATGCAATTCAGAGTCACTTTGAGCCTGGACCCTATCCCAAAATGGACAGGACATGAGGCAGGGGACACCTTGGTTGGGAATCCAGTCCACCACAGTATAGACAATCAGAGTGAATCAGTCACAGAAATGGTACAAGTGTGAGATGCAAGAAAAGGCAGAAACAACAGTAGAAGTAGATAGTATTGTTATAAAATGAAGAACACTTGCTACTGTTTGCTCTTCCGCATGATGTCATAGAGGTTGTTTCTCGCAGGGAGAGTATGAATTTTACGTAATGTTTCACATCATGAAAGCAGCCAAACTCGCTTATCAATCCCTGCGCTGGTGACAGTGAAATGTGCTGAATCTACACTGTTGGCCAGTATTGCGGAAACACAGCATTTTTGGCATTACGATTTAAAAACCATTATATGAATTTTGGCAGTAATGTTTATAATCAAAGAATGTTTACAAATATCATACATTTGGTGATTAAGTAAGTAACAGGAGTCCCTGGAATAAAGTTCTGCAATTTCTAAAAACTAGATCTGTTTCTACAATTTCAGCCTCTAGTGTAGGAAGTTACCTTTGATTCTGCCTTGACTTTATATTGAAATGGTAAATAATTCAGGTTTAGCATGTGTTTGGTCAGAAGAAGGGAACCACAATGAAGATGTGAGTCAGAGGCTAATGGTGGTTTTCTGGTGGTGATGCTGGTGTGTGTGTGTGTGTGTGTGTGTGTGTGTGTGTGTGTGTGTGTGTGTGTGTGTGTGTGTGTGTGTCTGTGGAGAGGTGAGGGTAGCAGGAAGGGGGTGTAAAGGGAGTCTGGCAGCTGTGTGGAGGGTGGGATTCATAAAGTGAGCACCAGCCATCCGTAAAATTAGCTAAAACTTGTGAACTGGGGGCTGCGTGTCTGTGAAATGAAGTTTCCTTTGTTCATTAATCACCCACACTAAGCTGGCAGTATCATCGTAGGGGGCTGCCTGTCATCACATTGTGCCGTGTCTTGCAGGGCACGTCTGAAATGATGGGGAGAGAAAACACCAACAAATAATTAATGCCATAATATCAACGATAAGCATGCCAGTGAATGCTGTGACTGGCAGAGGATGCATCATGTTACTGGCCAGCAGACACACCTCAGCGTCTCTGAATGCGTGGAGTGGATGTGGGGCCCAGAGGCACTTGCTGCTTTGAGGGCTGTATTGTACCTGAGAGGCTGACACCCCTGATGGTTCCATGCTAGTGGACTGTGGGTGGCCTCGCACGTGTGCTGTCTGCTCTCATTCTGCATGAGGCCCTCTGTCTGAATGCATGATATCTGCCAGAACAAAGAACCAGAGCCCTGTGCCGTCTTGTGGAACCAGCATGGCGAACGACGTCAGACTTCTGCCACGCCGCGGATATTGGAAGGTCTTGCTGTGGTCGCTGGTCTTGCAGGTATATTCATGTGACTCAGATTTAAACGACGCCCCATTCTGGCGCTAGGAGCTTCGCCCGGATCTCTGGCTGTGTCTCGCCTGCTCAGGTGTGTTAGTCTTCCATGCCAAGGAGTTAACGGAAAGTGTGTGCTGGAGCCGACTGTGTGCTTCCCAATCCCGTGAGCGCCTTCTGTCACGTCCCGGGGCTGAAATTCAGGGCTGATGGGGCAACAGAAGTAAACATCCAGAAAATACCATGAAATAACCTTTGAAGGCATCTCAGGCATATAGCTTCTTGGAGAAAAGGTTGTATTCAAGCAGTTGTATTTCAACATAAACAGACAATAGAGATTTTGGGCAGTACTTGATTATGCATTTTATATATTTTTGACTCTTGACTACTTGCCCTATAGGAAAAATGGGGCCTGTTTAACTAACTTTTCTGTTTAAATTGGGACACAGACTCAATGTGGCCACTCTTATACTATAAATAGGCATGCAGAGCCTTGTGGCTGCTGTTTCCCAGATAGGTTCTTGACCCCTAAGATCCTACAGTGGACAAGCGGATGTGGAAGATGGATGGAGAGATGGATCGATTGATAGATGGATATATATGTAGATGGATAGATTGAATTCTTTATAATAATACAATATGAAATATATTTGGGATCTATGGATACAAAAACTAAACCAGCCTTATTTTCAGATTTTGGAAAACAAGAACAGCTTCTTGGTTATGAGACTAATTTGTTAGTCTGCTGTAAGTGGGCCATGCACATAAATGGGATTTGTGATTTAAATGCACAAGGTGAACAGAACTGTACATGAGGTCTGGGAGTTGCTGAACCAAAAATACCCGTGTGTCTTGATGAACAACGTAGCATGGTTTCAGGTGTAAAAGCTGTGTGTCTTGATGAACAGCGTAGCATGGTTTCAGGTGTAAAAGCTGTGTGTATATATCAAACAGTGTGCATACAGTCTTAGGCAGTGAGGGGAAGTGCTTGAAAGGTCTTTGTGTTGGAGTAAAACTATGATATTGTCTCTGTCAAAGTATGTTAAATTAGCTATTTTGAAACAGCTTCTAAAATGACTCCAAAATTTGCAGAAACCATCTAATGCACCCATGTATTTTTACCTCATTGAGTCATATAAGTAACTGAATTAATTTATTAATTATGCAGGTGGTGAACTTTAACGAATACATGGATTGGCTGGGGTGCCCCTGAGGAGAGGTTTGTGAAATAAAGCTGAGATCTTCTAGCCATTTCATTAGATATCAGTCATTTTTGTTTGGAACAGAAAAAGTTTTTGTTAGTTTTTATTGTGTAACTGCTAATTTGCATATGCCCACATATTAAATAGTGTTTTACACCATACAGATAAATAGCTTTCAACATTTTCTTCGACTGTATTGAATTCTTGCACAGTAGTGTTTATAAAGAGTTATAAGCAGATCTGAGTCAGACTTGATGGCAAACTATGGGATCAAAGAAATTTTAAAAATCATTCATGTCTCGGTTCGGGACTGACAGTGTATGATACGAGTCAGGAGAACTCCACTGTGTACCTGTCGGGCAAGGTTCAGAGGGTGGCTGTTTTAACAGGTTTCTGAGTGAAGTATAAAGGAAATGAGTATTTAGGTAAATACTTGGTAAATACCAGGAACAGGTGAGGCTCATCAGAGGCCAGATAGGATAGAAAACCTACTGGATAGTAGCTCTCCAGGGCTGGAGTTTGAAACCCCTGATTTTAGTGAAGGGAGTCCAGTAATCACATGACCATTCTGTGGACAGTCTATGCAGTTCTGCTGTCCTCCTATGTGCTCAGGCTTTGCACTTTTATCTGAAACGTCAGTCTTAAATCTTCCTCTTGCCAAACTTGCTATATTGTCTTCCAGGGGCACTGAGCCCCCACCATCCTATGGTTGGACAGGTAGTTACTAGAATCAGGGGAGGGGGGAAAAGCAATGAGTGAAAAAGGCCCCCGAAAGCACGGGGGCCGTTAGCCACCATGACAATGAGATGGCGGTTTTGTTGGCCAGGAATTTTTGTGAAACGATGCGGTAAAACAGAGGCTGGGGGGGATTCCATTCCTTGTCCCTGATGATGAATGCTGCTGTCTTGGGACTGGAGCTGTAAGCAGATGTTAATGTTTCAGAAGAACACCCCCGTCCCCCCCCCACCCCAAATAGTCTGCTGGCCTAAAGAGGATGCTTCTCACGTGCCTCTGTGGTCCTTTCACAGAAATCCAGTCTAACTCCTTTCACCTCCCTCCATCTTTGAGAAGACAAAGGACATTGTTGTTTTCTAAGGCAGTAAACCTGTTACGATAGCAGCTTTTATAACCTCTTTTCGAAGGCAAGTTTCTATTTTACTGCAGATTTTAAACATGAATATTTTAAATGAAGTTTTTATTTTTGTGGCATTCTCTCTTGCCAAGACTAGTGCAGATTTTCAGTTCTTTATTATAATAAGTGCAGCCTGATGAATGAAAATGATTCTCTGAGCTGAAATAAAACATTGATAAATTCTTCTTTGCCTGATTTCATGCTGGCTGATTGACTGATTCCAAAAGAACCCTATGATAAAGTATCCAAACGAAGTCCCGTTTCCCTCGCCAGGCCTGGGGGAGGGGCTCGTTGGCGAGCACCTGGTGGCGAGGCCTTGACGCGTGGGCCTCGGCCGGGCATAGCCCAAATAAGGCAAGCGGGACTGTCCCCAGGTGGGCCCACCACCCGCAAGGAGAATGTCAGGGGTTCGGTGCATTGTGGATCGGGTGGTGGCCAAGGGAGGCCCTGGCGGTCTGATCCCCGGCTGACAAAACTGGCTTTCGGGACATGGAATGTCACCTCTCTGGTGGGGAAAGAGCCTGAGCTTGTGCGTGAGGTTGAGAGGTATCAACTAGATATAGTCGGGTTCACCTCAACGCATAGTGCGGGTTCTGGAACAAATCACCCGGAGGTGGAAGGAATACTTTGAGGACCTCCTCAACCCTGCCTTACATCTACGCACACTGCCTTTGAGATATCCCAGCGCACAGATGCTGAGGGTGCGAGGGGGGGCTTGCCCATCACTGGGGCTGAGGTGGCCAGGGAGGTTAAAGAGCTAGTAGAATCTTGGATTCAGGAGGAATAATGCGGTTTTTGTCCTAGCCGTGGAACACTGGACTAGTTTGCAAGGGTACTGGAGGGGGCCTGGGAGTTTGCCTATCCAGTCTACATGCGTTTTGTGGATTTGGAAAAGGCTTATGACCAGGTTCCCCAAGGTGCTCTGTGGGGGGTGCTTCGGGAGTATGGGGTCCGGGGTCCGCTGTTGTGGGCGATTCGGTCCCTGTATGAACGGGGCAGAAGCTTGGTCCGTATTGCCGGTAATAAGTCGGACGTGTTCCCTGTGCGGGTTGGGCTCCGCCAGGGTTGCCCTTTGTCATCGGTCCTGTTTATGATATTTATGGATTTGTAGGCGCAGTCAGGGTGTTGAGGGTGTCCAGTTTGGTGGCCTCAGGATTGCCTCGCTGTTCTTTGCAGACAATGTCGTCCTGTTGGCTTCATCTGCTGGGGATCTCCAGCGTGCTCTGGGGCGGTTCGGCGGCCGAGTGCGAAGCAGCGGGGATGAGGATTAGCACCTCCAAATCTGAGACCATGGTTCTCAGCCAGAAACGGGTGGTTTGCCTTCTTCAGGTCAGGGAAGACGTACTACCTCAAGTGAAGGAGTTCAAGTATCTTGGGGTCTTGTTCACGAGTGAGGGTAGGCGAGATCGGGAGCTGGATAGACGAATTGGTGTGGCAGCTACAGTTCTGCTGGTGCTTAACCGGTTCGTCGTGGCTAAGAAAGAACTGAGCCGAAAAGCAAAGCTCTCGATCTATTGATCCATCTTCATCCCAACCCTCACCTATGGTCATGAGCTATGGGTAATGACCGAAAGAATGAGATCGCAAATACAGGCGGCCGAAATGAGGCTTCTCCGCAGGGTGTCTGGGCTCTCCCTTTGCGATAGGGTGAGAAGTTTGGATATCCGGGAGAGCCTCAGAGTAGAACCGCTGCTCCTCCACATCGAAAGGAGCCAGTTGAGGTGGTTTGGACATCTGGTGCGGATGCCTTCTGGACGACTACCTGGAGAGGTTTTCTGTGCATGTCTGACAGGGAGGAGGCCCTGGGGCAGAACCAGGAGTCACTGGAGGGATTATATCTCTCGGCTGGCTTGGGAACCCCTCGGCGTCCTCCCCGAGGAGCTGGTAGAAGTAGCTGGGGAGAGGGAGGTCTGGGTATCTCTCCTGAAGCTGCTACCCCACGACCCGACCCTGGATAAGCGGCAGATAATGGATGGATGGATAATTGGCACCATTCTGCAGTAATTTTAATGAATTTTGCACTGATATCATCAGGCTCGCTGATATTTTTACTTAATATCATTACCTTCAACTTTATACATGATGCATCATAGTATCAGCAATTCGGAAAAAATTATAAGGACTTCTTAACATGTCGAAGTAAACTTACAATGTAAATATTAGAATAGCAGTTAACACATCAACAACCTCTACCTAAGATTGTTTGTGGTACATTTTTTAAGTAAATTCAAGTTCCCTTCCCCTCACACTGAATGTAATGGGAACAGAAAAATACCCTTAATGATCACCGAGGTATATTTAAATCCATTTAAGTGTGTGAGTTTTAATATAACCCTACATATACAATGGGATTAAACACAACTCTACCTGTTTTTGAGATTGTATGTAAGCTAATGTGTGTATTTGAGTTTATTTATATACAGTACAATCCTATTTATGTGTGGCACTGAATGAAACCTCCTTTAAGATTTTGTTTGAGATTACGGTAATCCTACATGTGAGATTTAATATAGCCCTGTGTTTGTGTGAGATTAGACTTAATTCTACTTGTTTGTGAGGTTAAGTAACCCACACGCACAGTACTGGTCCTAGCTGGTGTGGCGCCCTAAGCGAGCATCAGCGCCAATGCCCCCGGCTTGAGGCAAAATGAAAGTTGCTGGCAGTTCGACGCCTCTTCAGAAGTTGGTGCCCTTAGCATTTGCCTATATTGCCTGTGCCACGGGCCGGCCCGGCACATGCACACACAGATTACTGGCAGAGTTCCCATTTGTTTGGATAATTCTCACCTGTCGTCACCTGCCATTACATGGAGATGGCTTTATAGGTCTCACATTACCCTAACTGTGCAGTCATGTCCAACACACTGAGGGCCGAGGAACAGCATGCACAGACATTTAATCTAGTCTTATTTGAAGATCTCAGACCATTTTTGTTGAATGTGCCATGGGTGAGACCTCTGAAAGGGATCTGTACCTTCTGGAACGGACTGGAATGTTCTATAAGGGACTGGGATGTTCTTTCAGCAGAGCGGCCAGAATGCTGTATTAAGGCTACTCATTATGAGAGAACTCAATGGAATTCATGTGACTCTCTGATTTTCCTTGTCCTCTGGCTATTTACGTCCTCTGAGTTAGGGCAGTTAGACAGTCGAAATGTCAATGTTGTGCCTGAAAGGCCGCAAATACCCTTCTCATTATAATATCCGGCTCCAAGACTGGATTATAATCTGAATTGTACGTTGTAGCAGCTGCTGTGGGGATTCATGATCTACTGAGAGAATAACGATTTTTGAAAATAACAATGCTTTTGTTTCTTTCTGCAGAAATACAAAGAATTTGAGAAATTTGTCCGAGTTGAAGATATCGATGGTTTGAAACTTGTTAAGAAACTGGCCAAAAGCATGGAGGAGATGTTCCACAAGAAGGCAGAGGCCATGAGAGTAAGTATGAAGGAGAAGGAGAGTAAGTATGTAGCAGATGTTCCACAAGAAGGCAGAGGCCATAAGAGTGAATACTGGGACTGAATATTTGCACTTCTGGGTAGCGTCAAATCACTGTATCGAGGCATTTAATTTTCTTCACACAATTCGTCCTGCTGAAGGCAAAGTCGAAGGCGATATGACATCAAGGTGCAAGCGTGATTTGTTTATTTGTAGCTGCTTATAAATTACTTCTACTAATATTTGGCCGAAAAAACAAGTGATTCAGATTTTACACCTTAGGAAGTGAATTTGTGTCAGAGGGAGGCCACAGGGTGGGATCTGCATGGGCTATGGTTGCAATCGCTGCCAATATCCAGTATACCAGCAGAGCGTGAGTGTGTGTGTGTACAGGCTAACCTGCACCAATGCAGCAGCTAAGCAGCTCTGTGCTCACACTACCTGGAGAATCGCACGGAGAGGGTGGTCACAGTGCTTCAGTGCATGTGGCAGACGCGTGTCGCATTTCAGCTCCTCGCATGACAGGCTCCGGCTCCGGTGCTCTGATCACTTTAATAGCCCTGTTCCTGTTTTTGTGGCATACTTGGTGCCCTCAGAATGTAGTGGTGGGGGTGGGGATGAGCAGGGGATGAGGTGGGGATGAGCAGGAATGAGGCAGTGCCTCAGGTAGCCCATACTGCCAAAAGTTTATTTTAACAGATAATCAAAAAAAAATCCCTATTTCCCTAGGATAGTTAGCATATGCATACATTTTCCCACTTGCCTATATCTGTGTACATAGTAGAGATTAAGCCATCAATAAATTCACTGAAATTCACAGAATTTCTTTTAGATGGTTGAGATGCCATATGTGACATAATCGTGTGTCATTCTGGGAGGTGCATTTGGGATGCTGGCTTTTCAGCTTGAGGATGTATAATGACCTGGTTGGTGGTATTTCTGAGGAGAGGCGTGACCCAGGGCAAGCCTGGGGACCCAGCTGGGGCCAGCATAAACCAAGACATAGGAATCATTATCCCTGCGAATGTTTGGTCGTTGCAATACAGATGCAACTATAACGAAGAGTAATACCTGACAGTCTGCAGTCGACCCTTTGCGCGCTATCTAGTGCCAAATGGGGGCGTGGCCCTGCAGGTTACGGTCTAGGCTATGTGATCACTAGAGATGCAACCGGTTGAAAATCTCTCTGTTCAGTTTGCGCCACAGTTTAAGAGACACAGCTTCGATTTGGAGCGGCAGCTAAAGTAAACACCCTTATTTATTTTTCAGCCCAGTTAGAGCGCCTTTAAATGCCATGATGAGACTGACTTGCAGAGGCTGTATCTGCCCTGCTCCGGTCATACGAACTCTCGGATGATGTCGTCTCAAATGAGTTGGAGCATGTTGGATGTGTTTCCAGCAACATATCCCAGTTTGGTGTAACAGAGCCAACAGACTGTTTTGGTCTCATTAACTACTCTCTCTAGGGCTGGTATTCTTTATTGGGAAATCCAAATGTTCCCAAAGCTCCGATTATAACTGACTGTAAACAGCATTAGGACCAGTCATAACCAGCTCACAGCCACAACTAGCACAATGTTTTACATGTGGAACATCTACTTCTGAATTTAAGTTCCGCTTGTGTCAATAAATGTATTCATTCGTTCCATTTCATTGAATTGAGAATGATGCGCTGAAATGTACACAACTAATGCATGTACCTTTATAGCTCTAATATTAAGCCAAAATATTGTATTTAGATGAGCCATGGTTTGAATTATGAGGGTACAAGGGGGTTCTGTACCCCCGATCAAGACCCAGACCCCCCAAAAAATAAAAAAATTGCAGTTTGGCAGGGGTCTTATCAAAAAGAGAATTTCACCATATGTAGAGAAATTTTATGTAAAACAATTTCAGACACCCCTGATGTGGACCGTACCATTTGAACCACCTCGGCGCTAGAAGCAGCCAGTTGGTTGCGTCATTCATTCTCATTGAGTGACCTGTTAATTGTGTTTCATTGTCGAACTCCGGATCGAATCTTAAAAAGTTTGAGTTCAGATCAAATTTTTCCCATAAGAGATAATTGAAAAACAATTAATTGGTTCCCGGCCCCCCAAAATTACACCTAAATATGTTTTTTTTCCATTTAAACACAAAATGAACAGGACAAAATAAGAAGAGCATTTTTTTCTTAATGGCTTTCAAAACGATGAAGATCTTATCCCAACATTACCCCTGTCCTGCCCCGATCGTTCGCTCCTTACATGTGCCATGACCCCTCGTTAATTTTTCAGTTAATTTACCTGGTAAAATAAAGTTTAAATAAATGACATAAATGCTCAAATAGTACACGTAAGTTAGTGGTTTATTTATTGTTAGTTACTGTAATGTTGCGCTGCTTTATTTGGTTAATCATCCAGTCTATGAAGGCGTCCAAGTAAGAATTTCATTGTAGTATGACTTATTTGGTCGAGTTCTACTGTAGGTCAAACTGATTTGTTCGACTTTCAAGAAATTCGAGTTCTAGTGAGTTCGAGAACCAAGGTACCACTGTATACTACTTGTAGGATAATTCCCGAGAGTTACCAAAACCAAATTCTTTTGGATAGAGATGAGGATAATGAGATATTCTGTATTGATTCTCATTTTGTTGCATGTCCAGACCATGAACATGTGTTGCATACATGTTAATAAGCACCCCTAGTGCATCTTGCACTCTTAACATTGATCCTGGTGGCGACTATTCATACTGACGTGGTAGCGGACCGTAATGGGCATAGAAGTGTTATGAAGGCAGCACCCCCCAATTATGGAGGGGTAATTCACACTCTAAATGTAGCTGCATATAATCAATGAAAAAATAATTTTAATAACCCATTATTATTTAGCCTGTCATTATTTAGGCAAATTTCCCTTTTGAATGGGCCCCTATAGTGTAGGGCCCAGTGGGGCCACACTGGGTGCATGGCCCTAAAGACCCCCCCAAAACAAACCAAAGCAGCTATTTTGGTGAAGACAGGGAGTACATGAAATTTAGAAAATTTGGGTTTCTGAAGGAGGGAACAAGTGCTGTGATCAGATTGCCAAAGCAAGAACAAGACATGGGAACGGCCAATCAACACTTGCAACCGGGGTCACCTGATTCCCCGTCTCGAGGCAACCACACCCCCCTCCCTCACAATGAAAGCAGGTGAATATGTTATTATTTGGGGCTTTGATCCTCCTCCCTATGGCGTATGTCATTTTAACAATGTCCTCCCGTAGACAAAGCGTCGGAGCGGTGGAAAAAAAAAATTCCGGTTCCAAAGCTTCTCCTCCGCCAAGCGCGGTTTTGCTTAACTGCCGTTGTGTAAAAAGTAATTGTTAGCGGTGCGGTAATTCAGATTCGGCGCGTCCGAGCGACAGTTTGCTGGCGCAGCCTTATCTCTGCCTTCCCGGCGTGCTCCTGGCTCTTTATCAGCAAGCAGCATGAGCGCGTCCGCGCTGTGCTCTGCCATGATATGTGCCTGTCAGGCTCGGGTTTTTTAAAGATAGGGAGTGCGTGTGCCATTTGTGCGCGAGCGAGCGTGCGCGCGTGCGTGCATGCATGTGAGCTTTTTTTTTTTTTGTGTAGTTATCGACATAATAATGGTGTGAAAAATTGAGTCTCTCAGTCATATAAAAGATAACTTTATTAGGGGAAGTTGTATTTCACGTTTGCTCTGGATCTTTTAATTGAAGCTACCATATAGAGATAAGGGACATAATCAAAATGCACTTCAGCCCGGTTAGTAGTAAACAAGCCCACTGGAAAAAAAACACCCATCGTGCTTGGCTGCAGTTAAATCGCAGCAGACCATTGTTATTTTTAATTGCTATTACCTTTACTGAGTATACTGTGGGATGGGGTTATCTTCAGCTGCCAGGCCGTTCGCAGGGCCATTTTGCCGAGAATGGATGAATAAGCATCGTGCCTTGGAAAACAAAACCGTGGGATGGCCGGTTTTGGAAAACCTTGAGCCTGTGCCGTGCTTCCACAGATTGACGTGTAAATTGTGCAAATACACTGGCATTATGCTGCCATTCACTGTCATACTGGGCTTTGTTGCATAAATACCCATGAAGTCTTGCGATCACACTGGGTTTCCTGTGTTCTCTTCACCCCAGGGTGGGGTGCCTCAGCTGTGGGTTCACCCTCCAGGCACCCGGTGCCGATCTTTCTGCTCGGGCTCATCCGGCCTGGTTGGGGTCACTGCAGTTTTTCTGGATGCTACTGACCTCCCTTTAATGACGGGCTGTGGCTGAATGCTACATAGCAGTTAGGGTGTCAGGCGAAGGACAGGCCTTTTCTTCGTGTGACACTCACAGGATGTTGAGATGTTGAGCCAAAAGGGAGGGAGAGACAGGAGCTCTGTTGCCATGTGTAATAAGCATATTGGGATGCAGGGCAGTCCATGAGTAGAATTGCTTGGGAAAAAAAAGACTGATACACTTCAGATTTGCAGCAAAGACATTTAAGGTGAATTCAGACTTATTCCAAAATGATGTATCTTGTTTACTTCTGATTCATCACCCCTCATCTGTTCTTAGCCTCCTCGGGTATTTATTTGTTGGTGTCAAATTCTGCCTGGTTCCACAACTTCAACAAGCACAGAATGCTGCAGCTGTAGTCCTCAACCATGCCTCTAGCCTCTAGCAAAATCCCCCTAACCCCCCCCCCCCCATCTCCACTGGCTTCCAGTAAAGTTTAGGATCTCCCATAAAGACCCATCTCACACCTTTACAGCATGTTTTTGGTACCCAAGGTATCATTATCATACAACACAAATAGCATCTCTGCAGCTCCTCGCCACAATGGAGAATGATTATGGTTTGCGGCTCTGCAGGTTAGGATCAGAAGGTTGCAGGATCAAATCCTGTGCCTGACAGTGGTTTTACTGTGCAGCCATTAAGCAAGGCCTTTAACCCCCTTTGCCCCAGGGACTGGGTGACCCTGCTCTCTTGTATGTCTCTCTGGATAAAAGCATCTGCTAAATAATTCAATGTAAATCTTGGGAGGTCTTCCAGACTTATTTTCATTGTTTACCACCTCATAAATTCCATTGATTCCGATAAGCACATGATAAGAGTCTGTTTTTAATTACTTGGGATAGATTAAATCATGTGATAAACGATTTCAAGGATAAAGAACATTAAAATTAATTTTACAGATTGCGCCTTTAATCACAGTTACCTAAAAATTATATAACAGATATTATATTTTGTGCCACATTAAAATTTCATCATTTCTGATCTGAAATGATTCCGATCTGAAAGTGAAATGATTTGCTGAATGATTTCATGATCCTGTAGTATAAACTTATCTTTGTATGCATTGTACCAATATCCATTGCATTTTTTAAGGAATGTATTTGTTGGATTTCCATGACAACATGACAGTAATGCACAGCTAAACATTACATTTATGTAGCAGGTGCTTTTGTCCAGAGTGAAAGCTTGGGGTCAAAGAACACGCTTAGCCAGTATCTGATTGGCCCTGGTGCAGATAGGTGTAAGGGCCCTGCTCACGGGCCCTTCTCGACACACCCAGAGCCCTAGCCTGTAGAACCTGTACAACACCATCAGTAAAAAGACAAAGGCATAGAATGAGACAAGGCTTTTAATTCATAATTTTATTACTATTACATGACAAAATTTGTACCCGCAAAAATTTCCTTTTTTCAATCTTTTGGAAGATGGGGTAGTTCCCCTTTTCCCTAAATGTTGTTTTTTTCCCCAGTCAGACGGTACATCAACACATCAAGCCATCCTTGAACATTTGGTCTACTAGCAGACTTTCAAAAATAGACGATAGTGTGTTTGGCTTGCAGCAAATGAAAATATTAATATTATCCTTTGTATTGCTGAGGTTACAATCTCTGTATTGTATCATTGTTAATGTATCTGGTTTGCAGTCATCTTTAGACAAGGTAACACTTTCATAAGCTCTGTGCTGCAACAGAGCTGCAAGTTCCATCTTCTTCTATCCATCTTCCATCTGCTTATCCTGAATAGGGCCGCAGGGAAGCCTGGAGCCTATATCAGGGTACAAACTGGATGCGATGCCAGTCCATTGCAGAGTATATACACATGTGGGCATGCACGCACACACACACACACACACACACACACACACACACACACACACACACACACACACACACGCGCGCGCATTAATAATATTTTTGTAGGGACTCTCCATTCGTTTCTATGGAGAAAATTTTAATGCCAACTTGACGACCTTAACCATAAGTAACCAAACAAAATATGAGACCTTTTGCATTTTAGTCTTTTGATTGTATTCACAGATCATTGTGGTGACGTGAAATCAAAATACCCTGTTTTTATTACATTGTTTAATATAAACCTAATTCTCTCTATCTCCCTCTCTCTCTCTCTCTCTCTCTCTCTCTCTCTCTCACACACACACACACACACACACATACACACACACACAGACTTGGGGATGTCAGATTATCTGTGTCCATATCTTTGGATCGTGGGAGCATAATGGAATACCTCGAGGAAACAGGGACAACAGCACAGAATGGGAAAAACAGCACGGAGAGAACAGTATGGGATGAATAACACAGGGAGAGCATATAAACTCAACACAAAAAGAGTGGGGGAGTCAGTAAAAATGTATAAATAAGATCAAAATTGTAATATATGACAAAACAGTGATACAACATTCTCATAACCATATACAGTACAGGCAATTATTTAATATGTATGAATGTCTATTTATTTTGACGCAGATACTCAGGTGAATACAGACAATACTCAGATAGCTACAGACAAGCTCATATACAGCAGGCTTCCAGTAATGGATCTGACACGTATGAGGATGTTGACAGGGCCCTGATGGCTTCATTCAGAAGGTGCTAAAAGAATTGGAGTTGATGTGTCACACAGCAGTTTGCAGGACCGTGTGTTATGCTGCTACAGTGCTGGGGCTCTGGGCTGTGATATTAATTGCTTCCCCAAACACTATTGATGACTCGAGATTATTCTCCCTAGTGTGCTGTAGCTCGGCCTCTCTCGCTTCCGTAAATAAACAGCCAAGCACATTTGCGGGATGCAAATCTGGCTGTGAGGCTAATGCAGCTCACCCTCCTGTTCCCCGTGGGCTTTCGGTGAGCCAGTCTCTTGTTGCAGATACTGTTGGAAATTTCAAAGTATGGTTAAGACGGGCTGCCTTTTGGGAATGGTGGGGGGTGGGGGTGTGGTGGGCCAAGAATTGAAATTTGTGTGGTATCCGAGTGGTTCATAATTTTTAAAATGAAAACACCACAATATTAGGCTGTGGAGGTCTTAGAAAAAGGGGTAATCAGTGGATTCCAGAGTATGAGAGAGAGGCTATAAAGGCCTTTATTAGGATGCAAATGTAAAAGGCAGCGGATTCAGAAACTGCTCATTCCATGGGGGGGGGTTTGCAACAATGCAACATGGCTTGTGTCCAGCTGGGGCTACAGTAACGTGGGCTGTTGGGTCGGGGGAGCTGTCATCATCAGCGGGTCACTATAAAGGCCAAATGAGTGTGCTGGATGGAGGTGGGGGTGGGGGGCATGCAAGGAGGTGATCAGCCCCCCCCCCCCCCGGTGAGACCAGGCCCATAGATTTGGTCATGGCGCTGAAAAACAGCGATTCACATGTATCATTTTACCTGTTTTTTGGATGTAAATTCTAATCAAAAGCAGAGCACATAGGTTAGAATGTGCTGTTAAGAAGTGCTAAGAACACAGCACCCTGAAGATTCCTTCCAGCCTTTCCAACACTGGGCCTTTCTGCTTTGGCCTTATCGAGGACAATTAACCTGAATTCTTTGATAATAAATCTCCTCCCCCCAACAGCCAGATATGATTAAGCAAACAATAACAGCAGAATAGCAAAAATAACCCAGCTTCTTTAGCTGGAAGGATGTTATAGTGCCTGTTATGTGAGGGGAGTGAATGACGGGGGCAGAAAGTGCTGCAGTGAGGATAGCAGGTCAGAGGCAGTCGATGCTGTGGCAGTAGTCCACAGCGCAGGCTTTTAACGCAGGTAACCTTTATGAGGCCCCCTTTCCAGCACAGTGTGCAGGATTTTTCGTGCATTAATAATGCATTTTGATTTTTAAGGTCAGATGACTGCTCTGGAAGGTATCGGTCAAAGGAAAGTGAGATTATGGGGCCAAAAAGGCAGGTCAGGGGACTGCAGCAATGACCATACTTTGATTGCTGTGATATAGGTTGCTGTGTAATTTTAATGCATTCTAAGTACATCTTTCAGCTTTAAGGACTATCTGAAAAGGGAGAAGGGAGAGAAAAAAATAGAGAGAGCTGGATATCCCGTTCCTGCTGTATATCCCGTTCCTGCGGATATCCTGTTCCTGCTGCATCACCTTTCATGCTGAATATCGCATTCCTGCTGTATATCCCGTTCCTGCTGCATATCCCGTTCCTGCGGATATCCCGTTCCTGCTGCATATCCCGTTCATGCTGAATATCCCATTGCTGCTGCATATCCCGTTCCTGTTGGATATCACGTTCCTGCTGTATATCTCATTCCTGCTGCATATCCCGTTCCTGCGCATATCCCGTTCCTGCTGCATATCCCGTTCATGCTGAATATCCCATTCCTGCTGCATATCCCATTCCTGCTGGATATCCCGTCCTGCTGCATATCCCGTTCCTGTGGATATTCTGTTCCTGCTGCATATCCCGTTCCTGCTGGATATCCTGTCCTGCTGCATATTCTGTTCCTGCTGGATATCCCATTCCTGTTGCTTTATTGGGTATAACATGCTCACTTCATGGGAAAGGTATCCTGGTTCGTCACAGCTCTCGGTATCTCACACAGGCTGGTTTGTTGAGACGGAGCCTTTGTCACAGTGTCATGAACATAGGTATCTTCTTAATTCTGTTACAATTTTGAATTCCCTCTGATTCAACTACGACGGCAGTAGGGCCAGTCTGTAGTAGTGGATACAATTCTAATTAATATATTGCTAGAATTCAAAAATTCATTGAGAATATCTGTAACAAGCATTTTCCCCCACAAAATGTTATTAAGATGGTCAGTATTTCTTTCATTGAAGCAACTTGTACTACAGAATTACACTTCTTAGATGAAAAATTCTTCTGTCTTATTCATTTGCTCATATTTTTTTCTGATTTTCATTCGTTTTAATTTGACATCTGGTGTACTTCAGTGATTGTTTTTTGAATCTTAATGGCCCTTCCTCTTTAATGACTCGCCTATAATTTTCACCATCACAGAGTGACAGTACGATAGAAGACTGAGTGCTTCATTCCTCTGGTTAAATTCATAGTTCAAATTCTGCAGATTTCATGGAATGTGTAAGAACCAGGTTTGCTGCTTTTTGGAAAACCTCCTTGTTCATCTTTGAAACCTGTTCTTAGACAGTGCTTTAATGTTTATCGGTATATTGTAAAAATCAGAAAGTTGTCTGGTCCTGCAGCACTAGTTAATTTGTTCAATCAATCAATCAATCAATCAATCAATCAATCAATCAATCAATCAATCAATGAAAGATCACTCTAGTTACTTTTGGTTTGGTCATACATGTTTACCCACTCAGTTCTAGTGATCTGGGTTCTTGGGTCATGTCTCTGGTTCTGTTTTTTTCTGTCTCTTCTGGTTTTTGAATTACTTGAGCATCCTGGATCCTGTTTGTGGCTTGACTGACCATGCTTTGATCTGAGATATTGACCTTGGCTATTACCAACGGACCAGGGAATAATAATAAAAAATGTGTGTCCTTAGTATGCATAGTCAAATTTGCTGTATTTTGACTGGTGAATGTTTGGAGTTCTTTTATAGGTGCCTGTTTTTAACATCTTTAGTAATATTTACTGTAGGTCTTCTCCCTGTCATACCCGCACTGGGCTGTTAGCATGTCAAGCCAGTAACTTTGTAAAAGTATTTGTCCCTAACAGCAGTAGTAGAATATTTCTGCTGATTTCTCTTTGTGTCTACAGTGTATCTAATCTGGGCTGGATAGACAAAGCACATCTATTTGGGGAATGCGCTTTAATTTGTTTAATTGAGTTTCTGGAAATATCTTTGAAATGTTGAGTGATAGCTGTCAGCCAATCAGCTTGTAAATTAATTGTGAGCTGTGACTTTGAGGCTTTCCCTGTAAAGTGAAGGAGGCTGGCAGCCATTTGACATACTGCTAATAGAAATCATTCATACACTGAAGTTCTTGTTTGTTTTTGGCAGGCTTCCACGGGGCAGTGTTACCATGCAAACAAAGCATTATATTCACCTTCTTAATGCCATTTGGACAATTGATTGATGTACAAGGGAGGAAATTGGTGATCAGGTGGATACCAAAGGGTCGATAGGTCTTCAGATAATTTTCAAACTTGCATGTCGATAAAGGGGGGACAGTACATCAGTCCCAACAGATGCTTTTATTGACAGCTGGATCACACAGATAAGGCTGACATTTACTGTGCAGTTAGACGCTAACTGGTCAGACCTTTGAAAATGTTACAGTTTATTTTTCACTGATTGTTTTTTTTTGTTCTGAAAGTGCGGTAGTCATTCGTGTCAGGTACTACAGTTAGGACTGAAGTGCCACTTTGGCTTTCATTATAACAGAAATTTATACTGCACTCTAACTCTGATAAGGTCTGCCTGTTTTTCCCACAGAGCTGTGTGTGTGTGTGTTTTTTTTTGTTTATTCTGTGTAAATGGCTGTTTTCTCTTTCAGTGCGATGCCGTGTTATCACATGTCTTTCTGCATTAGTTCCATCCAAGGAGAATCATCCCAGATCCACCCCGGATCATTCAGTGACCTCCGAGGACCACTTATGGTCTTTGTACTGTCTGACAGAGAAATCCAGCTTGATATCTCAACATTATTTACGAATAGCATAAATGTTACAGTCGAGCTGTTCTGTTGCCATAGTGAGGTTAAGTTGATCATAGGCTGAAGTAAGTGTTACACGCTGCCTTTAAAACAGGACACGCATATGAAGAGGAGCGCAAAATATACCGCAAAATATCCATCATCAGCACAGGGGATGTTGAGGGTAATGAAATACTTGTAGTGGATTTTTACATCCTTCCATAGATGTGCAATGATCCAGAAACGGCTTTGGAGGAAAGTGTGGGCATTCGCAGCCCGTTTAGTACGAGCTGCACGCTACGCTGGATCATGCAAATAGCCTGCATGCAAATTCATGGAATCTAAAGATGAATGTTGCTGAGATCATCTAACAGATTTTCGTGCAAAAAAATAATAAACTTAAAACAAAATTCATTTGGCAAGTGTGTGTGCAGATGTGCCGTGTAAGACAATACATGTAAGACAATACATGTGTACATGCATGATTATGTGTGTATTTATACATGTTTGTATGCCTAGCGGGTGTGTTTAAGAGTGTGTCAGTGTCTGGTTGCTTTCTTGAGCATGAAAGGTCTTTTAATCCACTGTTTTTTTTTGTTAACATTTCTGCCCAGTCCTCCTTGGTGCCCAGGTGTCAGGTCACTTGAACTAAAAACATTCACCCCTAATCCTCCCCACTGTTAGGCTCACTTCACTGCTCATTGTCTCAGTTGTACTAAAATGGCGTTTTTCACATCTTAAGTCTTCCTTAGCGTATTACGATTCTGCAGAATATCCTGGAAGTGATGGAGCCTGAAAGGTGGCTCGCTCACCTGTGTTGATGTTTATGAGCCGGCAGCACGCCCCGACCCAGTGACAGGGTCACTTAACGTTGGCGTACAGCAGCAGGAGCTCAACATCAGCTAGGGAGCCAATCCTAGGGTGCGTTGGAGGCTCCATATGAGGGCTCAGGGGGCGTTGAGACATGGTTCCTCTGGGACACATGCATCCTTTGGCAGCTGCTCGCCTACGAGGTGTTGGATGAGCACTGGGGGCTTCACGAAAGTTCATTTTGGGGACATTAGGGCAGGAAGAAGATCATAAATGGCCGCATCGGTAGCTGGATGAGTCGGAACGGGAGGAAACAAAAACTCTAGGGGTATAAGGCCAATGCACCCCCCCAAACCCCCCTTAGGGAACATGAATCTGAGGTTACTGTCCAACATTAGCTGTTTTTTTATTTGAATAGCAAAAGGATATCTGTTAAAATTGCTCGTATTTTATTTTAATCTATGAAACTATAAAAGGATATAGAAATAAGATATCAAATATGAATAAAGAAATAGATATCAATATATTCTCTTTGGAGAGAAAAAAATAACCTTACTTTACAGTAGATGTGGGGTTACATCTGATATAAAAAGGATTCCCCTCGATATCAGTTTCATTTTTAGTGATTTGAGTGAAGTTTGAGCATCTGTCACGGGGATCCAAATATGCTCTTTACAAAATGTCGCTTTAAAGGCAGAATTGAATGCCAGGGTCAAAAGATGATGTTTCTGAACCAAATTATTAGGTCACACAAAGTACAGTACATTTCTGCTTTGGGGTTATTTAGTAAATGATTGCACGTGTTGGAATGACCATGCTGTAAATAGGAATGCTGGGGAATCACTGTACGATGGCCGTCACATTCCGCAAGCCAAAGAAAGGCAAAGGAAGAAAAAGCTGGAACGGAAAGCAAGTGCTGTGTGAAAAGCAGCACTTGCACCATTGTGTCCTTGTGTTCTGTTGATTTTCAGGTTAGTATTTAGTATTATTAGGGTTTGCAGGTTCACTAACACAGTGATAAGAGTCTATGTCTATGTCTGCCATGATCTCAGTTTGCAAAAGCAACATATGTTAATACGACATAAAAACGGTATTTCAGCTATATTAGTAGCGAGTCTATCACTCAGCTTCTGTCCTAAATCATTGACTGGCTGGGTAATGGAGTCATCAGATGTCCTGTCGCACCTAGAAGGCAGCTTTCAGCAGCACGACAGCCGAGACTCAGACGACCGCCTCTTCTGAGCCACTGCGTGAACGGCAGCAGTCCCCGTATAATAATGCCATGCTGCCTCTCTCTTGCAGCGCCTCGTTGAGGCTGCAGAGGAAGCCCACCTGCAGCATGAGGAAGACCCAGAGCTGCAGGTAGGCTGACGGGGACGGGAACGGGGGGCGGTGCCTGCACTGGATGAGCCGGAGTGCGCTGGTGTCACCTTCAGACCCCCCCTGACCCCTGCAAAAGGGCTTTTCTGTTGTACATCCTAACATATACTAGTAAAACGCTTTTAATACTCTTTTTAGTTTCTAGTTAACTGGATGTTTTTGCATGCAGTGATGCTGAATTTGTTTTATTCGCTATGATTTTATTTATTTGTTTGTTATTATTTTTAGATGTATGCGCCTTCATATTACCCGTAATTTTTCCATAAACTGGCACAAGCACACACTGGTTATATAAGTATAATTATGTGGTCAAAGTTTTGGTACAGTGTGACATTGGAACAATAATAGATGTCAGTATGTCAAACATTTATTATTCATGTTATTATTCTATGTTATTACAATACAAACTGACTTAAACCGCCTTAGGTATCATTACCATAACTGCATCACATAAGCATGGGTGTTTTAAAAAGAAGCCTTAAAGTTTCCATTAATATTTCATCTGAGCCCTGTTGAGAAGCGATAAGTGTTTATTGATGGGTTTGGAAAATTAATTATATTAATTAACAACATGCCTTTATTATTCCGTCCTGCCAGTTTATAAGCAATCAATGGATGCATGTTTTCGTTTGATGAATAACCCGAGGCGCAGGCTGCAGCTGTGATGCATGAGCTTGAGTTATGAGGCTTTCAGTCGTATGGCCTGACATTAGCAATACAGAGAAATCGACTCTCTGCTAGTAATGGCGAAATAAACTTACAAAAAAAACAACATTGCCATTAACATTTCCATTCATGGACTGTTTGACTTCATCGCTAATAGTCTTTTCCCTCTGCAAATAAACCCTGGGGCACAGCATAGAAAAGCTCTTTAATCCGACCCAGTCTCCTTGATATTAAACCTCCTCCAGATACCCATCCCCTCTCACCAGAACACAGACACATGTGCAAAGATCTGCACCCCTTAAGCCCATTTCAACAGGCCTGGCTTTTGCTGGGGGCCTCCAAAGCGACAACCTTTATGAGGGGTTGGCTGAGGGGGGGTGAGTTTCCCTTAAAGCATGAGAAGCCACATGCAACATTTTTTTATTCATTTAGCATATATTTTTATCCAAAGTAACATACTTCGTTGGTACAAGTAGGGTTAGACACTCCCTGTTGCAAGCACCTGAAGGTTAAGGGCTTTGCTCAAGAACCCATCAGTGAAATCACAGCTGACCCTGGGATTTGAATCGACGACCGTTCGATGACCTGCTAGGACACTCATCATCCCCATGCTGAAGCTTGTGGCTCAGAGGGCCGCAATGTACGCTGAATGCATCCTGCACTTTGTGGACAACCAGTCTTTAATCCCAGAGAGTTATGTGTGCGGGAGGTTGGCTGGAAGCGGCTGCAAGACACCATCAGGCGAGGGGCTCTGGGCCGATTCTCTCTCATCTCTCAGATAGGATCGGATCTGGGGGGGTGAGCGGGGAGTGGCGGGGGCGCAGCACTGTCTGCTGATAAGGAGGCCTGGCTTCACCGGAAATTACACTCCTGGCATTTTGTGGATGGAAGATGATCAAAACCTTTGTGTCCCGGAGCGCAGATAGGAGAAGCTGCAGGTTGGCTGGGGCCTCCAGGCTCTCCAAGATTATTTAGGGATGGCTGGTACAAATCCTGGGGGGGCAGTTCTGTAGCTACAACATTTATTTTTAAAACGCTAGATGTTTGTCTGTATTTAGACAAAAGACTTACTGTAGAGATGAACTTGTTCTGGGGCCCCATAATATACAGTCTACAATGAGTGCTGTGGTCTGTCAATAGTGACATGAAGGTCTGTAGCAATCTCATAGTCTAAATGGTAGGATTGGCTCACCAAGGTGACTTTGGTGTAACTGGTGCACAAACAATGAAGTTAAAGCTGGGAACACAGGCCTGCTTTGGGGGCATCTTCAAAACCCATTTATGTGTCTTCAGGATTAACGGCACAGTAAAATTGTGGTAAAGGCCTTGTCGTTTATTACTGTCACGCTCCATTAAGAAGGATCAATTCTTAATCTCAGGCGCAAGGCTACCCTCACAGCCCTTTCCTTGGGATTGTTGCTCTTTATCAAAACTCCCATCTCACCATCTAGTCATGAAGCTGATTGTGTTGCACAGAGATGGTGCTGATGTATAGGGGTCTGGTTCCAACAGGTACATCGCGGAGGTAGTCATTTGTAACAGAACAAATCCAGCTAATGGAATACTGCCTTGTTTCCCCCCCCCCAAAACTTCACAGTTTGGATTTTCCCATCATGTTAAAGTTGTCACCTTTGAATTGACTGTCTGTGTTTTGGTTATTGGGGCTCCAACGTGTCTGAGGATTGCAGAACAAATATATTGAACTTCAAAAAGAATCTTAACTAATTAGTATATTGTTACATTATATTAACAACACAAGCATTTTTTCCATTAATTAAATGTGATATAGGCAATAGTGTACGTCTCATTTTCCATCAAGAACTTGTGATTCAGGTGTCCACTATATCACATTAATCCTGAGAAGGATTTTGTGCTTACAGAGAAATTCTATTACTATGGGTATACAGCCAATTTGAGATACACATTTTTAGTAAAAGTATATTTTATTCTACATTAAAGAATGTTGAATTCTTGAACTAACCAGATCACAACTGGTACACAGGTTGCCAATGCAACCATAGTTATTTATTGTGCAAATCAAACAACATAAATAGATGGTAATTAGTGCAAGCTGAACTAAAAATCATGCTTTAGGCATAGGTATTCTTTATTGTTGTATACTTTGTTTGTGTGTCTTTTGGCTATTTGATTCATATTTAGCTTACAGGGGGTTTATTTATTTATTTGAATTAGCTTATCTTTTCACTCCAGAGCTGTTTTTTTCCCTATAAGGAAGAGACTTGGTAAATCTATTCAGTTATTTTGCCTCTGTGCCCATGCAAATAGTAATGAACCGACAGCTTTGCACCGTTCCCTGTTTAGCCATGAAATGCAATTTACCTGCAACACAATGGGAACGTGAATCGAAAGGGACCAGTCCAGTTATGGACCATCTTGCTCCATCTCCATATAAATATTTGAAGTAAAAGTCCCATAGGCAATTATACATCCTATTTCAGCTTGGCAGCTGAATTAATTCCACAGCTATGGCATGTGCAATGACAAGCCAATTTGGGGGAGGTAAACGTGATTTTCATGGGTGCCCAAAATGTCGGAAGAGTGGTATGAAGGTTTGGAGAAGCAGCGAGGTTTGAGGGCTCTCATATGGGCCTCTCTCATTACTCTGGAACCCTGGCAAAAGACTGGTACAGTCTGTTAGCATGGGAAGAATGCTATAGATTTAATTTCTGTTATCTCTGTGTTGTTTAATCCGTATCAGTTAGTGAGGTACTTTAATGTTTAATTAACTTGAAAATTAAATTTAACAAATCCTGAATTTAAGTAGGTGATGGTGTGCAAGTGCCAGGTTTCATTTGTTGACACACAAATGGGTTTAACTTTGGGTGACAGCATTGGGGAAATGAAAAGCCCACAGTATTTTTGTCTGGCTGCTGAACTTCTGAGAAATGGATATACCTTGCTGCACTGGACCTTCTTCTGGGGAGAAAAACATTTCAGGAGAGTTTTATTTATTGCCGTTCTTTCTCAGGGGTGTGAGTTTCCCATGCTAAACTGGGGCTGCGATAGTCTCAATAATGTGGTCAGAGTTAGAGCTGTTTGTTATATTGGCCACTATCTTCTCCCTTTCTTCGTCCCGCTCTCTGGAAGACAGTGATAAATCACTGCAGTCACTCAGCCTGTTCTTCCATGTTTCTGCACATTTACATCAGAAGTTGCTGGAGAGGAAAATTACTGCTTCTCCAGCTCCCATCATCTAAGTAATGTGTGTGCGAGTTAAGTTCAAATGAAATATCTCTGCAGGCTCGGAATGAATCTATACATGAGCTATACTATGGAAAAACCATTGTTACAAATAATAAAAAAGTGATGCCAACAGTTGGAAATAATGAAATATTTTATTTAATAAGGTCATTAAAGAGGCACTTAATGTAATCTCCATTCTAGAATTATCCCTATGAATAGTTCTCATATTTTATAGGTCACATAAAAATATGCATAGAAAATGATTATTGTAAGCTGATTGATGCTAGTTTGGGTCGATGACTTACTGCAGTCAGGGGTGAATACTGTCTAGTGTGATGGTGAGTCTGAGTTCGTAAGATAGTGGTTTCATGCCCCTATGCCTTTGCATGTGCGATTTAATCTCGTAAGTTTAGTACATGAATTCAGAAAATTTAAGAGATGATAATATAGGGTAATGAAAAAATAAAATTCACTGTAGCTTCTGAAATTTCTCTGCTAAGAAGTGAAATGTATCCGGCTAATGATAGTTTGACAGTGGGCAGTCATATCGATGTGTGATCTGATACAGCCTGCTGTTGTACTGGAATCGCTTTAGTAACAGGCCCAACTTTATAAATGATACATCCATTAATAATCATTAAAGGTAAGTAGCAGTGGACTGAAAATGATGGCGTCCTTGTTTGCTCAGCATGGATTTCTTTCAGATTTCATTTAATTATACTGTAATTGCAAGTTCTCTGATGTCCGGCGCACACAAAGGATGAAATTATGCCAAAGATGGCGTAAGTGATGTTTTTATTTATGTATATTCTACTCCAACTGATGCTCAGCATTATTTAATCTAGATGAGCCCTAACTACATGCAGATATGTACTCAGTTGCATATATGTTAGCTTTTCCATCAGTAATCGCTAACGATAGTTACTGTAGCTCTACATACAGATATGTACTCAGTTGCATATATGTTAGCTTTTCCATCAGTAATCGCTAACGATAGTTACTGTAGCTCTTGCACTCTGTTCTGTTCCACTACAGTTTTGCTAAAATAATGCAGATGCTTACTTTCAGTGACCATAATCCATTCTTACAGCAAACCCACAACTATTTATAGACGCTCCTCTACTTATGAACTTTCAACTTACGAACTTTCAGACATACGAACGAAGACTGTAACAAATATGACTATGAATCTTTTTGGGAGTGTTTTTGGATGTTTGTTTTGTTGGAATACACAGAGTGGTAAAAAAGATTTTTCAGTTCGTCTGATCTTCGAAATATCTTATTCCTCGACCTTTGGGGAATACATATGGCTGGTCCCCTATTGCCATCTCCGCCCCCCACCCCAGACACTTTGGTATGTGAGCCAGTAATTCAAAAAAATGTTTCATGGACCATTTGCAAACTTTGCGGAGGCATTGCATGGGTCACCAACTAAAACTGATTACATTTTGAGACAAAGCATGCCAAAATTGAAGCAGAGTCACATAATAGCAAAAAAAGTTTTGACAATTACATTAAGACAATGACTCAATAACCATTTCATGAATCTTTCTCAAACTTTGCGGAGGCATTGTAGTAGGACCAAAATGGAAGTAATTAAACTTTGAGACAAATCGTCCCAAAAGTGTTACAACACCACATAATGATACTAAAAAAGGCCAGTTTAGAAATGTGACACCATTAAGATGATAACTCAAAAAGGTTTGGATGGATCGCTTACTAAATTTGCATTGGCATTGAATCGGAGCCAAACTGGGGCTGATTAAACTTTGAGCCTCAAAACTGAAGCTATATAGCTTAGGGGCAGCAAAGGGAAGGGGGAAAGTAGACAGCATTTGACCTTTATGAATTTGACAAAATAAAAGGTACGTGATGGATATATATTATTACTGTTTCACAAGAACATTGAACATATGAATGAAGATCTACACCTAGTTCCTGGACAAATTGCGCTAAAATTCGAATGCCAGCATTGTGTCGCGGCAAAGGAAGTAAATGGCAGCTATAGAAGACTCTTGTGAATGAGGTGATTCTCAAAGTATTGTACAGATCTTTTTCAAACTTTTCAGGCACATTTTAGGGAATCAAATTCCGGCACAGATTTATTGCCCAACCTGAAGCAGGGCTGCATACTGATAGTAGTTTCCGATGGTTGATCCTATTAGCGAGATAACGAAAAAACTGATCTTTTTCAACCTTCGAAGGCGTGTTGATTTTGAGACAAACTGCACCAAAACTAATAAAGCAGCGCTGAATAGTAAGAGCAAAGAAAAGGCTACTGTAGCTCCCACACTTAACTGTATCTTTTCAGGATGAGAACTCAAAAATTATTTAGCTGATCCTTTCCGAACTTTGCAAACACAATGTATGAGGGAAGCTCTGGATTTAATTTAATCAAATATTAAGACAAATCTCACAGAAATTGAAGCAATGGCACTTGGTAATATCAAAAAAGATGGAAGAGATGAGGGCCGCCCACAAAATACAATTCTGTTTCCAACAGCACCAAATCTATGTTTACATTCAATTTGGTTTACATTTTTGCATGACATTCATGTGCGACCAATTACTGGATTTACTGAAAACACAAAAATAGGAACATTGTCACCTAGGAAAACAACATTCTTAATGTGTTCAGATCCAAATGGACTGGTGTTAGCCTAAGGTTAATTATGACGGGGAATGAGCACTGTGTGGAGGCTTCACAATGTAAACACACAATGTCTGTATCACTTTCTCCATCGTGGGCCGGTGCCATTGCGGCTTTCACATATTAAAATGCATCTATTTAGACATTTGTTAAGCCATGTTGCATTACTTTTCAAACTACAATGTGTGTTGTAATAACTAGTTTCCCCATGATGTTGCTAATGGGAAGAAGTTATATTATTAAATGTCTCATTACGAAGCGATGGCACAGCCCAGGAGAGAGAGAGAGAGAGAGAGGGAGAGAGGGAGAGAGTGCGCTGCAAGCTAATGATACTGTTCCAGCTTTTCCCTGTCCTTTTTCTATTAGTCAGATTATCATTTGTCTTGTATCTGATATGCTGCGTTTTCAGTGTTTACTTGGCTGGCTGCACTTATAAAAAAAGGAAAAAAAGGAAAAAAACACCTAAGTGCATGTTTACAAAGACAACAATCGGCTGCTGTAAATGGCAGAGATTTTTAGATTGCAGGAAAGCAGTTTGATAAAAGCACATGCCCTGCTCTGAATAATTGTCCGTAAATCTGCTTGTGCCCATGTAAGTGGAGGCTTTGTGTGGAGGTCAACCCCCCCCCCCCCCACAACAATTTGCAAATATGTGCCACAGAGAGCACAGGATAACAGTGTTTACGTGTGTACTATGGTGTGTACTATGGTGTGTACTAATAGGATTGCAGGACTTTTTTGGTTTTTAATCCACGTTCTATATTTGAAAATATGAAAGCCTAGAAATCTACAGTTGGACGAACTGTAGATTCCAGTGGTATTAAACCTGAAGTACTTATGTTCAGCGGGATGGTGAGCAGTGTGCACATTTATGTAACTTGGAGGGGTTTCAAACCAGTACCAGATTTTGGTACATTTAAACATTTGACGCCAAGAGTTGTTTTCTTTCACTGTAAATCTGTAAATAAAGAAGATACATAAAATGAGGAGATGTTTATTTGAAACTCAAGCAATCAAAAGGTGAGGATTGATCTACGATGACAGGATTTTACCTGTTCAAGATAACCATTTGAAATTCACCATTTGAACATATTTAAGATAATACAAAAATACAAAATAAAAAATACAAAAAAATATCTGGATCATACTAGCAGTCCTTCCTCCTTATTAATTTATAGAAAAGCCCCCCGATTTACCTCTGTCCCTCTGGCAGTGAAATAGCATTGCATTAAAATACAACATTACAATGTAGCCATTGTGATGTTTTAAACTGATATGGTTGTCGCAAATTGCATAGAGAAGAAAAAGAATATTATTTGTGAGAATTATGTTTATCGTCTGGTAGCTTCTGGGATTCATAGAGAAGCTGTGATTCCATCTTCCAGCTGCATTTTTAGATTTTAAGTTTCAGTTTGGGGAAATTGGGGATGATTACTGTAATTCTTTTGAAACAGGGTTCTTTTATGTCTGAGCTGTTTCTGCTTCCTCTGTCCCTTTTACTCTTGTTTTATGGTGACCTCATCTCTGTCTGTGGGCAGTTATAATTGTTTTTGCCCTTTTTAATGATACGCCTGTAGTCTCAGCCTCCATGTTAACGAGATGAAAATGGAGGTACAGTGTAGGCATGGCTCTCCAGAGTTCAATAAAGATTTAGTTGGATATTTAACTTGGAAAAAATATGTCTAGTTGAAATCCTATTTCAGCCGCAGGTAAGGTTGGTTTTTACCATCTCTCGAATGATGAAAGATAGAGGTTCTGTCATCATCTCTCCTTCCTGCTCCTTCCATCCTAATTTTTGACCTTAGTGGGAACACTTGGTTCTACCTACACCAGGGTGTGGAGAGGAACCAGAAGTGACACAGAGCAAATCATCAGTTTGACAGGTTAGTAATTGTTTGATGAGTTATTATTTGGATGCGGCAGAAGTTGTTACCTCAGATGTCACTCAGTGTGACTCTAAGTGTCTGCCAAACCAGTCCATCCACGCAGCATCTACAAGGGGCCCTTGAAACCAATCCTCAGACTGTCCGCACCATAGCTTGTTGAGATGTACAGATTTTATATACAAGCAGTGCTCACTTGATTACTGAGTTTCGTTCCTAAGCCACTCCTTACCAATATTTCAAGCCTACTGTACTAACACTGGGTTAGTGTCAACCATCTAGATATTGTTTTAATTTAATCTTTGCACCAGTTACAACATTTTTAGTATATTTATAAATGTTTATACAGTGGTATACTGTATACTGTAATGAAGAAAATGGAGTCAGCTCTATTATACATTACTGAGGTTTACATACTTTAAATAAAGGAAATCGGATGTTGTGAACACTATTGCAGAAAATACTGAAGGACTGTTCACTATACAGTGTACAATAACGATTGGTCAGAATGCTGGTCGTAAGTCTGGGAGGTCGTTAATCAGGTCTGTACTCTAGTCCGATGATTTAAGGTGGTTTTTAATAGTTTATTCTCTTGTTAGAAATATCCCAATGATTTTTGATTAGAAAATGTCTTTTTGGGGTGAACAAAAAAGGCTTGTAGATGGAATAGTTAATGCAGAAAGCCCACAAGACCTCTTCTTTGCTGGCTTTGGCGCTGACTGGCTGAACGAAGACCTGTCCATTAGCTTTGTCATTTTTACAGTTCTTTTTTTGTGGCTGTTCTCAATTTCCTGTGTTTACGATGTTCTTGATAAGTATACCACGTAGTCACCATTATGGAGGTACAGTATATACAGTATGTAGCAAATCCTATTAACACAACTGTTTTTCTTTCTGAAGTAAAAGGAGCATGACTCGCATAAGCAACCGTAAAAGGTCATGCCTGCTCTTTAGTATTGCGGTAAAATCCTATGTGAGAGACAGTCAAAGTGTTTATGGGACAGAGGGGTAGGAGACCTTTGGCTCCATTTGCCATCTGCGCAAAGCGTGACACGAAGTGGTTTTGCTTGACTAGTATCAGCTTACTGCTTATTTTCATGCCATGCCAGTGCGTTGTTAAAATAGGGAATGATTTTGTGCCTGCTTACTATACTCATAGCAGTGGTGTATATTAAGTGAGGTGTGCCTGGCGTTCTGTCGAGTTTCCGCATCTTTTGAAGTCATTTTGCTGCGTTCGGCACAGCACGGATGATTTGGTGATGGCAGAAAATGAGGACGCACTCACTGCTACCTCATCCCAAGCCTGCTTCACCCAGAAAGGCTTAGGTTGGTGCTTCTCAAACCTTTTCTGTTGTGCCCCCCTTCGGAAGGGGTCCCCCCGGGTATGGGTGCACATAACGCATTCTCCGTTGTCATAGCAGTGCAGATCCATATTTATATATTATGTGCATTTACGCTGCTATGACAATAAACTACCGTTTATTTTACTGTAAAACCGTAAGGTGATTAATTTGTACTACTTCCGCAGAGTAAATGCAGAGTAAGAGCAGTTTAGTGGGTAATTTCATGTTACAGTATAACAGCGCAAATGCGCGCACACACACATATATAACTACACATTTCTGCACACTTTCTACCTGGGATATGTACAGCTTGACAATTGAGAATCACTGGCTTAGATGGAACAGTGCTGCTCCCGTAGGTGACGTGCCTAAGCCTTTTCACCTGGCGCAGGCGCACGTCCGTTTTCTTTGCGAAAAGTGCTCTGTCATGTCGAGTTACCTAGTGATGTAGAAAACAAACCGTTACGTTTTTAAAAATGCACTGTAATCCTCTTAAGCGAGTTCTATTCCACAGATAAAAACAATCCTGTCAGTGCCTGGTCTCTGCAGTTTTACTGTGGTGAGTAACCAGAGCTACAGCAGTTGCAGTTGGCACATTGTTCTTAGTCAATCCTAGAATGTTCTAACAGCAATTGGACTAGAGCTAATAGAGGTTTTAAAGGCTACTTGTAAGTGAAAGTGCAGTAAATAAAACAAAAGCATTTTCATATAATGGATTTGAATTATTGTTAATTGTCATTTGTTAATACCTCAAATTAAGGCACCGGATCCCACAGCATTTAATGGCATAGACTTGGAAACCAGTGCTTACTGGTCCAAGTCGAAGTCGCAGGAAGGATCCCATTATAGTACCCTGAAAGAAGGTGTGTTGACTGCCTCAGTAAAATGTTTGGCTCCAGGATCCGTTTTGGTTTAAATATCAGCAAACCAATAAACAGGAATGACATCATTGTATCATAATACAAAAACAAAACAGTTTAGTTCCAAGCAGTGAACCTGAGTCTGTGTTGGCGTAAGGGCAATCGTCAGCACAGTTTGGTTGATGAAAGGGCAATCATCTGCACTGTTTGGTTGATGAAAGGGCAATCGTCAGCACAGTTTGGTTGACGAAAGGGTAAATCGTCAGCACAGTTTGGTTGATGAAAGGGCAATCAGCACAGTTTGGTTGATGAAAGGGCAATCATCTGCACTGTTTGGTTGACGAAAGGGCAAATCGTCAGCACGGTTTGGTTGACGAAAGGGCAAATCGTCAGCACGGTTTGGTTGACGAAAGGGCAATCGTCAGCACGGTTTGGTTGATGAAAGGGCAAATCGTCAGCACAGTTTGGTTGACGAAAGGGCAAATCGTCAGCACGGTTTGGTTGACGAAAGGGCAATCAGCACAGTTTGGTTGACGAAAGGGCAATCAGCACGGTTTGGTTGACGAAAGGGCAAATCGTCAGCACGGTTTGGTTGACGAAAGGGCAAATCATCAGCACGGTTTGGTTGACGAAAGGGCAAATCGTCAGCACAGTTTGGTTGATGAAAGGGCAATCATCTGCACTGTTT
>JAABNY020000108.1:13639232-13659558 GCA_015164015.2 Brevimyrus niger
CTCTGCAGGGTCCAGGTATAGCCTCATGCTACCAGTAGTGACTCTGACTGTAGCCAAATGCAAAACTAGTGGAAAAAATTGTTAAAATACACGAGGAGACAGGTGTCAGTGGCCCCCACCTGTTAAACCAATCCTGTTTTGGGGGTCGTCTCATTGTTGCCCCTCTAGTACACTTGTTATTAATTTCATAAACACCAAAGCAGCTTAAACTGATTAACAACCCCCTCTGCTACTTAACTGACCAGATCAATATTCCAGAAATTTAACTGACTTGATGCTATACTCTGACTAAAAAGTGTTCCTTTCATTTTTTTGAGCACTGTGTATTGGGAGCTCACCAGTTAATGTGTCTGAAGTCTGTCACCTGGTAACGTGTCTGAAGTCTGTCACCTGGTAACGTGTCTGAAGTCTGTCACCTGGTAACGTGTCTGAAGTCTTTCACCTGGTAACGTGTCTGAAGTCTGTCACCTGGTAACGTGTCTGAAGTCTGTCACCTGATTTGCTAATGACTCTCCATAACTTACATACCTTCCCTCACTGGTAATGAGTATTTCAGCTTTTAGCTGTTCTAGCTCGTAATTGTTTTTTTAAACACATTATTATAAAAGCTTCAGGTTCCATTTTTTGTTTATTGATGTGTTTTGCCCTGAAAACCCAGAACAGTGATGAAAAGTCAGTCGTGATGCATAATGTTTAGCTTGTTAATCAAGGGAGAGGGTTCTGTTCTTTCTGTTTGGCTGAAATGTTTTTAAATCTTTGTTAATCTGAGAGATGTTTTGTTCATCGGCTGAATGTGGTTTTTTAGAAAAGGACAGCGGTGTTTAACATTGTCTAGTTTTCATATGCTAAATATCAAGGGTCCAGTGGGATTTATGCTAATTTGCAAGGTTATGAATAGAATTAATTTCTTTAAAAGGGCCGGAAATCAGCCTTTTCAGTCCATTTATCTGCCTGATTTACTGAAGAGTAATGTGCTGTAAAATCCACACACCTCCTGCTCCTCCATGTTGCAGAGTTAGCCAGCACAAAATGCCTGTTCTGGAACCATGGAAAGCAAGGCATTGCCATGGAGTAAGTGTCTGTACTGTATATGTGTATAATGTAGCATTTGTGCAGTTCAATGTGAACAAAACGTGAGTCTGAGAGGGATGTTGCTGATTTACTATCCAAACGTGCGCAGTTAGACTATTCATAACAAACTTTAGCAATATTGTTTTATTATTATTATTATTCTTATTATTATTATTATTATTATTATACTAATAATAATGCATTTCTGGATTATATAATATGGTTAAAAACTACAAAGCAATTTAATATGGTTGTGTAATTGTAGCAGTTTCATTGTGAACAAGACAGTTACCGTAATGTCTAGTGTACATTACTTCTATCAGAACAGGGTCTTGTAAAGCAATATTAAGCCTGACGCTCCCATATCCATCGCCAGGGCTAGCAGCCGTGACAGAAGCTGACGCCGCGGTTATCGCTGCTGATGAATGCCCCCCCCACGCCTCCCCACCTCTTCGGGGGTGTGTCCCCCGGTCAGAGTTCATGGGCTCCGCATAACGCTTTTGTCGCTCACTTGTCCCGACAGCCATTCATGCTCCAGTAAATCAGGCTGGCCCTGCACATGCAGAGCCCTCTCCAACAGGAACGCATCCTTCTGTTGGCATTTCCACTTCATAGGTGGGGGATAATGAGCCAGAGATAGCCCATCTGGCCACTGTGCTGCGCTAGGGAGGCTTTTCGAAAGGGGGGCGGGCAGTGAGGGGCGGGGATGGCGGTGGCACTGAGGCGTGACGGAGGTCATGGTGCGTGGCAGCCATGAACGATGGTAGCGTGAGCTGTGAGCGTCAGTGAGGGGGTTTACGTGCCTTTATTATTGTAATCACCTTTATGACTCACATGGCGGGACCCCTTGCTTCTGCCGGCAGGGTCCTCCTCACACTGGCCCGTGTTTTGGCCCGGCATGTTCTGAGGCCCGGCATGTTCTGAGGCCCGGCATGTTCTGAGGCCCAGCATGTTCTGAGGCCCGGATGTGAGCCCAGACGCCTGCTTTGGTGGCCGACAAACTCAATTTCTACATAAATAACGAAAGTTATTCGTTTTTTTTCCTGCCGCGGTGAATAAATTTTGCAAATTACTTTAAGGCAATAACTCCTTTTTAAAAAAAAAACAATAGCAATTTTTTTTTTTCCCAAGGGCGTGCTACACATCAAATTAAAGCAGAGATATTTAAGTGCAGTCATCCGTGTTTTCTGGATCAAAGGTATCATGAGAAGCGGAATGATCTGCTTCATTTTTTATGTCTCCGCCGATCCTGTGTTCCAGTGAGCGTGTCAGAGTCACGCCAGGGGAATGGTCACCCGTGACTTTTCTATGTGCATTGTATAGTTACTGCTGAATATTCTGGAAAAAGATTTGAATTTATCAGTGGACTGCTGGGTTGCTGGGTTTTGTGCTGAGGAATGTTAATGCGGACCCGACTTTCCACACTTTGAGGGGATCTGCTTGCATTAGACGTTGTATTACACATGATTATGCCATTCATCATGCTAGACGTAGAACAACCTGGGCTGTTAAATATCTGTAGATGTTCGCTTCCGTGGCTGTGCTGTTTAGGTGCATGACATGCCAGACAGGACAAAAGCAGCGGACATTTTCCAAATGAAACCAATGAAAACGCAACTCTGGAATTTTCCGAGAGACAAGGCGAGATGGAATAGTGGAGCGAGGAGGTAATGAAATGGAGCAACCAGCTAGACAGTGCATGCCAGGCCATGGATCATTGCTGAATGTGGAAAGGGGGATTGTGGGTAAAGAGATGAGGGGGGCTGTTGCCTAGCACCTGGGTCCGCCTGCCAAGCGGAGCAGCTGTGCTGGGCCTGCAGTGGCATAATGCGCTGGGCGCTCAGACCATCAGGATGTGACCGAAGGGGGCTTCTGCGAAGCTGCTCAAGGAGGGAGGAGACTGGCCAGCAGGGAGCAGTGCTTGGCTCCTGTCCTGCCAGAGTCTGGCCATTTTAATAAGCTAGTTATGAAAATTCTATTTATTCGCAATTTGAATAGTCTAATTAGAAGCCTTAATTTCTTTCTGAATGATGATGAAGGTTAATAGATGATCCCCAGAGTCTCGTACTTCTTAGATTCATTTGAAGTCATAAACGGGGTAACAGTTCTGCAGATAATTAACTTTATTGAGTGTCCTTTTCATTTTTCCTGTCTTGAATGTTATCTCAGGAGCAAAGGAATATTTCAGGGGTGTCTGAAGATTGATGAGATTAATGCCAAAGTTAAAAACCTATATAGTATATACATGAAAAGAAGCATGTGTATTCAGGTGTTAATGTACAATACTGATCAAGGGAAGAAGCTCTCTGTTGCCACCTGTACACCTTCATGACACATTGTGACAGTCTGGTCCGTATGGCCACATGAATCTTTTACACCTTGCTGGAAAATCGTGGGAAAACCAACAGAATGTTTTAGACTGTAATTGCTTGTATTATTTCTCCTCAAATTACAGGCCCTGTAGTAAAATGAGTGTGTATTCTGCTCTGAATGCACAATATTTATTCTGAAGTAATCTTTGTTGTTTATATAAAGATCACATGAAGGAGAAATGAAATATAATCTAAATGACTGGATATGCAGAGGATATGTTCTGATCTATGCTCCAACGCTCTCATTGGGAAAACCCACATACATTATTTGATTATTAAAAAAAAAAATGTCACAGATTTCAGGAATATCTTTACAGGATAAAAAATACTTTTGTTTCTATTGATGAAAGATCAGTGAGCTGTGATCAGGTTTCAGATCAACTCCATAGACCGTCTGCTGGGCTTTCGGATCAGCACCTTGGCCACTGATCCCCATCTCCCAGGGTTTCAGATCAGCACCTTGGCCACTGATCCCCGTATGCCAAGCTATTGGGTCAGCTCCTTGGCCACCAACCCGTCTGCTGGCCTTTCGGATCAGTACCTCATTCACTGATGCCTGTCTGCCGGCCTTTCTGATCAGCACCTTGGCCACCGATCTCTGTCTGCTAGGGTTTTGACTCAGCTCCTCATTCACCCTGACCTGTCTGCCCGCCTTTCGGATAAGCTTCCCGGCTAACAAAACCCGTTTCTGACATTATCGCATCAGCTTCTCGGCTCACCTGTTTTCCGGCCTTTCGGATCAGCATCTTGGCCACCAATCCCCGTCTGCCAGGCTTTCAGATCAGCTCCTTGGTCACCGAGACCTGTCTGCTGGCCTTTCGGATCAGCTCCTCAGCCACAGAGACCTTTCTGCCGGCCTTTTGGATCAGCTCCTTGGTCACTGAGACTTGTCTGCAGACCTTTCAGATCAACTCCTGGATCCCTGAGACCTGTCTGCAGACCTTTCGGATCAGTTCCTCCATCACTGAGACCTGTCTGCAGACCTTTCAGATCAGCTCCTTGGTCATCGACTCCTGTCCATCGGGCTTTCAGATCCTTGCCCAGTGACATGCATCTTGCTACAGTGGGTTCTTCCCATTCTATTTGTTTTTCTACCACAGGGCCAGCAGTGCTTAGATTCACCAATAACTGTGTGCTGTGTTGTTATGGATAAAGATGGAATTCATGTAGACATTTTATATAGAAAAAATTGGGGCGCTGTGTAAAATGTTAATAAAAACAGAGTGCAATGATTTGCAAATCATGTAAACCCATAATTAGTTGAAAATAGAACAATGACAACATATCAAACGTTGAAACAAATTTTATTGTTTTAGGACAAACATGCTCAATTTGAATTTGATTAAATATTGGTTTTTATGAATTGTAAGTCATTGCATTCTGTTTTATTTACATGTCCCAAATTTTTTTTTGCAATTATGGTTTACCATACAGAATTTTTGTGGAAGCCTTTTTAAGTACCCAACATAGGATGCATTGTGATATGCCAGTGTAATTGTTATGTACTACTCTATATACTTTTGTTTTACTCTCAGTATTTGTGTGTGTATGTATATATACATCTATAATTATATATCACTGTCAATGTCACTTTTCCACTTCCTCTCCTTAAGTGCCAGGCTGTTTTTATTTTTACATTTAATGTAACAGAGATTTCACGGGAGATGCCGAGTGAGCAACAGGGCTGCTTATCTGTAGAGATGTATAACTTTTGGTTTCTGGTGTCATGCTATTCTAGCGTTTCCAAAAGAACTTAACCATGAGGACACATCGCGAACTTACGTTATCTAACTGAAAAGTAGGCTGTGTGATTGTAAAAGAATGAATATTCGTTACGAAGAATAATGCAGAAACCAAAGAGACTTCAGGTGCTTTACTGAGGTAAGATGCAGCCTTTTAGTGAAAGATTTCGAATGGAAGAGGTTATCACGGTTTCTTTTTTAACATTTTTGCATTACTGGAATAAAAATACTCTCTAGACAAATTGCCAGGTGTTGCAAGATGGCTTTAACTGTTTTATAAAAAAGGCATTATCTTTTTTTCTCCACCATACTTTACTTATATCCTGTCTAGCTGATTCGCTGATTATATGGACATGGTGCATTTCTTAAATATTGTTGCTAACTGATCCAACTGGCTATTTAGATATTCTGTGGAACAGGGATTGTCAATCAGTTAGTGTCCTTTATTAAAGGGAGTCAAACATTTTTTCTCCAAAGAATCCTGATAAACAACAGCATGTGTGAAATGTAATGGTAGTTAATCTGTCCCAATATGACACAAGCAGATTTCTCAGCGTTACTTTCATCTTACAGGATAACTTGTTTATAAGCCCGAATCACAGAAACAAAGAAATCTGGTGAAAAGAATACAAATGAATGACAAGCAGCCGGGGACATTAAACGGGGTCTTATGAATTTCAGTTGTTGCTTTTGGTGGCCAATGAAATGCCTGAGCTGTTTTTTATTTGTATTTTCCAGGTGCGAATATTTCCCTACCTGATAGGAAGAGAGGCTTCCTTTGCTGATAACCTGAAGTGGATGGCGTGTGCTAACAAAGGTTGGTTGTTTTTTTTTCTTTCTTTTTAACCCATCATATTACGCTCCACATCACTCGCTCCCACACCTCTGACACATCTGTGCGACCGTGAGAGTAAATTTCACAAAATTTCACTTTCTATTTTCGATTCTCGGCAGAATAACGCCGGTACTTTAATAACATTTTATATATGTGGTCTCAGCCACGCACTCCAGTCAGCTGCAGAAGTGGCTCAGTGTATCACCAGCTGTGTGGCATCTGTAGAAGGTAAATGCATTTTGTGTGAAAATGACTCTCTGCTGCCGCCCACGATTCTGACTTCCACCATGTGGGTCCCTTTTCCTGGCTTGCATATGGCTGTCTCTTACCTCCTCATGCTCTACATGAGAGACTCAGCGTCGCTGGCTGCTGGCTGTGGCGGGTCATGACAGTCACACCCCTCCGTGTTCTGGTGGGAAGGCGGCCATCATTGATGTTACAGACATGGGGTGGGAGTGACTCTAAAATTAGGCCTGTGAGTAGACAATGCCTGATAAGCTGGCGAGGTTGGGGGGGGGAGGGTCCTTTTTTCGGGGACGAATTACAGCAGTCCCATTCAGTGACTGGAGCTTGACAACGTGTGCTGACAGGGTCCTGGATTTACACTTAGAAGTTCTGTTTCCACGGTGATATACTGTGGCCTGTAATTTTTGCGGCATTGGTGCCGTTCCATCATGGGGCCACTAGCTTTGTATGAATAAATAAGCAGATTAACTATGTAAATAAAAACAGATTTATGACTGGTTTCTGGCATGAGGAGTAGTGGGCGTGACGAGTAGTGGGCGTGACGAGTAGTGGGCGTGACGAGTAGTGGGCGTGATGAGTAGTGGGCGTGATGAGTAGTGGGCGTCTGATACGACACGACTGATAAAGATGAGGTATCGGCATTGTGTTCAGGTGCTGTAGAGATCTACAACAGAGGTGGAAAGTTGAGGTTCAGAAAGTACAAATCCAGGCCTAGATTTTGTTTCAACCAGCCAGTTGAGTATAAAGACTCATAGTTACAGAGATCTTAACTGTATGGTTGAAACAAAATCTTGATCTGGACTTTTACTTTCTGACAACAGAAGAGAAAGACAAGAGAAAATGTGGAGAAATTATGGGAAAAAATTTAGGAGTTTATTTGTATTTGAATTTCAGCTTAAATGAGTGTGGAGTTTTTAGTTGTCCTGCAGTCCAAAGGTGAGTGTCTGTGACGGAAACTCTGTGGGTGATGGTGTGTCCTGCTGGCGTTGCTTCCTGCCTTTGATCTGGGGCCACCTTGTTCTGGTCAGATTAGCGGTTGTGGTAATGGATGGATGGTTTTAATGATAACAAGGCCCTGATGCATATTGATATTAGTTCAGCATTTTGTGTATTCTGCTGAAAGGGTTCTCCACACGCCGCGGTCTCAGTGTACTGTACCATGAGCTGAGTCACGGAAACAGAAGCCGGCGGTCGATGCTGTCCTGCGATGTGCTGGCTGAGGATTCCGTCGTGCCAAGTTTGTCACCTGTCAGTGTGTGGGGGTCAGGCCGAGTGGGGTGGGTGTGGCTGGGTGGGCGTCGGCCCTGGGGAGCAGGTCTGGATTTGCCGGAGAGGTCGGCGACCCCCAAATCAATTTCCCTTGCAGTGATTTTCCTCATGAATGCACAGCAATGATGGAGGCAGTTTGCCGTTTTCCAGTTGACTAGATTCTGGGCAGGAAAGTCCTTCTCTTCCAGGAAGATGGATCATGAGGAACGATCCACACTCTCTCTTCTCAGGAAGCTTCAGAGGCTGCTTACGTCTCCCTCTGTAGCCTTGGGGGAGTCAAATTCATGTAAATGCTCTTTAAACACAGAAATGAAACAATCTAACAAATTAATGTGGAGGAACAGGCGTGGTTGTCCACGGTATTATAATGGATATTCATATTTTTATAAAACCATTTCTTCTAAAGTGTAAATCATTTATGAATGAAGCTGTTTACAGGCAGTTTCTAGGTGAAGAACTGTTCCCTTAGATGTCTTCATGTCACATTTGTCAGCAAGTAAAAAGAATATTAATGCAGTCCGTAATAGTAATTATTTTTGTAAGAATTACTACAAATGGTACTGTACTGTACCTCAAACTTTATCAGCGTCATAAAGTAGTGCATGTGTTGATTATTACGAACCATTGTATTTAACCCAAATGTTTTATATAATGGGCTTTACGGCAGTCCATTTGCAAGTACAAGTTGTCTGTAACTTGGCCAGTGTTATCCTCAGGGGCTGCCTGTATTTGGGAGTAATTTCACATTAATGTATATATGAAAGATTAGAAACACTCAGATAATTGGTCAAGAAATTTGTTGACATCTACGAAGTATAACTCGTTACAGGGAAATCATTTTATTTAGAAATCAAACAAATAAATGGGTAAATGGGGGTGGGGAGGAGTTGTTTTATTGGGTCATTTTGAGGTTCAGAGCAGAGTCTTTGCTCCAGGCAGTTGAGCTGAGCAAACTGAATAAACGCCCTTCAGTTTAACATGTTATTGCCGCTTGTCACACCGTTGCCTTTCACCATATCACTGCTGCTACGTGCCAGTGTTGCACTTCCCACATATGCCGCCTTTTTTATCCACAGGATATTTCACCCAAATCTCCACTCTGGCCGACGTGCAGGAGAATGTAATGGAATATCTGCATGTTCTAAGCCGGCCCAAGGTTATCGACCAGGAGCACGACACGGTCTGGACAGAGGCTTACATGGACAACACAGTGAGTGTGCGCCGGCCGTTTGCGGTCGTTTTCACCTAGGATACACAAATATACACTAACCCTAACCCTAGGATACACAAATATACACTAACCCTAACCCTAGGATACACAAATATACACTAACCCTAACCCTAACCTTAGGATACACAAATTTACACTAACCCTAACCCTAGGATACACAAATTTATCCCCGGGGAATGTGTCAGGGTTTCACATGCACACATTTGCCTATGATAAAATAAAAAAAAATTTGATAAATATTCACATTTTATTGCATGTTCTGTACTGTATTCATGACTATAGGTTAAGACTTAATTTTTCTATTTGCCAAATGTGTTTAAAAAACTGTAATTTTGCCATGCCATTAAATCAATTAAATCAATAAACGTTCTGGGGGAGAAGACATTTACTCTTAGGGCGAGCATGAATCCTGACGTGCGGAGGGAAGCACTGTCACACAGACAGCACCGCCGCGCCCCCTCCCCCCCGCTTCTTCTGCGATCTGTGGACCGCTACCTGCTTCATGTCACTGACCTTGGGGGTCATTTGTCTGGTACATAATAAAAGCCGGAAAAATTAAAACAATGTAACGTGCAATTTAGCATAGTGGAGAGCATGTTTATCACATGGAGCATGGATCTAGACTCCTATTTTGGCAGAGCTAAAACCGAACACTTGGACGTCTCCATCGTACCAGATGGAATCATTAAATTTAATACCCCCCCAGCTCTATGAACAGTGTTTGCTGCACGTAAAACATACTGTGCAGTTTCCCGTTTTCAGCTCTGGCCATAAGCACTCTGGCACAGCCTCGTGCCCCCTCCCCCCCGTTGTCTCCCTGATAAGATTTTTAAGCACGTGTCACAGGGGCACAGAGGGTACCCATGCATACCCCCTTGCCTAATGGGACACATTAAACCACTATAGTGACTTTGTCCCGTTCAGCACACTTAAGACGTGTCGAGATGCTACACACTCTGGTGATGTTTGCTAACATGAGATGCAAGCTGCATGTAAAGGACCAGAGTGAGCAAAGACATGCTGCAGATATGTTGTTACCTGTGTAGGTTGTGTTAGGGGTTGTTCACTCTAGCCTAGGCAATGTAAACATTCATAGTACAACTGACTTACGTTATAATGCACTTACAATAAAACCTCTTTGGAGCTCTGACAGGACAGCAGACTGCCTTATGTTAGATGTAAACAATAATCATCAATGAAATGGAGTATTGTGGTTTATAAACTTAGCCCTAGACCACTTTCATGCAGAAATTGACCAAATTGTGGATGAAGTGCACATCAAGCATGCTGCACTAGGTTTTTTTGAGAATGAGACACCCTTGAGAACTTGTGCTAAATGCATGAGCATGCATGCCAAGTGTGGGAGTGTGTAAGAGTAGACCATGTGGGACAAATGGGGTGCAGTCAGTCATTCGTGAGGGTCTGCTTTGCCCACTGCTCTTTTGCGACTGTCACACGCATCTGGTTTAAGCTTGTCACATGCTTGCATTGTTTTTTTGTGTGCTTTTTTTGCATTTCTGTGGTGACGTTTTTCTTGGTAGAGGTACTGTACGTGTGTTTCTGCATGGTCTTTGGCCTTGGGAATGAGCTTTACACTGTTGCACCTTGATGTGACAGAGCTGAGTGCTCGGATCGTACGGATCTCTCACATGGAAAACCGGGTGACTCTTCAGCTTAGGATCATTTCTGTTTTATGTTGCTTCTATTCCAACCGGTTCCCAAAGGAGATGTTTCTTGATTTTTTTCACGTATGCTTTTTGTTGTTCAAACCTTAAACACGGTGACTTTGATTTCTGGGAAAGTGCTCTAAATGTAACCGTTTGGAGGTTTCTAACGTATGTTTGTATGCTGAGGTGAGATGTCTGGTTACCTGGGGATCTTCGCTTTCAGCACAGAACCTTAACCTGTGTGATAGCTGATGGGTTGCCACACTGTTCACTACTGAACTACACCCCCCCCCCCCTCCCCAGTGTGGCACAGGTTTTTCCCCTGAATGCTGCCGGTCTTCAGCCGGTTCATTCCCCATATCGGCTTATTGCTGGGCTGGACATTTCCAGAATGTTCCTTTGTACTGACAGGTTTACAGTATCTCCCAGGCTTCATTGTCTGACCCATGTCAGTATCATCTTGCTCACCCAACGCTTTTCTCAGGTGGTTTCTGGGGTGTAGGAACCAGGAGAGACTGGGGAGGGGGCATGAACTCCCAATATTTAATTAGGAGTTATTCACCGCCCCCCCCCTCGATAAATAGACCTTTGTATTTAAATCATTAAGTTGTGCCCCCCTAATACACCTTTGGGTGGTTAAATAGTATCAGCAGGTAAGGCAGTGAAATATTACTGCCCCATTGCTACAAATGTATACATTAATCCAGTTATTTTAGTTAAATATGTCATTCAGTATATTTAGTTCGATTTCCAGTGTCAAGGCTTTGCAATCAGTGGCTAATGGGGTTCATGCTTATCTCTTGGTTGTGGTATAAATGGTCCTTTTCCAGATCTGACTAAAAACCAAGGACGCTGGATCCATTCTTCTGAGAGTAAAAGAGTGGAACATCCACCGAAAAGCACTTGGCTGCAGTGCTTTCCCAACTTTAGCGGCATTTATCTTCCATTACTATAAAAACACTTCTGCTAAAATTGGACCTGTAGGTGCATCTTTGTTCTGAACCTCATTCAGCGCGTTGGCTTTTGACTGTACCTATGGCTATGAACCTCATTCAGCGCGTTGGCTTTTGACTGTACCTATGGCTATGAACCTCATTCAGCGCATTGGCTTTTGACTGTACCTATGGCTATGTGCGTTCGGCCTTTTCGTTTCTACCTTCATTTCCTTTTTCAATAGGTTTGTATTCTGGAACTGCCTGCATCTGTGCACACGGCAGTACTTTAAAGCAGAGAATAAAAACAATCATAACATAATGTCAGGGATGTAGACTGGACACATCCTGTTTCAAAAATCCCTTCAGAAAAATCCCTTTGAATGAGTCCATTCATTTGGGGCTGCTGTATTTCAACGTACATTGTTTGGAATATAATGGAAGGTTTTTGCTACTTACATCTACATGTTGAGTCAATTCCTTTTCTGTACCTGTTTTACTGTCTTTGAACAAATAAAAGAAATTGAATTTGAATGAAAGCAACAAAATAAAGCTTCACCCACCAAGTATAATTTGCTTTAGGGCAAAAGCCAATATCGTTAAAACCAGTTCCATGCAACATTTGTTTTTTCGTATTAAGCCAGAAGGAAATGTATTCAAGGCTGCGTGGTTTCAAACAAGTCCCGCTCTTTGTTCTTTTTGTCTGGCTCTGTGCTGCAGTTTAGGTCGAAGCCAGTTTGTTTGGAATTAAACTAATCAAATCACTGTGACCCACGATGTGGAGTCTCCCAGAAGGCTGATTATGCAGGAAAAAACGTGTTTGTACAGAAACAGTCAGATTGTGAATCTATAAAGAGGGAAGCATGTTTTCAGAACGGTTTCCGTTCGCATCTTCTTCCAACCACATCACTTGCCATAAATATGCGTCGATTATAGGGTGAACTCTGGAAAAGTGGGACACTTTTAAATATTTAGAAAAATCTCACAAAAGCCATTTGCTTTTTTTTCTCTATTAGCTGCATCATGTCCCCTTAAAAGGTTTTGCGGGTATTTTTAAACAACATATGTCATTTTTAACAGTTTAATGGGATAAAACATACAGAGACACCTCTAATTTTTTGGTGAATTTGTTCAGGTAAAGTGGCTCTTTTACAAAAGGGGGACTTGGTTTCTTTGTAAACAGACTGTACATTAATTCATTGTAACTTGACTTTAGATAACTAAGTGTTTTCTTTTTGACTTTGAGTGTCTTCAGATCTCCATGAAACTTTCTTTGTTATATTTTAAGTACCCTTGGCCGGGGGGAGGTGGGGGTCCCATTGTATTTTCGGCCAATTGCAATCGACCAGTTTGCCACCAATGAAATAAAGCGCTATCCTTTTGATCGTAACGTGATCTATCTAGAAACACTGGTCGACCGTGATCGACGAGTTGGGCACCCTGATCTACATTATGTTATTCCTTTTTTTTCTAACAATTTCCAACCCTCTTTTGCTAAAATACAACATTTTAAACAATATACTCCATTATATGCTTCAAGCAGCCTTATCTTTCGAAAGTTATTTTGTCTGTTGGTCCATTCGCTGTGAGGTTGTGCTACACAGCGTGTCTTAAAATTCTGAACGCAACCGTCATAAACACGTCACACCAATGAAAACAGTTGTTAAAGACCAAGCCCTGTTGTAGAATGATCTTGCCATCTTCTGTTGATTTTCGTTAGTTGTTGATTTTTTAAGTAGCATAGGTTCAAAGCTCAAATGTCCGACTTTACCTGATGTCCCAGTTTTGCTGAACTCACCCTGTTAAATAATAGTATTTTGCATTTGCATGTAATTCGCTGGACAAATATATTTTGTTATGCATATGCTGAGGCATGTTGTCGTTCCCCTAATTTGGTTATCCTGATGTGTCGTCTCCATGGGGTGTAGCGTGTACCGCAGATGATAAGCTACTAAAATAACCAGCATGTTTCTGGTGGTCAGCATGTTGTAACCAATAAGAAATTCAATGGGTCTTTCAGTTTCTTCTTCTGCATGCACTGGTGTGTTTTTCCAAATTGATTCATTGGAATGACATGTTTTTTTTCTAACACGCAGTAACTTAACTTACCATATTTGCGTAACAATTGAATTATTTTAAAATTGTATAATTATTATGCCATCCGCCATTTATAATAGATGTTCTGTCGCGGTGATGTCACTGCAGTTCAGATGGCGTTAAAATCCATATCTAAGGGTACTTTTGCCAGACGTGGTTCTCCAGACGTGGGCTTTCATCTTGAATCCTTGTATTAGAAATGCTACATGCTATTTGTAGAATTACCTGCAATCTTCTTAGTACCATAGATCCCCATCTAACTGGACACATGCTTTGTGAGATTTATTGTAAGACAAAGACAAAGATCAACAGGGCCGGCAGAAGTGTTTTTAAATGTTTTTCATTGTGCTTATTGTTTGTAACTCTCTTTTTTGTTCTGTAGCTTCCTCAGGCCCAAAAGGTAACCTGTTTACTCCAGTCTTCCACCATGCTGTTGTTTGTCCATACGTCCTAAAGTCAGTGAATTGAATTCTAACATGCTGGCCATTGTCCTTGTTTGATCAGCCTTCCTTTGAGTTCCGTGTCAGTGTCTCGGCTTAGTCTGGTCTTTCCACTCACACATGTGCTTTTGTGATGGAGCTTCTCCACGTGTCCTCATATCCACAACCCCTCGCTACCTTCACCGTCAGTGCTGTTGACCCGCTTCCTCTTCCCAGCTCGGTGCCGGCTCCTCCTGCCGGGCCTCTGAGCCTCTTGAAGGCCCGGTGCTGAAGTGCAGCGCAGTTTCATTCCGAGGGGAAATCTGCGGTGTCGCTGCAACCCAAAATCCAAACTTGTCAACAACCACACGTCGGCGCCACCTACAGAACATATCAAAGCCTTATTTTCTTTGACTAAGTATCAAACCTCTACTGCATTTTCACAGCGGATTTTACAGAGTTGCTGGGGCATTTCAAAATTATTGGATATTTAAACTGTGCAAGCGGTTTGGTAATCTCAGATCTTTCTGCTTTCAAAAAGCCCACAAATGTATTTAAGTTTAGGGATGTGTTATGTGCAATTGGAATTCTCCCTGTACATGGCATAATTTCCATTATATTTACAGTGGTACCTCGAATTCATTATAACTCGAATATCTTAAAAGTTACCTAGAACTCCATCTGAATCTCAGAAATCGAACCGTAAACGCCAATCTAAGATATCTTATGCTCACAGGGAAATGAGTCACGCGGCATGTCTCTCAGTGAAAACAAAGGGTAAAGCTTCAGTCTCAGCCTCGCATTTGCTGTGATAGCATGGTGCATGTTTACCTGAACTAGCTGAATACATATATTTAGACAGTAAAAATACATTTAGACAATGATAGACAGTAACAGTAATAATTATATAATAAAATACATTTAAAGATAAAGATTTCTTATTCATTATTTTAATATTAATAATAAACCATGAAAACATCTAATTATAATGAAATTGTCGTGCCACGTAGGGATGGAATGGAGACAAAGACACAAACGTCGGGGTATCATGGAATACGGGGTTTATTTACAGGTAATGCAGGCAAAACGCAGACGGACAATACAATTTCCGGACTGGGGAAACAAACTGAAATGTAGATTAAATAGACAGGACTAATGACAACAAGCAGAAATAGCTGATCATGTGGGGATTCCACACGGGATTAACAAGGGGGCATTTTAACTTTGCACATTGTTTGGATACATTTATTTTCTTACTTTACAAATTACTGTTTTGATAAATGTGCTTAGATGCATTTAGTACAATATAAAAAAAAACATATTTTATATGTTGACTGAGAACCAATTAATTGGTTTTCTATTATTTTCTATGGGGTAAATTTGATCAGAACGTGAGCTTTTTAGGATTTGAACCCGAGTTCTGAACGGATGAAGTTTGAGTTCTGAGGTACCACTGTATTATGTTTGGGAAAGAAATCTGCCAAATCAGTTAATGCCAACATGAATAACAAACCTGACTGTATTTATGGAGAAGGCATCAGCTAGCAATGCATTATTTCCTTGGCAAGCATAACTAACATTTCTGTAAACATCTGCATCACCATATGTTCAGAATTATTCTTCGGAAACATCTATTGGATAATCACACAATTGTCAGTTGAAGGGGGTTGCATCTTTGCCCTACAACTGTTTGTGTTGTCAGCATTTGTGCACTTAACCAAATGCATCCAAATAATGCCTTTAAGACTTAAAGACATACAGTTAGTTTTTTGTCTTTCACTCTTTCATTCTTGTTCAGAGAGACAGCATGATTTTGGCAGTAATTACAGAGTCGTCCGCTGCCCATATTTGTGTTTTTCCTGTCGCTCCTGTAAGTTATCGGTTGGCTGAAAGGTAAAGGGTTAGGGTTAGGGTTCGGGTTAGGGTTAGGGTTAGGGTTAGGTTAGGGTTAGGGTTAGGGTTAGGGTTAGGGTCCATGTCCTGTGGAAACACATGCAACAAATTCATCACCGGCGGAATTTCTGTGGAGGCGGCGCGGAAAAGCCAATCGTCACAGCCAGCCGCCAGCCGCCAGCCGCCTGCCGCACCATTTCCTGTTATCCTTGACTTCCTCCTAGTGCAGCTCGTCCTTTAAACCACCACGCCGCTGAGCTGCACTCTTCATCATCCCCTGGCTCATCAGGTTCTGTTTTCTAAGGTGCTCAGTGCACTGACATTGCGGGAAGGGGGGGTAGTCAGGGGCCGTGTCGCTCCTCCTGCCCAAGCTGCAGACAGACTGGCGTGCGCGGTTATTTTTAGCCCGGCTGCTGGTTTCCTCATCACAGCGTGCGGCCTCTCCGTCTCATCATCGGAGCACCTGATCACCCGGGAATCTGTCGGGGGGGGGGCTGGGGGTACATGGCCCCGCCCTCTGCCTTGCCATTCCATCTATCTTCACATCACAGATCCGCGCGGCTCCACAGGAGCAATGTGACCCGCTGAGCTGTACACACTGGCCCAGCCATGATCCCCGGTCTCCCCAAACCGGGGCTGCATTTCCAGCTTAGCGGCATCGACGCGGGGATTTACCCGCCTGTTTCCGTGGAGGTGACCGGCAGCGAACTGAGCCTTGGCAGCAGACACGCCTGCAGAGTGGAAAAACTGACCTACTTCCTGTCTGTTGTTGCTTGGAAAAGACTCATTTTTTCCATTAATACTTACATAAATGTGTATAGTAAAACGAGCAAAAAAACCCTTTTATTCACTCACAGTTATTTTAAGTCCATGTAGCTTGTAGCTAATAAAAGCACAAAATATTATGGTTGGCCCACTTTGGTGAAGTCTGCCTTTACATATGTGATGCGCTGCTTCACCACTACTTCAGGATTCCCTTTTATGTGCCAGTTGCTGGTTGCAGTGAGCTGGATTACCCAAAAATGGTCAGTTTACTGTAATAACCCAGCTGTCTGGGCTCTTTGATGATCTTCCCTTTGTTCCTGAAATTCCTCATTTGTCAGGAAAAAAAAACTGTGTTTTCCTCCATTTTCTTCCCTGCCCATGCTATTGATGACATAATGGCCCTTCGTGTGCCGGTATTGACTCAGGCCAGCCGTCTTCCCGTCTCAGTGCCTTTGTCTTGCTCGTTCCGAAGTGTGCCTCGTATCCCCAGAGAAAAGAGCTCTTGAGAGAGAGCTGTTTGTAAACTGAGCGGGGAGACATCTCTCTCCAAATTGGCTTCCCCCACACCCCCGAAAGGAGCTCAGAGCAAAGCTGATGAAGGATGAGGGACAGCACTGAGGTACCCTGAGCAAGATACCGTCCCCAAGCACTGCTCCCCGGGCGCTGAATTAGCTGCCCCCTGCTATGTCACACATTTCACATATGGGTCAAACGCAGAGGACACATTCCGTTGTTGCGCACTGTGTGCTGTGGTGTGTTCACAATGACCACTGATCACCAAATTCTAATTCAGAACTCCTGTGGAGGTTCCACTTCTGGGTGCCTCTCTGAAGGTCACACTGATGCACCATTCATCACACGACCCTGATTCTGTCTAAAATGGCAGCTGCATATGAAGATTTTGTTCACATGTTGTGTGCTAATCCGATGCTCTCAGCTGTATGAACCTTTCATTGTGGATCCCACATTTCATGTGAAGTCTTACATTATAAATAATTCCACTGATTTCTGTCCATGCCTGGCCCCACATTTAATAAAGGCAAACTCTTTCTCTTGTTCCGTATTCAAATTTTAATGCCCATACAATGGCAGTGTATAGTATCATATACTACCTGGCCATGATGTTCTATACAGTATACTTAGTGAGAATATTAATTCTTTGTTATGAAATGATAAAGGACAGTATGTATGTGATTTAGTTGTGATTAATGACATTTATTTATGTATTTGTTTGTTTGTTTATTTAATTGTTAGATTTTTCCTCTCACTACTCGCCCCACTCCTGTAGAAAACTGTGCTTCCATTGGGTACGGGGGCCGTGTATGATTTCCCCCATGTTAGTCTGTGACAGGGAATATCGATTGCAAGTGCACAGGGGGCGGGGGGCCGTTAATGCGGCTGAAAGGGGAGCCAGGCAGTGACGTGTTAGGGTAATGCGACACCACCGCAGCTGATGGCCATATTCCTAATCATGCAAAGACGCCATCGCCATCTGGAGCCAGGAGACCAGCGCACAGCCATTCTCATCCAACGAAGCCTCATGCATGCATTATTAAACAGCTTGTCTTCTAATTGCTCCTCAGCTTGGAGAGAGCCAAGGTCCGGTGCTGATGACCACTGTAGCAATGCCAGTGTTCAGCACTAAAAACCAAACGGTGAGTGTCGAGTCGCGAGACCAATGGAACATCGCTGAGCCGGGCTCTCCGGCACTTTCTCGGTCGGCCCAACATCTGGGTGCCCTCTTGTTCCCTGCAGAGAAACAGGGGCATCCTTCTGGGTGTGGTGGGGACAGATGTTCCCGTCCAGGAGCTCCTGAAAACCATTCCAAAGTACAAGGTGACGCTGGGCAATAGTTTCACTGGTTCTTCAAAATTTTGAGCTTTAACTCCGTGGGTCATTTTTTTTCCTTAATTTTTAATTTTTCATTGTTAAAACCTTTTACTGCAAGGGGACCGAATAAAGGAAATTATACAGTTTCTAATTCAGGTCTTAATCTCCTTTTGCAGAGGAAATACTTATAAGTTAATTTTGAAATATCAAGTAAATAAAATGGCTGTGGTGCAGAATGTCTATTTCACATTTTAAACAAACATATTATTTACCAAACTTCTTAAAATGACAAGGTGTAATTTGAAGTGAATGCCATGCACCTCGCTTTTGCATTAATTTAAATTGAGCTGTGCAGTGGCTGATGTTTAGGATGTCAAAATGGGGACTCTGAAAGGTGAAGGCCTTGTGTGTGATTAAAGGAAAACAAAAAAAACAATGCAGACACTGACACCATCTTCAACCCCCCCTCTCCTCCCCCCATTTAATTATAGCTAGGTATCCATGGGTATGCCTTCGCCATCACAAACAACGGCTACATCCTGACCCACCCGGACCTGCAGCCTATGGTAACCGTTGCCATGGATTTGATTGCTTTAAATGCCAAATATAATTAGTGTTATCTTGTATAAGTAGCACAAGTAGAGGTGTCTGGATTTTGTGAATAGTATACAGAAAGGGACAGCTTCTCTGAGCAGTAGGGGGGTGTATTTTTAAAAAGATGGGAGAGCCAAACTATGATTGGCCCTCGTGCTCATTGGGGACATGCAGGGTTACTTTTGGGGGGTAAAGTGCACAGAGAAAAACAGCTGCTGGCATGTTTGCAGACGAGAGCATGTGACTGCGCAGACATGCAGTTGGGGGTCCTTGGACTGGCCTGTATCCTGTGCTGCTGGCATATTGGTAGCGCATGTGACTGCGCAGACGTGGAGTGGGGTGGCCTCATACTTGCTGTCACCTCGTGCTGCTTGCATGTTGGTAGAGTGTGACTGCGCAGACGTGGAGCACAGGGGGGGTCATATTCGCTTGTGTCCTGTGTTGCTGGCATGTTGGTAGAGCGTGTGACTTTGCAGACGTGGAGCGTGGGGAGGGGGGAGGGGAGGGTTCGGACTGGCCTGTGTCCCATGCTGTTTGCATGTTGGTATTGCGTGTGACTGCGCAGACGATACTTCCCACCGATACTAGCCGATGGCAGCCATGTTTCCGACCTCTGTAGTGATCGTAATCATGAACATCGTAAACATAAACCTTGCATTTCTACTTATCGCCCAAGAGTCTCATGGTATTCATATTCGGATTACGATATTTTTACCTGGGTTCAGTGGAACATAAACCACATTTGTAAGTCTAGGAGCATTTGAAGTCTGTAGTTTCGTTCAACCTTCTCCGACCTGGGATAGCGGTTTTATGCGCATGTGGCGTGTGCAGTGTGCCCTCTGGCTGGCTGCCCTAGTGCCCCACGTCGTCTCGCCACCATGCTATTACTGTGATAACTGGAGCTCTGATTGCCCTCCGGGAAACAAACAGCACTGCAGTCAGTGCCCTGGCTCGCTGAGACGTGTTATACCATCAATTCCTTAAATAAAACTAAATGGCGACTGTGAAAAGAGGAACACGCGTCGCGGTGGGGGGGGCGCCGTGATACTGACGCATCTTATGGAAATATTATATTTCAGTGGTGCTTGGGTATCAAGTCCAGAAAGGGGGACCTGCTTTTATTTCGAGGGGCTGCTTGTTATGACACATGAGGCAGCAAATGACAGAATCAATTTCTCAAGCTGGGGAGTTCTGCTCTTCTGCAGGTCCGTCTCTCTAGGCTCTTATCTCCCCGTGTAGCTGAGCCCCCCCCCCCAAACAGCAGCCATTTCTGATGTCCCCAGGGGGAGAGACCCCCTCCCCCCACCAGTATGCCGACGCACCCCCGCCTCTTCACCCACAGCTGTTCCATTATGTTGAGGGT
>JAABNY020000108.1:13702349-13713030 GCA_015164015.2 Brevimyrus niger
AGTACTCACATAAAAAGTAACAATCACAGAGTACTCACATAAAGGGTAACAATCACCGAGTACTCACATAAAGGGTAGCAATCACAGAGTACTCACATAAAGAGTAACAATCACAGAGTACTCACATAAAGAGTAGCAATCACAGAGTACTCACATAAGGAGTAACAATCACAGAGTACTCACCTGGTTGGTTGAAGCAAAATCTTGATCTGGACTTTTACACTCCTGGACCTGAACTACCCACCTCTGTTTAGGGGAAGGTACAGTTTGCCATTCCACCAAATGCGGCTCCTCGCTGTCTTAGTCCTGTCGGAGAACGATGGAAACCCAACTTTTGGGAGCCCATTCTGACTGTGAGTCGTCTGCGAAGGAGTCGCATTAACAAATCCAGAGTTTGCAGTCATGAGCCTTCTCAGCGATCAGAATGCGCTCTGCTGCTTCTCCATCCTGTCGGCATGTGGTTCTGTAGCCCTCTGGACCTGAACCGCTTCGCAGTCATTAAAATACCTGCATAGAAACGGGCTCCTTTGATATGTTCAAGCCTCCCTTTGATTGCAATTTGAATGTTTGCTTAAGATGAGCTTGCTGATGGGGTGCATTTTTAATACAGCCAGGTACAAGCATAGTCTTGTGGCTTTTAGATGTCTAATGCAGCCACAAAAATGTGTTTTGCCTATATCATATTTTCCTCTATAGAACAATTCAACATAGACTTGTAGTGTTAGAATACACTTATATGTAAGCTGGGGTGTTTCGGTTTATGCAGCTTTTCTTCCAGAAGGATCAGTTTGTTGAGAGGAAACTATAATATCTTGTAGTCTATTTATCTGTCAGTATGGCTCAGATGATCTGACAGACTTGTATCCAGTGTAGTAATAGTAGTAACAGCTTGTAATGTAACTAAATTAGCACTAGGTGGCAGCATCTTGAAACTAATAATAGCTGTTTGAGGTCAGAAAAGTTTTCTTTGTCCTGTGGTCTTTGTTTGCCTGTCTTTTTATTTAGCATGCTTGTCCTTGTTTTATTTATTGGGGAAATATTTGAGTGTTAATTTTATTAGTTTGTTTCCACTATTTGACTAAAGAGTGAGTTAAATTAAATATGTAATTAAATGTGTAAAACACTTTTTTTTTTCCATTACTTGTAAAATAGCTGCAAATTTCCCTGGGTGAGCGCCGTCGTCCCGCCTGCTCTTTCTCGTGACCTGTGCGCCTCTCGCTTCTGCCTTCTGTCCGCAGCCCAGCGGAGCGGCAGGACCATGGCGGTGCCGTGTGATACCGAGTACCCGGCTTTTGTCTCCGAGCGCACGATCAAGGAGACCACAGGGAACATCGACTGCGAGGGATGCTTGAAGTGCGTAAATGTTTACTTATTGTGCTCAGACCCCCCCTCCCACTGTGCACATGTGAGTCCGGTGCCCGTCGGTGCACCTGCAGGTGCATGACTCACGAGTGCACGGGGACCTACTTGTAAATGCGCTCACAGGAATGGGCCATAAAACACAGTGGGCTAATCTGCATACCAATGAGTGCTTTTCAATCAGTACGGTTAACTACCGCATTACTTAGGGTTTTTTTATTATTATTTTTTATTACATTTGCCTCATTTCCTTCTTTCCCAGTTTCAGCTTCTTGGGGAAAAAACGGAGGCATGTGCTTTCAGCCACTCGTCGCGGAATGCTCTAGAAAAGCTCCTATCCTGCTCCGTCTTGTTTTATTTGCTGCAGTTGTCTCACAGTCGCGAACATTTCATCCTGCAAACGCTCCCCACTGCGCGATTACCGCCATTTTCTCTCTCTGTGGCGGTGGTGCATGTTCAGTTTTGTCCTCAGTCATTTTTATGTGTTATGCTGGAGGGAGAGCATAGTTTAGAAATACTTAACATCGCTGGCAGTGTTTATCCTTTTTTTTCCGTTTCTCACTGTTGACTGGCAGCGTTCAGGGGCCCCATAACGCACCTTAAGCATGTTTGCAGTTTGTCTTTGTCCGCCGGGTTGCCTTTGAGGTGCCAGCATTTCCCCTGCAGCAATGTTGTCCTGAATCAATCACTCAGTCCTAAAAGTGCACCGGGGCCCACAGCTGTTTGGCAGCAGGCATCACTGACACCCCCCAAAGGGGTCCCCCCGCCCCCCTACCACTACCACTATATGACTCTCCTTTCCCTATGCAAACCCAGAGCCCAGAGTGACCCAGGTGAAGGACCTGATTCAACCCAAGAGTTTAGACAAAACAGAAGACATCTCCCATACAGAACAATGCAAGTTGATAGGTATGAAAGAGGTGCTGGGCAGGGCATTCTGGGAAAACCCAGCTCTGGGAGAAGCAACAGCTATTCCCTGGTTACGCTCCATATATAACAGACATAAAATTAATCCTGTCCTGCGTGTGAGATGCAGAGGTGGTGTTTTTTTAATGCTTTGGTTCACGAATCAATACTCCTTTCTTTCAGACTAGGTGTGGCCTCACATGACATCATATACAATTGTGCACTGATTGGCATTATACAACGACTTGCTTTAATCCATGCAGATAATGTCCAAAAAGGTGGAATCATACAATATGAATAGATGGGCATTTTATCACCATGTCCCCAGGAGAACAGGTGGATCTTTAAATGTGTGTATACTCAGAATTTTGTGAAAAGCAAGGCATAATTTGCAAAATATTATTTTTGTGTGTTAAATGATTTAAAGAGGGAAAAGATAAAGTTTTAGGTGAATTCATGATCTCTTAAAATGACTTTTCTTCAGATTATTACCACATAGGCACTATTTCAGTTAAACCATAACTTATTAACTTAATAGGCATTTGCACAGGAATTTACTAACTTTGTATTAACTTAAGTATGTGGCCTCTTTATACGATCTACGAACTTCACGTTCAGTGATTTGGGTTAAAATGTGCCCGTCTGACTGGCGCCTGTCCAAGGTGGTTTCCCTTCTTGGTCCCCGTCGTTACCGGGCTGCTCTCCCAGCTGACTCCGCAGCCCTCTACTGGATAAGCAGTTGGATTAGTCCTGGAGAAAAACACAATGTGAATTCTCATTTAAACAGTTCAACATACCAATGGGAGAGCTGATTTCAAAGGTGAGCCGGTCCCTCGGCCCTCGGGTGTCTGTGAAGCTGCCCGCTGGCTTTTCAGTGTTCTGTGTCTTGGGGTTGAGGTCTGACTCGTCTCACCATCACGCTTCTATGTCCTCCTGACAACATCGACACAGTGACTTCAGCTTCGGCCCCCTGGTTCGCATTTTTTCCGCTAGCCGCCGCACTCCCTTTCCCTGAAACGTCGTCTATTTACCGTTTACACTAAACCCTCAGCATTATCTCAGGGCACGGGGAAGTCAAGCTGAGAGATTCTTTGTAAGTGTTCTGGGCGGGCTCACCCAAACAGCCCCGAATTCTAACGAGATGAGATAAGCCGCAGTCTTTGTGTGGAATACTGTCTATCTGGGCTGTTCCCGGCTCCTGCGAGCTCGTCTTTCCATCCGCCAGTCGCCAGGGGATTCCTGCGCTTCCCTTGGCCTCGGCCTGGACATGTGGCCTTAAGCCTTGTTTAACACGTGTCACCGCCATTATCTCCCTGGTCTCAGCTCCCAGTAGGGTTGTTGTATAGCTGTGTTTCCCAGTCTCCTCCTCAGGGACCCACCGATAGTTCACATTTTTGTGGGAGCTGGGAGGGAGCAAAAATATGGGCTCTCTGGGAGGGAGCAAAAACGTGGACCATCTGGGGGTCCCCAAGGGCCAGATTGGGAAACACTGTTGTACTGAATTTATTTGGTGCTCAGCTTAGTAACTCACTTTCCATTTGGTTTAATTGTTGATTAAATTGTTTCTTTTGAAAAAGAGGAAAAAAAAATCCCCAGTGTATTGTCCACAGGGATGTGAATTTTTCTTTTCAGGTGCAGAAACGGAGTGGAGTTGAGCCTTAGTTAATTGACCAAAGTTAGCTGGTTCTATAATTCGCACGTTTTTGGTTAACTTCTTCATGTCATGATATTTGTAGAGATGATTCCTATTACCATCTCTCACGCTCACCATTGCCTTCCCTTCCTTCTGTTAATACAAATAGGCATTTTAGTTCTCAGATCACAGAGTTTTGGACCTGGAGGGCCAATTTATAACACTGTTTTTTTCCTCCTCAGACAGACCTACTAAACCTGGTAATTAGCTGATTAAGGTGTGTTTGAGCTGGGAAATCTGTAATTTATGCTTGATTCTGGCCCTCCAGGACCAGAATTGGGACATTCTGCTTCAAACCAACCTTTTCATTAAACGATTAAGCCAAAAAAAAATGCATTGTTATACTATAGTGCTATAACCACTGATTAATTTTACAAACCGATAAATCGATATAAATATTATTCACAGTAGCTAAATTTCTGTTGAGTTGTTCTTAGCTTGGAGCCCTTGAAAAAGCTTGCTTTCAGAAATAAGAAAATTAGTGTGGTCTCCATTAACAATTTAGTTTCTTTTTTTTTGTGAAGCAGTTGTGGGGTGTTCTGTGCATCATTTGAATAAACCCTCATTGCTTCCAGCTGTGGGAACGATGTATAAAAAGTGGGATGTGTGTGCATGAGTGTGAGGTCATGGGGGCGACCGAAGAGAGAGTGAGCCAAGAAGAAAAAGAAGCTCATGATATAGGAAAATCAAAACAGTACTGTCACAAATTATAGCTGAGGTAATATTTAAACTACTAAAAAGACCTTCTGGCTAAAGTACAGCAAATAGTGTGGGACATAGATCCTGCTATTGGAATAAGGATGGCAGGGCTCCCAAACACATTAACGAATTTACAGCGAATGGCAACACTGTGTTAAACTGTAAATCTAAATACGACGCATGTGGTCACAGAACCACTGAAACCCCCACTAAATAAATGCCCCCAAAGTCTAACTAATCTGATTAAATCAGTGTAACTAAGTTTGAGTTAGAGTTAGAGGGAATCTACTCTGTGTTATGGAAAACGATTAAGGTGAGAAAAATATTCTGTTTTAGTTTGAGGATATTTGATTTGGAAGTGTTAGTGGTAAACACTTTATTAATGTTATTATGCAGTATATATTTACTGAAAATCATTAATGTGCCATTGTGCAAATAAAACTTTATGACTTAATTTTACATATGTGATAATAATCTATAATAAGCTATAATAATCTAATTGCTTATTCTTAATGGGAAACCTGTATTTTTATTTAGTTTTTTTGCATATTGAGTTTTTGTTGTTTAGTGAGATTTTGTTTCAGTATTTATGTGTTGTCGGTATAGCGGCTAAGTTGTTATTTTTGTATTGATATACTGATGTACCTACTTATAATAAGTCACTGTCAATATAGTGAGCTTGAACTGGAAAAAAAGTAATTCAGTTTATCTTTATGTATTATGGAAAGATCCTGTTATTTTACACCGACAGCGTAGTGCCATCCGATATTACGTGAGCAGAAATATTCGCACTGATTGTTATGCCCGTCTTTTATTCCCCCTGTTGGCACATGTGCTTGTATTTGCACTTTTTGTTGCCTTTCCTTTTAGAAAAAAAAGCTTTTGCATCCGTTTTCTCGTGATGCGCCCATATTCCCCCCGTCCTCCTTCCCAACTCTGAAAAGGGATTCCCATACAAGCTGTTGGTCCATTTCAGATGACCTCATGTTTCTGTTTCTTCCATTGTACAGGAGGCTAAAATTAGAAAGTTGTCTGCACTGACTTTACATTCAGTGTATACACTTACAGCCCAGTGTATAGTGTTTTCCATGTATTCCAATATATTGACTGTATTAACTAAGCACTTTTCACATTACTTTCCACACAAGGATGTGTGGTTATGCAATTTTTATTTGACCTGAGATTTGCTGACTTTTCCTATACTCCAGTATAACCCTCCTATTATGTTAATAATCGCTTTAATCCTCAGTAAAATTGAATTTCACTTTTATTTCTGAGTCATGAACTCATACAATTTTTTTGCAACATTTGTATGCAAACACTGCCATTTGTTCTTTTTATCCATAGTTGTTTTTATTTATTTGCATAAATGATCAAGGTTCAAAAATTGTATAGTTTTTGTTCTAATAATTTGCATTCATTTGACCTTTTATAAATGTCTAATTTGATCAAACTTCGCTATGTTGAAATTACTCTTACATGTTGGTCCATTTGTATAAAATTGAGAGTGAGGCTCATTCTAAAAGGTACTAAATTATGGAGGTAAATGAAATGGTACCCAAGCCTCCGAATGGCTGACAAAGTATACAGCTAAGAAGCGGCACACTTTTCAGAAACCCAATATTTTTATAATCATCATGATCTATGCATTTTCTTATGAAGATGGTTCAGGTGAACCATGTGTCATGATTCTTCAGTGAAAGCAGTGGGACACCATAACCGTCCTCAAGAGATGAGCTGTGGCGGCCTGACATCCACACAGTAATGCCAAGCTGCATTCCACTGTAATTCCACTGCTAGCCTGGCCTGTAATACTCAGATCCATTTTATAGAATTTACAACTCAAAAGGAGATGCAGCTGTTACCAAATACTGGCCACGAAGAATGTAGAGATTTGGATGGAAATCTTTCCAAATCATATCATATCAATGGTGAACTGTTATATTAAGTTTGATACCATACATGCTTGATGCAGGAGAAACAAGCTGGATGCAGTGAGAGATGTATGGGATAGATGAAGCATAGCATTCAGATTTGAGCATCATGTGATGATTAACCGATTTATGGAGGAGCAGGAGAGAGTCCTTAAGGGATGTGGGTTGTGCTGAATATTGAATGATATAATGTGTGAGGTATGCTAGTGATTGACAGAAGACGGGAAGAATGTGGGAAGGTGTGATCTTTGAAGGTACTTCCATTGTGATATACTCTACCAAGAGCAAGAACATCCCTCTGGGTATGAGATATAGAAGCAATTAGAGGCCATTAGTACCTCACTAAGATGACTACCTGTGCTCCTGCTAAAAGATCACAGTCCATTGGTACGCTTGTCAATGTGTCTGTTCCCAGCATATGGAATAATACTTAACTGCACTGATGCTCGTTGATATGTGAAGGCGTTTGTCAATCTCCACATCCTGCTACTAGACTGGTCGCCCCATTTCCCTGCAGCCGGTTCCATTGACCAGAGAGAGCAGGTAACCGGAGATTCCTTCACAAAAACTCCAAGATTTCAGATTTGTCCTTCTTCCACGACAGCGAGCTTTCATGTGTCCTATACAGGGGGTACATCTGTACATCACATGAACTGTGGTGTGAAAAGAGTCCTGCTGTTGTGTTTTTGCTGGTAGATCCATCTGGGAAGCAGCAGAAAAGAAAGGTTATTGGTGAAATGAATGTTCCTTCAGCATTCTTCTGAAATAACTTGTGAGCAGCCTGAGAGAACAGCAGATGTTTGAGGTTCTGGTTATTTTAGTACTTTACTAAGCATGAAGTGAGGGGGAGAGAAAGAAAGATTTTAACAGGGACAAACATTTCAAAGTTTTTTTCTGGGACCGCCCGAGTATACATAGCCTACCTGAAGATGATCGATGACTTTGATTTTCATTTAACATAGTCTGACCAAGAAAATGTGTTCAATAAATTGTGGAATTAAGTCAGCTAAAAATGATCTTGAATTGTTAGCCAAGTGAGCCAGAAAAAGGTTCCTACTTTTTAAAATCAGCTATGAATATATTTGAACAGCGCTGATCAGTTTTATTCACAGCATAAGAGAAGTAGTTGTTTTTCAGCATAATAACAGGGTTAATTTTTCACATTCTTACCCATAACATCCTGACCAAAGAGCGATTTAGTCTGGCCTGGAAGTGCAGACTGTTTGAACGGAGTGGTGTCATTGGCTGTTGGCCCTGGGCGGTAATTACATGAAACTGTTCGATTTATTACTTCCTGAACAGTGATGAGGACCAAGATTCTGTATATTTAGTAGAAACCCTCTCCTCTGTTACATGTCCACATTTTCCCTCCACTGGGCGTGCGAGGCACTGGAGCCTGGAAGAGCTTGATAAACCCACAGGAAAATGGATGTCGTGTTTACGCACGACTATATTTATGTACTCTGCCATAGATACAGTTTCACAAATGTTAGGTAGGAACCAAGGTTAAGTATGTTTGTTTAGCTTATGAGCTCTGTTTTCAAGACCAAGTAATCTTTCAAATACGGCATATAATGTGTTTACAGTACTGACAGGAAACTGTCCAAAAAGCCATGTTTCTTCAGCGTACATCTAGGAGAGGGAGGGGAAGGTAATACTTCGGTCAGGTCGTTTCTTACTTAATAATATCACTGCAGCACTGTAACATTTTTTTGTAGGCAGCATCTGCTCTACAACATTAAAGTCATTTCGAAAGGACTGAGCTATAAAGTGCATGGCTCTACAATGCATGTTTTTCCCCTGATTGCAAGTTAAATAACCTGAGAGCCTCGGTGATTCTTGCGGTTAATCTAATGAAGTGAGCGTGCACATCCAAAGCCTTCACATGTTTCTCAACGAGCATCACTTCTTCAGGTTTTATTCATACAGATATGGAATCTTTAAAATCGCCCAGGATGCTTCTTCCCTGAAGTAAAACCTCCGACCTGCATGGTGCGTGAAGGTGGACTGAGGAGTTGAATGGTACCATCAGTTGCATGCAGTCGGTCATTGTGATTTTGAGAAGGAATGTCTCTTGTACGCATTATCATGGTGCCCTGTGCAAAAATGCACCTATAGACTTTGGTTGTTTTAACGTAAATAGCTCCAATTTATTGTCTTTTCCTACCATTCCCCACATTTCAGTAACATGGGGGTGAAACAGTGTTCTAGAATATTCAGGCTCATTAGCAAAGGACCTCTGGGGTTCTGGATGCCTGTAGTCAATGTCAAGTACAAAGCAAGAATTTTAACATCAAGTGTCTGTTACATCCAAAGTCCATAATTTTACATATTTACAGATTGTATTTACAAAATACAACGTAGAAATTAATAATTCATTTTGTTTGGGGAAACCTTTTAGCAGATGCATTAGTGAATCAGAGCCTGAAGAAACCGGCTGAATTGTATTTTTAATTTTAGTTTTAAATGGCAGCAACGAAAGGTTTTTAGCCATGAAAATGGTACGATGCTAAAGCCGTCAGCCTGGTAGACGTCCGCAGCTAACAGAATGTTTTCAGCTACATCTGCATGTCCCATGGCAAACTGGGATAAAGCCAGCTCCATGAAATAGTATGTAGGAAGTGAGCAGTGTAAAATCATGATCTGAAATGTTCTCCAAACAGCAATGGTGATTCGTTTGATTACGTCGCCAGGTTCCCCAGTGTCTAATTAAGGTTTTCAAAATTTGCCACATCTGTTTGTGTTTTTCAACACAGTCATATTTTTAAATGATTTTATTTCTTCCCTCAGTTAAGCCAGCGTTAGCATTTGTCTGAACATTTTTAAATTTCTTATCAGTGTTGGAGCGGGGGGGGGGGGGGGGGGTTGGGGGGGGGCCCCCCCCCCCCCCCCCCCACAAGGTGCATTGCTTACTTTTGCCTCTCTCCTGTGTGGCTGGTGCATCCAAAAGTTATAAACAGACCATATACATTTTACTGAGCAGTTTTGATGGATTGATGGGCCAGTTAGGAACGAGAAGGACAGCTGCTGAGTGGCATTACCTTTGGCCCTTTACAGGCATCAGCTGTAAATGTATAAATTACATTTGACTTACCATGGCATCCAGATGAAATTTAAAAGCGATAAATACAGGAACTCATTTTGGGCCATGAGATGGCCCTTGTGTGGAGCAGAAAATTGGCCCCAGATCAAATGATGGTCCGTCAGCCGACACCCGGGCTGGCAGGATGGCTTTTGAGTACCGCTGCTTCGCAGCTGCTTGTGAACACGGCCGGTGTGAAAACGATCGTTTGTACGCCGGCTGCAGCCTCCGTTAGCCTCCGTCTGGAGCGCGAGCCGCTTCCTGTCACTACGCCTCACTGTTTAGGGGAGAGTCAATGAAGCCATAAGGGAGAGTGGACTTGGCTGAGATCTGGCCGCGGCGTGTGACTCAGCCGGGAAGGTCGTCAGTTCAGACCTCAGACTTAGCATAATGATTGCACTGTTGGGCCCTTGAGGAAGGCCCTTAACCTCCAGTTGCTCCAGGGAAAATAATTTAAAAAAAAGCACGTTGCTTTGGATAAAAGTATCTGATAAGTAAATGTCACTGGGAAAGGGCTCTCTATGAAAAACAGCAACATAAGTGGTTCGTTATGTTTGAATGAGTAAAGTCAAGGGCATAAATTTGGGTTGATCGTTGAGGGGGGGGAAGGGGGGGTAGTATTGGCTGGTTTTGATTTTCCCCCTATAATTTATGACCTTGGGTAAAGTGGTTTCTCGGAATCTGCTCCGATCTTCGATCAATTCAGTCTCATCTACAGTATGGAGCATGAAGAGTGTTGCCGATCTTTGACTCGCATACACAGCTTCTTCGCTTGGGTAATATCTTCAGGCTTCCTGTTTCGACGCCAAGTATTATTTCGCCAAATGTGAACATATTTACAAAAGGTTCGCTTTTCGTTCCTTATTTTGTGGAGCCCCGGGGGGGGGGGGGGTCCGCCCGGGCTTTACTACCTGTTATGTTTATGACTAGCCGGCGTGAAACTGCCAGGGGTCGCCTCCCTCTGTTGGGGCGGCAGGGGACGGCGCCCCAGACAGGGGGACACGCCAT
>JAABNY020000108.1:13745394-13759876 GCA_015164015.2 Brevimyrus niger
CAGTGAGAACTGTTTTTCAGTTAATTTACCTGGTAAAATAAAGTTTAAATAAATAACATAAATGCTCTAATAGTATAAGGCATGTTGGTAGTTATTGTTATAACTATTGTTGTATTGTTAGCTACTGTAATGTTGCGCTGTTTTATTTGGTTAATCGTCCAGTCTGTGAAGAAGGTATTTAAGTAAGAATTGATTGTAGTACGACTCATTTCCTGGCGCATACAATTTATATTAGGTCAGCGTTCACAGTTCGACTACTGATACTCAGATCGAGTTCTAGGTCAAACTGGTTTGTTCTAGTTCTAGTGAGTTCGAGAACCGAGGTACCACTGTACAGGAAATGCACCACTGCAGCACCGGACAGCAGAACATGTGACGGAATTATCTGCTGGTGGATATTTATCAAACACTGACCAAATAAAGATTTCCAGTATATTTATTTAGTTAGTGTGGATTGGTTCACAAACTGTAAAAAAATCAACATATGAAAATCTGCAGTGAGGAGACACTTCATAGTTTAGAATGCAAGAATAAAAAAATAGTCACAAAATCTTGCTTTTAAACATTTCTGTACAAACAACAAGAATAGCCCACTCCTATATAAATACCGGCAAATTGCTGAATATAAAACTTTTTTTTTTTTTAAGACTATGAAGGGGCAAACCAGTCGGATACTTAAATAAAAATGGAAAAAATGTATCAAAAAAGCTTATACAGCAATTTAACCTCCAATATGCAGAGTTTTGTTTAAAATTTATTGAATGTAGAGGCACAATACTCCAATCAAAAGAAAAAAAAAATCTATAACAAACATTTCAGTAAGCTTCAATTACCAAAGAAGCTAAAATAAACACATAGATGGGCTGATAAAACGCAGTAAGGGCGTTACCGTAATACTGGGAATACGAGTAACCTTGGAAGTATGAGTTTAACTGGAAGGTATCATGCATGACTGTTTCCATGACCCACAACGCATAGGAGATGTGGTATGAGAGGTGCTCAAAGTGAATGGGTGTGGATGTAGCACAGTAGGATTAAGGTGCATTCCCTTTACATGCCGACAAGCAGGGCAGAAACCCGAGGCTGAGCAACGCATCCCCACGCCTGCTACACTGGCCTTTGAACATGGTGATGTGAACTCGTGAAGAACATGTTTGATGCCATGTGTGTGAACTCTCACCAGCACGTACCTTTCCTGAAATAACTGAAGGGAAAAACACAGGGGCCCAAAAATGGTGAAAGCTGAAAATAAATACATACAATTTAGTCACTAGTTGTATACACATAGTATATACAGAACAAAAGGTATTTAACCGATAAAACCAAAATGTTGCCTGTATATGTTCAAACATTTTAACGTACGATCTTATATGCTTATTGGATACCTGTGTTAATATGGAAAATGTAATTCTAAAAAATTGGAACTAACTAGTTATTACTTTAAAAGTGCAAACACAGCGCCTGGGAGGAGGTGAGACAGACTTGGAGCCTATTCAGGAGAGACCCGCCAGGTCATGAAATGCCGGCATGTTCTCTGCATCAGGCCATCTAACGCCAAAGTGCCTTGACAAACGTGAACACGTCTCTCGCTGCGGACTTCAACAGCGTCTCCGCAAACAGCTTCCCCCAAAAATGAAACAAACCACAAGCTTTGACATCCTTAAAATTAAAATTCAGTTCGGTGGAGACTCATCACTAGGCCACAGCTGAGGGGGGGGGGCGGGGGGGAGACTCACCGCAAATGTCAGGGGCGTCGATGAGTCACATTTAAGTCCCAGGTCACACATGTAGCCTGGAGGTGCACTGGGAGTAAGTGGACCTAGAACTCCTCACTTTGCAGAATGCACACAGCTAGAACGGACAAAGCTCCATTTTGTTTCCGTTAATTTTACGCACATAGTTTGATCTATATATGCATGGAAAAAATAAAAAAAAAACTATAATTGTTTTTATGCAGTTATGTGGTGTTAAAAGTTCATTTGCAAAAAAAAATCTCTGTAAATAAATATTTAATGACAGTTTTGGCAGACATTAGATTTTCGTATCTACTACTAGAAGTCAGTCTTCTGCAACAGTATAATTGTTTAACTCTATAAATATAATTTATATAGTTTTTTTTTCTCCTCTTAGAACTTATTTGCAGACAAACTGGTCCACCGTTTTTGTGCATCTCCTGCATTTGACATAGCAGCACCAGTGAAACTTGCAGTGGCACCTCTCCACCACCTGCGCCTTGTATTGGTCGTAGCCTCGGCCGCAACACATGAGCTCGCAGCCGTCCATGCCTTCAGAGGTCTTGTTGCAGAGCCTCCCCGTGGTCCCCAGCGAGCCGGTGCTCTCGTTGCTTACGCAGTAGTCCGGGCTCTGGTCGATGTAGATCAGGTCGTGGCTGGTGGGCGCGTTGAACTTGCTGTTGACCTGGACCAGCTTCCCCCGCGGATTGAGCTTCATGGAGGCGGCACTGTCGTACTTCTCCTTGAGGGCATCGCCCACCTTCCGGAAGTCGGCCAGCTGCAGCCAGCATGTCTTGAGGCTGCAGGAGCCCGACACGCCGTGGCACTTGCAGGAGACGTGGGCCAAATCCGACACGGTCTGCAAAGCGGGCAGGCGAAGGTGGCGTGAGACACAATCGCTAGCTGTCGGACTCTGACGGACTCTGCCAAACAGCACCGGTGTTTCTCCCTCAAGACATTCTGCACGATGGGCTTTTTTTCCCTAAATATTACATCATAATCGAATCTCCCACACAGGCATAGCCTCCGGGATGCCCCCACATCATTAAAATGGCAAGAAAGGGAAGGAATTCAAGCAATTGTAAAGGTCTCTTATGAAATTATTTCAATTTGTTCAAGAACACACAAAAGAATTCAAGATTTTATCTTAGAAAGCCTTCAGGAAAAAATGGAAAACTTTCAAAGAAAATGAGTCAGGACCTGTTACCCAGATGAAAACCGATAGGGTGAAAATCAGATCAACCTGTATTTTCTTAGTTACATCTAAGAGAAGCGCACACTGGTGTCAAATGCATCCAACAAGCAGGGGGGTGCAGGCAGACAGCATGGACCTACCCTCCTTCCGGCCTCGTTGTTGTGCAGGTTCATAAACACCCGCGCACTCTCGTAAGAGCCCTTCTGATAGGTCTTCTCGCGCTCCCGGGCGTCCACAAACTCCTTGGAGAACCGATAGCCATAGTTGAGGTTGTCTCCGCAGCCTCCCCACAGCCAGTCTCTGGGGAGATCCTTGGGCCTGGCTGCCCTGCTGCAACCGCAGGATGAGAGGTCCCCCTCCCTGCAGGCCCGGCTCACCGCGTTCACGACGCCAGCCGCACTGATGGCGTACGTGAAGGCCGTCTCACGGCTACCTGCCAGGACACAAGCCCACCTGCCGTCAGACAGGGCGGATCGAAGCCACTTCGCATGTTAGCCAAATTAAAGAAACTAAGGGGGGGGGGGTTGGGCTGCAAATTGAGAAAATAGCTACACTGTGCGGATGGTGATATTAAATTCAGCCAGTCCAAATGGAGCAGACCTGCCCATTTCAGCAGCTCTTCAGCAGATCTGTCCAACTGTATCCCCCCTCCCCCAACACTCAAAGTCAAACATCACATGTCGGGCTAATCAGGGCCCTAATACTGCAGAGGAGGGGGTGCTGAAAGGCCGCAGGCAGAGGACAGCCCCCATACAGCTCAAAGAAGGCTGCCTCTGAGGGGGCTCAGGACGGACAGGGGCACCATGCCCCCGCGAAGACAAAGAAACGCTGAAATGACCCGCATTTCCATTTCAGAACTGAAAGGCAACAGCGTAACTAAATGATACCCACATGGAAACACTCACCCAGAGGAGTGACATTCTCACTTCATACAACTTTAAATGCGTCGCAAACAAATTATCCGGCGGAGCTATGGTTGGACAAGCAGTTGTCAGATCATCGGTCATCTGCCCCAGACACCGAACTGCATTCTTGCCGAGTGGAAGGTGGCCCTTGGTGTGGTGGCCCTTGGTTGAAGGTGGCCCTTGGTGTGACGCATTCCCTGCATGCATCCGCATGCCAACGGAAATGAGGGCCTTTCCAGCTATAATAAACCTATACTTTCCATTAAACACTTAATGCAACCAGATCAGCATGATTTTTCCCCACTGCCAATAATTAGATTTCCCATTTTTTTAAACCCAACTGAACCGGATTGACCATCTTTTGTATAATCAGGGGGTGGTTTTCTAAAGAGTCCAGTCTATGTAGATACATCTATGGATTCAAAACGACTTTCATTTGCAACGTCGTAAAAATGCTAAGTTTTACTCGGCCCCAAATAGCCGTTGCAGGAAAAATATACACTGTGAAAAGCAGTGGACATCTGTTTAAAGTGAAAAACCGAAAAAACCAAACAGAAAAATGGTGCTACGATGCAGAAGTCAGGGCGTGTCCGACAGCCCAGGAAAAGACTCAGGACAGGGGAGCGGCCGGCCTGGAGGAGCGAGGTACAGCAGAGTGAAGACACTCTCACATGCCACTCGGCGATACCATGAGGGTACCGATGATGAAGACTACAGATGACGAAGACTACAGGGCTCTGCCGCCTGCTCACATTTCATTTCCCCAAACCCTGAGAGTTGCGACGGTACAAAGGACAAATGGCAGAAAAGCCACCAGAAATGGTGCTTTTCTTGAACTGCCCTCACGCTGCAAGGCTCGCCGCTCTGCTGTTTCTATAAAACCCCTGGATTTAATACTAAACCACTATTAGATTATTTGCTGTAGAAACATATTGCAAAGCCACCTCTCTTCAGTACAATATAACTGAACTCTGACCAACAATAAAACAGGCGTTTTTATACGTACCGACAATGCGAATGAGAACTCGTGAATCGAGACGTGCCACAATTTCCTGCACTAAGGCCTTTCTCTGCATAAACCTCAAATGAAAAGTGGGCGCAAAATCGAGGAAAAGTAATTATTCATTATTCTCAGTGTCAAATGAGAGCCAATTTGAGGGAACCAACATCTGATTTGTCCCCAAACCTCATCATAAAAGTATTTCTTGACCACAGCTGCTGCGGGTGAACAGTTCCATGCGAAGCTCTATGCAGTAACTATACCAGCGGCCCAGAATGAGAAAGCCAGGGCTGTCAGAAGCGACCACACTTGGGTCTCAGTTGATAAGCCTGGCTAAATGCTCTAGCACAAGAAGCCACCTTCTGATAATGCTGGTTCTCTCCCCCCCCCCACCTGATTAGGGGATCCCTCGGCCGGTTGGACGCGGCAGGTGCCGGGGGCGCCTTACCGATCTGCATGACCCTCCCAAAGACCGAGGAGTTGTCCACTGTGCTGCAGTTCCAGCGCCGGTGCCTGAACTGGTACTGGCACTCTTTGATGCCCGTCTTGGCCCCCTCGCCGATGTACTGCATGTGGTCCTGGTACAACTGGCACAGCTTCTTCTGGCCCTGCGAGAGCCCGGCCAGCTGGCTGCACAGTGGCTGAGCTCCTATGATGTAAGCCTCCGGAATCAGCAGAGGATTCATGGCTAAGGACCTGCAAAGTGAAATATTGCAGAAAATCACAATTAGTCTCAAACATATAAAATGTGCATGAAAATCCCCCAATTGGTACATTTCTTGCTGTATATCATTAATATCTGAAGCACAGAGGGGATCCCTGAGCTCAGTCACATGCAAACGGCCGCAGTACCTTCGTGTGTCATAAAGGATGATTAAATGACTGTGCTAACAGATCGTCAAATGCGGCAAACTTGAAAACACCTATAAATTCACTCAATGCCTGTAACAGCCATAGTATTCTACTATGCAAAAATGTAGGGAAAGCCTAGCATAAGAGCTGTGTCTGTGATGCCTACACACACACACACACACACACACACACACACACACACACACACACACACACACACACACACACGCGCGCTTTGAACAACCAGGGTTAAGGGACAAACTTGCAGCTCCGTCGTTGAATGTATTTTGCATACGGGTGTGTCTGCGTGTGCGTATATACATATTTACATGCCTTTGTATTTTTAAACCCTTTCAAAATGAAAGCAAGATCTTTTACACACACTACAGGACATTACGTGTCTGAATATACTTGGAAATTGAGTAAAACCACAGCATTCTTAAATAATATTCATAATTTTGGTTTGGCACACTATACTAAAAGGGGGGGGGGGGAAACTGACCTAAAAGGTTTCCTGCTAAAGTCAGCGTATTGTATTTTCATATAATTTTGTGTACAGTGCAGCATAAGAAAGCAGTCTAGTGAAATGTATACACCGCGAGAGGTTACCTACCAATTTAACCAGCCCTGGGACTTTAAACATATGCAGTGTAGTACACATGGTCAAGTCATATCATATCAGATTTCTAGTCAGACAGCTCAACTGTGCCCCCTAAACATCACTGAAGCAGAACATGTTTGAAGAGACAGACACCGACCAGAAACGGAGAGAGTCATACTTACCACCAAGAGCTAGCCTCCACGACAGCCTGCATAAAGAAAGCCAAAAAGACGACAGCGAGCGCATGATGTCTAGAATCCATCACACTGGAGAAAGCAGAGCAGTTCAGCCTCTGCGGCAGCGGCATTCTGAGGGACGTCTGCAAAAAGAGAGGAGAAACGGGTGAGTTTATCGGTGCCGCTGACGTATCCGGGACAGACACAAAGGCGGCATCCTGCGGCCCCGCGGAGGATTGACTTGTACGCAACACATGAGACCTTGGAGGTCTGAGGAACTGCATTCGGTCACGGAGCTGCGATCTGGCAGGAAGACGCTGTGTGAATCACATGTGCATGACGGACCAGCACCCCAGAGAAGACCCCAGAACCCAGCCAAAAGGCGTTCTTTTTGGACAGCTGAATCATTCAAGGATAGAACATTCTTCCCCTACAATTTTATTCAGTCAGAAGTGGGGGAATCTGCCGTTTCATGCAACTTGAATTAGGAACAGTGGGGAAAATGTGCTAAAATTAGCTGGGGATTTCATTAAAAAATATCTTTACAGACACAAGGTTGTGTAATTTATATACATGTGCAGTAAAATAAACATTTCATAGGTCCCCCCTTTTTTCGTACATGTACATATTTAAAAATTCCAAATATTAACATGACATAATTTAATGCTGAAATATACTGTTATAACGGTAAAAAAAAAACTTAAATAAAAGATTTTAAACCCCATTACCTAGAATCTTAATTGGATTTACATAATTTCGATACTATAGCATTATACTAATGACACCATTCATCTTTCAAAGTTTCATATCGATTTATTTTTTCTTTTTAATCGATGCTAACATTCCTACATACGAGCGCTGAAATTCCTTTTTCACAGCTGTCAAAATTAGCATTATGCTACTATAGTTTAATTCTGGAAGAGTACGAATTCATTTGTACTGCTCCCAAAAAGTTTGTTAAGTCCACACAATTGTGTTACATATGCGGAAAAAATCCTGTCTTTACACACGCCTTCGTAGTCCACAAAATTATTTAGCATACAATGCAGTGTACTTTATTTTGTTGCCGTATTTTCCAGCTTCAACAATCATTGATGTTTGCAAAAAAAATGGGTATTGCTATATTGCCGCAATTTCATTAAATATACAATTTAAATTTAACCTTTCATTTAGAACTCATGTACAGGAAAAATATATTTGCCTAATTAAATTCAAATTTATTTCAGCAAATGCGAATAAAACGAATTCGATTATTTCGTAAAATGATAAAGCAAACGTTATTTTGTATGGCTAAAAGCATACGCGTGTACATTTCCAGTAATTTAAGGGGTCACGCCTTACATGGCGTGTAACATATGTCCCGAAGTATGCACCAAAAAATATTATATAAAGGCCTAAGTTATTTCAATACACCGGTGCTTATTATTAGATAATTATTCCTATATCTGAAGAACGTATAACCACTCTTTACACTATTGACGCTTTTTATATATATATTAGCGGTTTAGCCCGAAGGCATGAAAATTACTATATCAAAATATGCGGAAATTTATATTGAAGGAAAACAAAAATCCCCCACAAACCATTTTCTAATTTTTAAGTTTCTACCTAAATGAAAAGTAAACAGCGGGAAAAAAATGCTGTTTTTAATATTCATAAACATTTAGGTTAGAAAATAAGAAATATACATTATTATGTAAGAAAACCTACATTGAAGTCAAGTGTTGGCCTACCGTTTAAGTAGTTGGAAATTTAAAATTATCATAAAAAATCCACGTCAAAAATATATTCGTCTAAAAAAAATCATATATCCTACAGTGCTTGTAATTCTTAACTGACCTAATCGGTGAAATAATAAGAAACAATGTCGTGTAGCGTTCATTCACCTACACCACACTATAAACTTAAAAACTTTAAATAAATAGTCGTTTTATTGATTCCGCCTTAACACTGAAGCCAGTATACTCACTGATAACGTTTGACTAGAGGGACATGGTTGAAAACGGCACACAACACTTGAGTAAACTGAGGCAAGCTCTAAGACTTTCTGTAATTGAACAACGCAGAGAATATGACGGGTCATAATTGTTAAGCTGTCATAACAGCAGCGGCGATAAAACAGATCATGCGGCGCATGTATTCTGTCAGACTCCCGCGGACGGACAGCGCGGCGGGGAAATCGCCTGTCACCTTCCAGTGATCCTGACCAGGGAGCTCAGGTGCGCTTTGTGGAAGAAACAACGGTTCGGCTGCTCTACAACTGCAAACATTCTCAATAATAATAATAATAAATAATTATTATTATTACTATTATTATAATAACACACTGTGCTTTATACACAGTGCATATAACAATGTAGTGATAAATGCAATAGATTTTTTCTGTAGTTAAAAAAAACAAACGTTTAAAAACTGATTTACGCATATCTGTTAAAACAAGCCAAAAAAACGGGTCCGCACATAAAACGTAGATTTTCCCGCTTTGTAATTATCCACACATGTGGTAAAATGCTGTTAACTAAATAGAAATTAAATACCAAAATGATCAGATTTTTAATCCGCCCAAGGAAAAGCAGCAAAGTAACGGTAGATTTAACAGTTTGGGCCTATGGAGCACAATTTAAGGCGTTTTGTGCACGTAAGACTGCGACAGCCTGCTCCTGGATTTTGCGTAGTACTTGCGTGCAGAGTTTATCAGAAGTATTGCAATGTGCCCTGCGTCGGGTCCCCTGCAAAAATCCAACCGCAAGTCCAAGCGCACAGTAAGGGTTACACATGACGAAAATAAACATCAAACACCAGCAGAGGGAGCCATCATCCAAACGGCTTGTCATTAAAATACATAAATAAATATTTACTGACATCCAAACAGAAAGAAATTGACAATTTAATACATTCAGTGGTACCTCCTCAATAAACTTCTATTTTAACGGTACAGGAAAACGCAGGTGATATAACTGCACACGCAGTAACTGGGACTTAAAATAGCAATACTGTCCGCGAGTAATAGTACTGTATCTATAAACCATTAGCAAATATAGGAATTCCCCAAAAGCCAAATCACAAATATTGCAGGCTACATAAGACTTAAGGTGCATAACGACGAATACAAATTCCATTAAGGAAATAAAGACAGAGAGACAACTTACCCGTGACAACTATTTCAGTGTATAATCCACGTTTTAAAGAGGATTATCAGAGATTTAATTCCTATAAAACACCTGGGAGTATAGTTCAGATCTTCTCCTTCTGCCCAAAGAGTTGCAATCCAAAGTGAGTAAAAAGATTAGGCACAGAAAAGCGGCTGATCCTCAGATAGTAGCCGCGATAAATCTTCTGGCTTCAGGTTAGGTGTCGCTAAATTGGCACGAAATGGACTGCCAGTCACTTCTTCGTGCGTATAGCACAGCTGTGTACGGAGGCTATTTACAATGTCCAAGAGCAATCTAAATAATTACTGCTTCTAACAAACGTGGGCGTGATTGTGCGGAAACGCTTAATGACAAATAAAACATTCACAAGCAACAAAATGCCCTCGGCTGATTTTTTCGGTAATAAAAATGTTAAGTGGCGTTCTTTTGATTTCTTTTCTTATGGTTCCCAGGCAGATATGCAAACGATATATTATGTCCGGCAAAGATACTGCTCAAAAACAGCCTGAATAAAGGTTTTTGCTTGGGGAAATGAAGAAAAAAAAACAATTCCAGGATTTTCGGCCACTTAAACCAATGGTTCTACCTGCTGAAACATCCATACGGGTAGCTTCCTTCCAAAAGTGGAGTTGTTTTTTCATCCTCCATTCTGAAAAACACAGCGCTCCTTGTCCTTGATGCTTAATGAATAAGCATTCTAACTCTAAAAGTCAAAGTGCGAATCGTCCAATATCCAATAGTTATCAAAGTGGGGGAACCGGGAGTGGAAAATCCTTTTCAAAAACACCATAAAACAAGCATACAATACGGTTTTCTATAATTTTGCAAGTGAAGACGCGTTTAGTTTCTGAGTCGCAAACTCTCTTTGTTTTCCACGACACGGTGAGATTAAATGTATGGACGCACTTCTAGACCAATACTTATCACCTGCCTCCTCGCGTTCCCCCTCTAACTAACAAGATCTCTTACTGATGCACGGCGGAAAACTTCTGCTTCGCGCATGCGCCGAGCGCGTTCTCTCAACTAAATGTTTTAAAGTCGCAAAACTCTTAAAAACGAGCAGTATAAAATTGCATGAAACTAACTCCGTATTTGCTTCCTAAACCTGTCACGCGTTACCTTGGTGACCAGAACTATTCTCTCGCCCGTTGTAAGAGAAGTCTATATAGTGAAACTCAGGGATGCCCAGTTTTGAATTATTCACACTTTAATACGGTTAGTAATAAATATTCTGAGAAAATGGTTACAGCTAACAGATTCAGCGAAATTATAATTCTCAATTTGCTCAAATGGCAGCAATAGTGTCTAAGCATATTCATTATTGTAACTATAAATATTTAATAAGTATTTATACACGTTTTTCATTCAATACAAAATCCTTGTACATTTAGAAACTGAAACCTCACTGTTATGTTATTATGTGAGTATCCGAAACATCGAATCATTTAAAAATAGAATACCTTGCTCCGCTTTGCTTTCTGTACGCGAAATGTAAGGGCAGAGTTACCACAAGCTGCAAAACAATTTAGAGTCTACATATCTGAATGTAAGACGGGATGCATGAGATAATATATAATTACGGAAACTAAAATGTCCTTACTGGAGAAAAAGCACAAGGACCGGGGTGTATTCTCTAATTAGACCTAATATGTCTGGGGAATACAGCTTTAAAAATGTCAGCGTTATATGCATTTAAGCACCGCGCAATTAAAATCGCCAACACAACTTGCATAGTGACGTGCTTTGCTGTGTATGATTTATATGCGTTGTGCGGTATAGCCGTTTATATTGTTGGGCGCGTTTTTTCCCTACTAGGTGCTCGTCAGAACATTGGGTTTGAGAACTAGGTGAAAATGTAAAAAATGGGCGCAATGCCCTATAAAAATAATTGTTACCAAACTCATCAAATACTCCGCTGAGAAAGCAGAATTTTAGCTAGACTTCTTTAGCTGAGTTTGGTTCTTGGAAACCGAAGATTTCCTATAGTTTAATAATAATTTTTGTTCATTAAAACGATTGGTTTTTCACCAGTGAGGTATATAAAGAAATGGAATTAGTTTTTTGTATATCTTGGTATTATACAAATGATTGGAGTTTAACGATTGGTCACGATGTAGAAACTATGTAGAAAGGTAAAATTAGATTGGCATTTGAACTCCGTTCTTGGGACCGTCCAGAATACCTACTGACAATTTATATAAACATCTTAAAGATAATTAAGTAAACAAATTTAAGCCAACATCTTTAAATAATAGTGATGCTCATGAAATTCTCAAGGAATGCATCAGTCACAAAATATGTTCAGTATCCAATGCCACAGTTTAATGAAAGTAAGTACTTCAGGTGTAAACAATAGTAAATTATCCACAGACTCTGAAACTAGATCCTCTAAATAAAAAAAGTGGAAAGTAAAGGGTTGTGTGTTCTATGTCAAAAGAGTTTCCCAGTCTACTTTATAGCTATGTTATACTACACTTGGAGAAACGTAGTCTGTATACAGTACAGATTTTTAAACTTTTCTTAATCCCTTGTCTTTTGGGTGAAAAACTGAAATATTTGTGTGTGCATTACAAAAGAAGGTGCATTGCTCCTCAGACACACAATATGGTTCTGTAAAAAGTAATTCATAAAAAGTTAAATTAGTTAACGGTTTATATCCTCTTTTACTACACAGTTTATATATACATTTAGCTTTTCACAAAAGATCTTCCGATTAATATTAGTGCATTTAAATTCCTAACAGAAGTGGAGAGATTCCTTTGAGTCCTCCATTCTGTAATTTATGATAAGTGATCATTTGATAGCTTTGTGAATCCAAGTCTTTGTGTGCTCAGAGATAGCAATTCATTTAGATTAGGGAGATGCCTTTACAAGAAGAAGAAGAGAAGCAGTGTTGTCTTAAGGCAAGAGGAAAGAGGTCCTAGTGGTAATGCTATCTTCCATCTTGGAGAAAGAAGGAGAGAGAGAGACACAATCTTCATCTCGTCAGCCTAACATCAACAGATTCGACACTTGGCCCTTCCTCTGAGTTTGCTCCTTTGAAAGGACATAAACGTTCCACTTTAGCAGAGTGCAAAGGAAGATTGTCCGATAACCTCTGGGAAGCCGTGTGCACCTTCCTATATAGTCCTGATGAGCTAACCGCTGCTCCTCTGGCTGCATGCAGCAAACGCTAGAAGCTTCTGGAAGTTGCCTTCAGAATGAATGTATATTACAACAAGTACTTAAAAAATCTAACCACACTCATTGGGAGAAGTTTTAAATGCCACTTCTGGTGCTCCCCTGGGTTTTAAAGTTTGGCAACATCTGTTTAAGTTTATTAGGCAAAAAAGCTGTAACTCTGGCCACAGAACTTATGAAAAAAATAAACAGTTCATTATTTTAGATTCAGGACAGCAAAAAATTGATTGGATTTCATCAGAGAAACCTTTGTATTTTTTTTATCTATCAAGGTAAGACTTTATTTTAGGGGGCACATATAATGCAGTATTACAGTCTTACTTAGTGTATCAATTAACCAGAAAGTGTTAGTAATGTATGGATCCCAGTTTATTCATCAATAATCAGTCATAATGGTTCATGTATTCCATGCAGTTACTATGCTGGTTCATGATTTGTTCTTGAGTAGTAACTGAGTTACTAAGTTACTTTTACCCCAGTCCCCCCAAGGAAAGTGTTAACTTTATCAGTTACAAACAAATATGCTGCTGTCATTAATAGCAATATCTTATAATTGATAATTGACAGTCAGTCTATATATAGAGAAATGCTACTCATAATTACAATATTCAGAATTTTCTAGTAGTCTTACTCAATCACTTTTTAGAAGGGGTGAGGGAGTCATTTTTAATTATCTTCTGCCCTTTACAATAAAACTCTTACAAGATGTACTGTGTAATGTATATAATATAAGTGACCGATGCTTGTTTTCACTGTGTCTGCACACAGTCCAGCAGAATCGTGCAACACACAGGTCAGAATGAAAAAAATCACTTTTATTGAATGGATGTGAATGAGCTGCTCAGCACTAACTATTCTGACACACAAAACCACATGGCCTGAAGTTTTACTTACCTTTCATTCTACACGACCAACAAGACACTGCTTACCGGCAACAGTATATTACATGCCCATGTTAGATTTAATTTTAAAACTGTTTTAATAGTACAACCCAAAACATGCCACACACGTTTATGAAAAGTGTACAGTACAAGAAGCACAACCAATAATCTAAAAAGACGTAGAGGAGGGGGGGGGGGGGGAGAAGGGACTTCATCACCATTGTAGCACAATACAGCCAAAGACCACTCTTAAATATGACATTGGTACTGTACTCCATATCAGCGGGACTAAGGCTGATACCAGTAAACGGGATGCAAACATAAGCCTAGTTTCATTATGGAAATTAGCAGGTAACGTGCCAACTGGATATATACATTACCATCAGCAATCAAAAAACAAAGGCATCATTTTACAGCAAAACTCACACATTTTCCAAAAAATATCAATCATAATACATTAAATAATAAATACTGAAAATAACAGACACAGAATCCACAACTTAAGAAATCAAGTCAGAAATATAAAAAAAGATAATTTTTCCATTTGTCACAGTGTCAGTATGAATCTGAGTTAACAAAGGAAACAATTCTGAAGCTTCACACATGAAAAGACAAGATGCAAACATGAGCTAAGCTCAATAGATAATTAATGAGTCATAGTAACAATTCAAACCCAACAACTTGTTGGTCAATCAGCATGAAAGCGTTTCTGCCCCCATAACAATGCATAAAATTGGCACTTCACATAGTCATCTACGTCTGCACATTGCTTTGTGTGTGTGTGTGTGTGTGTGTGTGTGTGCCGGT
>JAABNY020000108.1:13759916-13806683 GCA_015164015.2 Brevimyrus niger
ATGACTTAGCTTTTTGTGGTAGGCAGACCCTACTTCAAGTATTCAGAAATAATGTTTTAGAAGAAACTATTAACCTAGGACTCAAAAGCCTACCTCCTAAAACAAAATTAAAGAGTATGAACTTAAGCTCCTTAGACAAAATTGTCCACTTTTTAATTTAAACCCTTTATATCCTGCTTGTGAATTCATTTCAAGTTACAATTGTGGATACTTGACAAAACCAAACTAGAACAATCCAGGCTAACTCCACTCTGCCTGCGCCCTGTACACTGCACACTTAGATCCAGCAAGACTTTCATATTAAATGAAGCAGATATCACTGCCACATCCACAGGTAATAGCCATTTTGGCCTTGCATGGTATAACTTTCAGTATTATACATTCAATTATACATTGGATTTACCACCATTACTGCATAGATTTTGAATAATGTCCAGAAGGGCGTAAAAAGCAGACATTGCATTGACTATGGAGCTCTTTGAACATCCACCCAAAATTGCTGACATTACTCACGAGTGCAATTGCTGCCCGCTATGGTGAGGAAACCTTTCTCCCCCAGTTATTGAAAAGTTTAACTGAGATTTACTGTTAAAAACAAAAATAAACTAATCTCAGACGGCCGAGAGGTCCTTGTCAGTCTTCAATAATGACAGGTGGCAGTCTTCGTGGTGTTACGGCTGTGTCTGACCACCGCACACCGGCCGTGTAAACACAACGACCTCACTTAGGCCAATTATGTACCCTGGATGCTCAAATCAGAAGGATTCTAAGACACAGCTAGTTTTTGGAAATAAAAACCTAAAATATCACCGATCCAACAGACATTTCAGATCACTAGATGCAAAATACTTATACAAGAGTTTGTAAAGGATTCCAGCGGTATTTTTTTCAGCCATAACCTTCCTTGTCTGTCCTTTGCACTGAGGAAGAACAAAAATGCTTCAGTCGTGCCTCACAATATCAACGCATTCATCCATTCGTTCATTCGTTCATGCTTTTACCGAACAGTCTACACATTCTCTGTTCTCCAGTGGATGCACTTTCTTTTATAATTTATTTACTTTGTCTCTTGAGGAAGTTTGAAAAACAAAATAGAAATGGAATTCCTTTTTTGTACATATACATCATATATATATCAGACAAAATACAGACACGCAGATATACTTAATAGGCACCTGCCATCTTGTTCGGAGGGACAGTTGGAGTCACTAAAACAGATCTGCTCAGTTTGGATTGGCTTGGCATTCTGAAACTAGCAGACATTTGTCCTATCCTGACCAGAGTCTATTCGAGCGTGAATCCCAAAGGAAAATATTAAAAGAGGCATCAGCAGACTAAACAGTCTCCTTCATGCATTTTGTTTGATCTGTAGCACTTTACGGACACTGGCATCTGAACACAGAACAACATGGACGCTATATTCTTTTGCCTTGGCCCATGTGTGCTGCAGCAAATCGTCATTTGTGTCTCACGTCAGGCTGAGGGGAGATTACTGTATTTGTCCCAAATCCTGCATGCAATGGCTTATAAATGATCCTTTGTTTCCCAGACACTTCATTGAACCAAGTGGCATCAGCACCATCACAGAGGAACAATGAAATGACCTAAGGAACCATGAAGTGTCTTAGCAGCTGAGGAGAGAACGTTCTGATTGTCATTTATGCAGAAATATATTGTGGCTACAGCATCATAGGGGCTTGGTTTGGGGAAAAACATATGAAAAGCTATATGTGTATAAAAAACTAAAGGTTAAATGGCATTAACCTCAAAGTCTGCATAGACTGGATCGGAAACCACTTCATACTCTGGACGTGGGTGAGGTACCACGAGGGGCGATTCCCATTAAGGCATTCCACACGCTACAGGGACTGGAGCTGGAATTGTGGAGGTCCCCTGTTTGGTGAAAACCATGACCTTCCATTAGCCTCATTGCAGTGTATTGCTGAAGGTTTACTAACAGAAGCTGGGGGCCTTACCCCTCCTGAGGTAAGGCTGATTACAGGTAGTAAAGCCAAATGCAAACACAAACCAATCCAAAACAGAGAGTATGGCACTTTCTGAGGGAGATAAGTGTAAGTGTTCGCGTGTGAATTGGGGGTGCGGGGGGGGCAGTGCCTCCTCCGGTGTTACCAGAAGAGCGAGAATGTGGTTGTTTTGATGTTCTGGTCCAAGTACAGGGCTGTCAGCAATCTCCCTCCAGGCTCCGGATGACCTGAAACCAGACCTACAAGGCGTCTGTCTGAGATGATCTGCCAGAGGACGTCTTCACGGAGAGGCGTGACCCTCATGCGCTCCTCCTCTTCTTCCTCCTCCTCTCCCGGCTGTGGAAAGACACACACACACAGGTTAATACTGGACAGCGTGATGTGTCTTAGTACCACCGTAAACATCCAGATGCCTCCCTAGTTTGTGAGGAAAGCTGCTCACGGGATAATTTCAAAACTGAGCTATTTTGCTAAAGCCAATGAGGCCGGATTCAGACACATGCTTACAACAGCATTAACCTTTTGATATCATATTGAAATAACGGTGAAAATTCCTCTCTGGAGTTAACAGAACAACAGAAGGATTCGGCGGCAGTGGGGTGCATGGACAGGGTACCCCCCCCCCACAAATGCCAGCTCTCTATCACCGACCACCTGCCACTGAACCCCCCCGAAGCTACCGCTGCATGGCAAAGCCACGAGCCAAAGGTCCCTTCATTAGACAGCAGACTTCGGAAACCAGGGCAGGCGGATGAGGGAAACTCCATCCCTGGTTAGTAACAGCAGTAAAAATTTATGCTGCTCTTGACATCTGGGTTAGAGTGGATTATGGTCCATGTGCTCGGCGAATGTTCAAAGGCCGAGCGGGAGGGACCCGAAACAGATGCCCGGTTAAGAAAGGGAGCAGAAATGCCCTTTGCTAACCTGCCACACGTGGCACCTGCATTTCACATGGGCTAATTAGCCAAATCAGTGGAGAAAAGACAGACAAAACAGACTTTTTATCACTAGGAAATGTGTTTCCAGCTCGGTTTCAGGATTGAGTTTGAAAATCTCAGCAGGCCTCAGACCTCTCCTTACCTTCCATAACAATGTGTTCAAATTGCAAACTTGTCATCTGCTGAAAAAGCCTACCTAATTCTTCAACGCGTTTTCCCCGGAGGTTAGGTTATTGCTGCTGAGATCAAAGTTGGACCCCGACGTGCTTAATTATTTAATTTTGCCGATGCGATAAAATTACACCACTGGATAATAATATCAGTTGAGGAACGCTAGTCAACGGCCTTCAGCTGCTCCCTCAGAGCCCCGTTTAATGGACACCAGGGTGTGAAGGTGCTCTGCTTCCAGAAAAATGTCTTGGAGTCACATTTATTTATTGTTTATTCTTCAGCAAGAACCAAAACATAGAACGGTTCCAAAAGGCAATTGTAGTATATTGGCTCCTACCATCACACCTCCAAATCACTCTTAACTGCATACAAAGCTTTAACGAGACAACAGGATTTTAAATGATTATAATACATAGATTTCCCCTATCAAATAGAAGGTATCGGTATATACCCAAAACAGACTTTAACTGATTAAAAAGCATATATACATATATTGCAGGCCAAAATCGGTGAACACTGATAATAATGTACATGTATATCCCATTCATGCAAAAATGCAATGGCCATTTGTACTGAACTCTGTCGGATGTGTTTGTTTAATGTAGGGGAGGCAACCAAGTGCACAGCTGTAGGATAAAAGATATTCTCCCCTGGGGAACTTCATTTATGGACTGAAGTTATGACCAACAATAAAATTCATCTGTATTTGCTAACTACAGACATGACACGCCAGTATGGGTAATTTCTGAGGAAAAAGATAAGATAAAACTATGAAACTGATTAAATGAAACCTTTCAACACCATACTGTTAGAGCAATTTTATAAGTTTATAATAATGCTTTTTTATTACAAAAGTGTGCAAGCCACGTCACTTCACATAAAAACTACAAGACATGGTCATGAGTTGGTTCATTGGTTAAATTATGTGCTCCCAGTACTTTAATAAGATAGATGTTGTTCACTTCAGTGAGGTTAAAGTTTATAACTGAAATTAATGCATGGTGAAATCTGGCATTTAGCGCATCAACAGCCTGGGAAAGATCTTGGTGCTTTTCCTGCCCCTTCACATCCTTAGCGGAACAAAGTGAATGTCATTGTGTACATTCTGAAAAAAATTTACATGCATTCAAAGAGCTGAATGCATTTGACCCTTGAGCATTTGCATTTGAGCCAAATTCAGTTTTGAAATTGAATATGTAGTCTTTCAAAACTAGCCCATCATTTACAAATACAAATTCAGTTAAGTTTGGCACTAATCTCACGCTACACCCCTTGGTCATAGATTTCACAGCAACAACTTGTTCATAGTTTCAAGTCATAGTAACTGCAAAATTACAGAAGGGAAGTGGAATACATTTCATGTGTTTTGCCTGGAGGTCATTCACAATTCAATGGGGATGTTTATACATCCATTTACCTTTTAAGATCTGCAATAGGGGCAATCAGTTATGGATGAAAATAATAAACACACCAAAAACTAAAGTGTGTCCTACTATTTTCAAAACCATGAAGAACAAACCCAGAGTACTCCAGAGTACTCCAAAATACTCCAGAATAAAGCAAGAATAAGAAGCCGCTCTCAGTTTCTTACTATAAAATATCTGTGAGTTGACCAGGGCTATACCATGTGTATACAAAGTTCATATGTCCTTGAGCCACATAAAGTCTGTATTTCTTGTTGTTATGACAGCTTTTGACAGTGTTTCAGGAATAAAGGAACAAATTTCAGCTCTACCGAAACTAATATTTCTAGAACATTCTTACAAAAGAGGAGAAGAGATTAAATAATAAGGCTGGAAGCCAGTTTTTGATGAGCAGACATGGAATTCTGTTTATTTTACGATAGGATTTAAATTACAGGTCTTGATAGAGGATCAAGGGTAAGAGATCTCTGTATTTTAATAATACTCTGAGTGTGTCTGACAGCCACCTGGCACTGAGTTACCTACACTAACCTATTCCCACTGTTGTGTGTGGAGGGAGACTTTCTTAATCTGTGCTACCTTTTTACATCGCATGTGTAAAGTTCTCCCATTTCAGTTATGCCTCTACTGCATTGTAACAAGATAACAATGATTTCTTTTAAAGCACAGCTATCCATCGACTTATGTCCAAGCTTCACTATGGAAGTGCGAACAAACGTCAATCTGGATGTATCTCAGTCATTTTAAGGGACAGGCTAAATATACTGTACTGCATAAGACACAATATCACACACATTTAACTAAACCTCTATACTGGCAGCTCAGTCAGTTTATTTTGGCGCTTACCGCATGCTGTTCGCATGGTAAAAAATGTCTGCTAACGGCCGCTATCTCTGCTTCAGACATCTCTCAATGAATTTTATCAAGGCTCTTTTGGGACGTGAGTATGACTGGATGTTACTCAATAGTCCTCGGATAACTGTATTGAAATACACCTCTACAGCTATGCCGTCTCTGGGCAAATTTTAGTCAGTTATGGTCCTGCTGGTATCTGTCCTGGCCTTCAGTGTCACTGCGATTGTATTGGTGAGGGAAATACCACTGGGGTTAGTGATAAGAGCATCCAGTCATATACATATAACTAATGCTTCAAGTTGGAATATTTTACATTGGGTTTTGTTGTTTGAGTTCATTCTGTCCAAAAAAGCAATCAGAAGATGTCACTACGGGTCCAAAATGCAAACTGACCCGGAAACAAAGAAAACAGGGAAGAAGACTGGAAAATAAACTGACCTAGTTTATGAGGTTACATAAATCACTGTGTAAACAGGGAGACAATGGTGGATCCCTTCACGGGATGATTCAGTAACAACGAGCTCAAACATCTGCACATTGTCCATGTCACGTCTGCAATTAAATGCTAAGAGTCTTATTAGGAAGTGGTTATGCTCTGTTTGCTTGGTCTGGGGGGCAGTTTGCGGCATTCAAAAGACCCCTGTTGTTGTAGCTAGTGGCCATATACGAGGCCGGGAGCAGTCGGATCAGAGGGGGTAGCGAAGGTAGTAAGATCTCAAGCAAAGGACCCATCGGGCTGCCCCAGGCTCTGCCTGATGTCTCCCAATCACCTGACCAAGTTAAAGTCATACTTGGGCACAGTGGCGATGCAAAGCGCCGAGACCCCTACGGGCTTGCTGTGCTGGGGAGCTGTAGGAAGGCTACTGTACCTCCTGACACAGACGTAAACGTTGCTTGGAGGCACTTTGAGAACACCAGTGTGGATCCTCTGCATATGAAATCTTGTGCTTGGATGTCGGGGATTGAATAACTACGAAATGTGCAGTATGCTTAAGTAAAGCAGCATGTTCATTTTTTTCCCCCTTTACATTTAAGTGGTTCTAATGTAAACTGCTTGTAAATAGAATCCTTGCAGACATTAGGGACCCACCAGTGTGTTTTCTGTTGATCTAAAGCTCTTTCACTACCAATTATAATGTAACTGTTGTCATTCCCCCTTTTTAAAAATAAGTCAATTCTGATGCCAGCACAAAGTTTCCTCTATTCTACTTAGTAGGAAAAACAAAAGCTGTTTCACTGGATGGAACATAGACGTACTACAAAATGCTCATGGAATGAGGAAAGAGGCAACAGATGATTCCAGTTACACAGAAAAAAGTCTAAAATCTCAGAATATAATCAGACGCTGATTAAAAGAAACATTTTTCTCCCTAGAACATAGTCATTCTAGAAGTAATGACTGATACATTACTGGACTTATTTCAGGATATGATAGGTATAGATAACCAAAATATTAACTGAACACACTGTTCTGATTTAAAATGTGACCAATGTAGTGCCACACTGCTATTCTAAAAAGACCAATAATTTTTCCCCACTAATCACAGATATTCTCCCTGTACCTGACAAAATGTAATTTCTCTTATTGCAAGATAAACACAAACTTGCACCCATGCAAACACACAATGTCATGCTAAAGCCGTGTATTTCTCGCCAAACGTTGCTTATTGGTCACCCCGCTTCTGTTGTTCTGGAAGTTGGAGCGTGTCCCCTAAACTGCACCTCTCCCCCTGACACCCCCACCCCCAGAGTATCTACAGCATGTAGGGGTCACTGGCCTCGCCGCCTCGCATTCCTGCTAATTAGCATGTTTACCCTTTTCAGCAGCGGTGCTCTAGAAAGTTCCCTGAAGCTGCCACACTTCCGCCCCCATCGGTCGTGGTGGCTTGACCAGCTGTAGATTTGCAGCCTCATTACCAGGGGTTTGAGCAGCAGGACTGACCCCCCTGACCACTGCAGGGCTAGTGGACTCCAGCTGGACGAGGTCAGGCACGAAAACACTGCCATCAATTTCTTAAAATCTGCTATGTTTGTGACCTATGTGGGGGGGTTGGATCTTAATGAGTTATACAAAGGCTAACAAACAAATAGAATAAGCAAGATTTTACCTGTAATAAGTGATTAAAAACGACGGGTAATGATTCAGTCACCTTTCTCTCTTTCTCTGCTAATCCACCTGAAGTCCGTCATACTGAAGCTTAGCGTGTGCTGTCGCTCACATCAGGCTACAGTCATCAACTGGTAATGTGTGCAATGCTAACTGGAAGAAAGCTTGTGTGTTAGGGTACCATACTGCAAGAGAGCAGGTTGTTTATTCCAATATTCAGCCACACGAATCCCAGTGAAAAAGCACAGGAACCTGGCGTATAATTTATACACCCCCTGGCCTCCTTAGATGTACAAGTCAATGCAGATTTCTCTACAGGGAACCATTAATTACACTGAGAAAACTCGAATTTAATCAAGGGGGGGAAAGAGGGGATCTGATTATCTGAATAGTCACTCAGTGTAACTATTGCATATTCATGTCCTATTATTAAAAAAAGTATCGCCCATTCTGAGCAGAGACAGGAAGGCTCTGACTGACACGCTGGCTCAGCACCACAATGCCCCCAGAAAGACATTTCATTTTTCTGCCATAGCTTCCAAAAGTACAAACAAAACTCCAAAAAAGACAAATTTCATTGTCAAGATGCTAAAAGTAGTGGGTGATTGAACTTGACAATGGAACGTTTTTGTGAGTTTGTAAATGTCCTAAAAGCATTTTATGGATGAAAGCCAGCACCGAAAGCCATTCCTAAAGAGAATACGCATATGCTTAAGGATATACCAAAGCTGGGCTAACATTTAATATCTATAAATCAGTTTCAATACATGGTATTTGTCGGGGGGAAAATGTTGCTGCCTTCATGTGGCTAATAAATCATTTAAATAAAATTGCAAAACTAACTAGGTAAGGTAACACAAAGGTAATACGTCTCGTTTTATTTGAATTACAAATCAAATTCTGCCCTTAGTAACCTTTGAGGTATGTTGAGTAGGGCTCTGTTACTGTTGCCCTTAGTAGACTTTCAGAGATGTGGAGCAGCGACCTGCTACTGCTGTCCTTACTAGCTTTTGAGGTATGTGGAGTAGGGCTCTGTTACTTTTGTTGTTACGGAGAAGGCATGGTATTTTAGTGACTACCAAAGAATGAATATGCAAAGACTTTTGAGGCTCCCGGCCCGTCTGTAATTTGAAAGATTCTGATTACTTGTACAGGTTTGGTGTGTTACAATAAAACACACACTCCTGCTGGAATGTTGGCGATTTAAAGGGTGACTAAAATATGGTCCACATCAGGCACTTCATGAAAGGAGAATATCTCCTCTGAAACAATTGCTTCAAGAGCTCTTTCGTCTGACTTTTACAACTTCCTCCTGGTTGGAGCTGAAGTTCTAACCCAAACAAAACTCCATTTTTGTTATTGGCCCTCATGGCATGTAATTGAGAATCAAGGTAATTATCCCTCCAGCTGCTTTCAGTTCTTTTTATGTAAGCAATACCTGCCTAATCCTGAGAGTAACAGTAAAAGGGTTCTATTCCTCTAGGCCTCAAGGCCTTCTTGAATTAGAGAGGAAAATGGCTGTTTTTCCTTGCAGTGCCTATTAATATTATGGTTCTCCTGAATCCTGCCCCCTTTGAAGCCTTTTATGTTAGCCTAAGCTGCCATTTGACTATTAAACAAATCTGAAAAAGGTAACTTTTAGGAATTTAGCCATTCGGGGCCTGGGTGAGCAACCTTCACTTCATTTTTTTTTATTTTGTAGACCTGAGAAAACTATGAAATAGTAACATAGAATAAATATGAACAATTATTATTAATGAATAATGTATTAACTATGAGGCTCAATTAAAATACATTTAACCATATACATAAAAAAATAATAATAATTAAATAAATAAATGACCAATTCAAATCGCAGTATTACAGTATTTTACCTTTCATAAAGCAGGGGAGCCATTCATCAAGAAGATCATAAAAATATATTTAGACACCACTAGGGGGAGTTAATTATCGATTCAGAGAGCATACATAAATCAATGAGTTACGGTTAATTAAAATGCTATCGGGGTTAGCCAGCCTTCCTGTTGAGACAAGTGCTCCCCATGCAGCGTTCTGTACAATTCTCTCTCTGAGAGAACAGACAAAGAAAAAAAGGCTTCTTTATACCCTCATCATAAAAATAATCTTTAGCCACCATGGAAGAAGACTTTCTTTATTTTAAATAAGTCATCGTTTCAGTTGCAGCTTAAGCAGGTATTACGTAATTCAGAACTGGCTTTCAATCTGAACGTGAAATGCTGGCACGGCTTAATAGGCGTCCAGTAAAGAAGTGATACAGGTGGAATTAAAAGCATTACACTCCTCTCTGCAAAACTAATTATTTTGATATTTCCAAGCACATATAACATTTTCTTAGCAAGGTTGGACATTAAAAATAATACTTTATCAACAGTAATGCGGAAAGGTTCAGACCTTTATGACTGTACAAGTTTCTTTTTGTGCAGTGTGTGACTGTGACGGCAGCGGAGAGGAGGGCACTGGGGGCACTGGATTCTGGGCTGCCCTGTCATTGGGAAGGAGGGTGGAAACCAGCTGTGTCCATGAAAGGAACTAGAATTAATGTCAACAAAGAAAAACACACGATTGCTGCTCCTACCTCTAGGGGCAGAAGCACTGACAGCTCCAGGCAGAGTAACCTACTGTGAACTGGTATGAGGAGGCGAGTAAATTACATCACAAGGTTATAACTGCTGGTGTACTTTAGTCAGGTACATGAAGGTCATGGCGCCCTGCTTTGTATTCATGCCTAAGAATGGTATGCTTTTGCAGATAAATTAATCAGTTGTTCTCTATTCACATAATGTCCAGGCCTACAATAGTTTGGTATAAGACAAAGCAACAATATTCGCTTTCACAGCAAGCCAGTGGATAAACTGTAATGAATAAGCTTTAATGTTGATGACTTAGAAATACAGACGTGGACAAATTTGTTGGTACCCTTCCACGAAAAAAGCAAACAAAAAAACAATTTGAAGTAACTTGAAACTGACAAAAGTTTAATGGCATCCATTATTGTTTATTCCCTTTAACACAAATTGGACTTTGCTTTTGATTGTTCAGTTGAATATTTAAATATGATTACAACAAATGAGAATGACAACAGACAAAAAAGGTAGCCTTAATTTAATATTTTGTGACACCACCTTTTGCAGCAATCACTGCCAACAAGCCATCTCTGTACTTGACAAAGACACGTCTCCATTTTCCAGCTGGGAGTGTGGTTGAAAGGGTGGCATCTCCAAATTGCAATTTTCAGATCTTTCCATAGATGTTCAATAAGACCTGGGCTCACGGAGGGCTCTTTGAGAATAGCCCAGTGTTTTTTTTTTCCTCAGCCATTGAGTGCTTTTAGCTGTATGTTTTAGGTCATTATCCTGTTGGAAGACCCATAACCAGCGACTGAGGCTGAGCTGTTAGACCCGGGCAGTAATCTTCGCTCCAGGATGCCTTAGTAGTCTTGAGACTTCACTGTGTCCTGCACAGATTCAAGGTTTCCCATGTCAGATGTAGCAAAGCAGCCCAAAACAAAATGGAGCCCCTTCCTGGTTCACAGTAGGTTTCTGTTCTTTTGTTTTAAAGCTTCATTTTTCCTTCTGTAAACACAGAGCTGAGGTGAATGGCCAAAAAGCTCCAGTTTAGTCCCAGCAGTACAAGGCAAATTCTCCCAGAAACTTTGGGGCTTGTCAACAATTGTTTGCATTTTGGCAAATTCCACTCCGGGTTTTTTGTTTTTCTTGTCAATAGTGGAGGTGCTCCTGGGTCTTCTTGCATGGAGCACGTTATTGTTCTATAATGTGATGGATGGTGTGATCAGAAAGTGAGGTACCTTGACCTTGGAGCTCAGCTCAGCAAGATGGTCTTACAGCCTTTACCTTTAACACCTTTATCTATAATCTCCTTTCTGAGCTCCTCAGACAGCTCTCTCCTTTACTTTCTTTGGTTCAGGTTCAGTGTAGTGCACACAATGATACCAAACAACACAGTAACATGTTCCTTTCCTTTAAATAGGCTGAATGACTGATGAAAGTTTGAAGGCACCTGTGATACTAATTAGGGTTAAATACTAAGTTTGAATCATGACTATAATACAAGGATAAATAATATAGATTTTTTTTTCTGTTAATAAATTGATATTTACTGATCACCTGGCACACTCTTAGGAAGCCGGTGTTCTGACAAAACATCCTACCTATTCAGACGTGCTATCCAGCCTTTTTGCGCATGTGCTGTTCCACCGTCTTGGGATTAGGGTTAGGTTGTAGGGGTGGGTTTTAGGGTTAGGGTTAGGGTTAGGGTTAGGGTTAGGTTTTAGGGTTAGGGTTAAGGTAAGGGTTTTAGGGGTTTGGGGGGGTTAGGGTAAGAGTTAGGGTTAGGGCTATCAATTAGCACTATGGTATGATGTTTTGATAAAGTAGGACGTTTTAACAGAACACAGTCGGAGAAATCATGATTTGACTGTCAGTTAAATTTATAAAGCAAAATTAATTACTCATCATTAAGCATATCTATAAGGCATTCTTCTGGTCGCGGAACATTCTTTTTGAGATTCGTTCGTTTTTGTTATTTACTATCATAAACTCGACCATGTTGCAGTTAAGGTACTGTACGGTTAGAGGTACCTTAATTTTTTCCCCAGGGTTTGGTTGCTAAGGTCTTTTGTGCAACCGTTAAGGGATTCCTTAAATATAAGACAGAGAAAAACTTAAATACTTAAGACAAAGTGTTAAGGAAACCTTAAGGAGGAGACTTGAGGTGTTTTGTGCAACCGGCCCCTGTTATGCATTTTCTTGAGGTCCTGACCTTCTTCTGGTATAACTTGACAGAACCAGACATGGTCTCCCCTTGAACAAGCTATGGTAACAGCAAATCTGCAATCGCAGTCGATCAGGCTAAGGCTAAAGAGACAGGGGTTGGTGGTAATGTGCAGGTTATTGGCAGCATCCTTTGGGGGGGGGGTACAACTACTGATGCGGGGCCACCTAGGCCCTCTAAATGGTCCTATGAAATCAGGCCCGTATGTGAAGAGAAAACTCAAAAACACTCTGATACCCTGATAAGTCAAGTGGATGAAAGTCAAGCCCTCATGCCTCTGTCTGCCGCTGCCAAAAGACGCAACCAGTCTGACAAGCTTCCAAAACCCTGGTGCATAAACGGGGACTTGATAAGGCCCTGAGGTGTGAGGGCTTGTCGCCCTGACGATTTTATCCCCATCACATTTTTTTTTCCCCAGCCGGCTCCTCAGAAGTCCTCACACGTTGACTTACACTTGATAACCAAGCCTAGAGTCACCGTACAACACAAATCTGATTGCTTGTGTCTGCTACAAGTACAGAACTTGAATTTTGCTGTTTACAATGAGCAGCAGCATACAGCGCTCGTTTGAAGTGTAGCATCATTGTTTGTTAATGTAATATATTGTGATATGTTATGTTACTACGAAGTTCCCATAAGGAAGAAGTCCAGTGTTATCCGTGCAATTTCTATTATCAAAAGACGGTTTTTATAGCTGGAAATTTACAGAAGCAAATTATACTAAACAAAATCTACGCATTAAAGGACGATGACTGTAGCCATCACTGTATGCATTGTCTGTGTTTCAGCAGAAATGCCAATATGAACTCATCTAAGGTATTGTACAGTGCCAAAATGTCATGTCCAAACTGCACTTTTCCAGTTCAAGTGTAACTTACATATTTTTGTTCCTCAGAGGTTTAGTATCATTGAACTGAAACACTCAATAACCACAATAGAGTAAAGATTTAAATACTAATCATCCTACTAGGTCTTTAGGATGTAGTTTTTTTTACACTTAGCATAGTGTGAATTGTGAAATTCATGACATTTGCAGATATTTTAGGACTTAAATATATTAATATTAAATATTAATATATAATATTAAACTAGAGCGCAATTTTTTTTATTGTGATTAATCATGCACCTTGGCGATTAATTGCGTAATTAATCAATATCCTACAAGACTATCAAAAAATATTTAATTGTCTGTATATTCAGTATAGAAATGTATTCCAAACACAAATCTCAAAATGATAAAAAATTTATTGTGCCTATAACAGTGTTTCATGGGTCAAATACAGCAATTAGCAAAAATCTAAATCTAAAGAAAATGGCTCTAAAAACAGAAGCTGGAAGTGTTTTTACTAACTTAATCCCATGTCGTGAAGGTTCTGGTCACCCAAGACAGACCACACTAGGGGAGGGTCGTCATGACATCCACATCTACCAGCCCCGCAGAGGTATTGGACTCCGTACAGCACCCCCCTGTCATGCTGCACCATGTCTCGGTGCCTGGCTTCAGCTGGACTATGGGTTCACCACCCCCTGCACAGGGTGCCGTCAACACCAGCGCAGAAACGACTACGTCTGGAATGATGCCGTAACCGAGAGCCATGGACTTGTGACGAGTGGCATCATGCCACGGTCAGCGATGGATCTCAGTTCTGCTTTACCATGGATGACTGTTGTGTGAGCGTTTGAGGGCGCCGAGGGGAGAGAACCAAACCAAGCGATGTTGACTGCCTGTATCATGTTGAGGTCCTCCTGAAGCCAGCTAGGTCCTTTGATCTTTCCCCAATCTAACATGTGTATCCAGCTCGGATGTCAACTCAAGCTCAGTGCCAATCTGCAGGATCTCGATGGTCAGTTACATCACCTGTGGGCCAACTTGCAGAAGAAGACAGAATGTCTGTACGACTCTCTTCCGCACTTTATCGCTGCATGTATTCAGGCCTGGGGGGAGGGGGGGCACACCCTACTGACATGGGAGCAGCAGTGTGCCCATACTGCCAACTCTGTCGTCCGCTTCATCTGATATTATAATCAATGCAATACAGTCACATGACCTTCCACCAAATGCAAATTAATTTCCATCATTCCATCTGGCTCCTCCCCTTTATTTCCACTGAGTGTGTCACACATTACCACGTGTCTATATCCCCTCAGCCGTTTGCCAATTTTTATAAATCAGCTTCCCTGTGAGATTTTTTCCCTGTGTAAAATCCAAAAACTTGATTTTAGCTTTAAATGCTGGGATTACATACCATCATGACCGCAGCTCTCACACTGTTTATGGAATAATGAATATGCACTGAATACTATAGAACTCTACTAAAAATCTTTGGTCGTATTTTTCTCCCTCTGGGATATCAGAATGAACATAATCAAAAAAATTCTGTGTTAATTAATAAAAATAAAAATGAATGCTAATGCATTTGACAGCCCTACATGAAACCCTTTGGAACACACTTCCAGCGCCGTGGATAGGCCATGCCTCAGATTCCAGTCAAACTTACGGGTATTTGTTTCCCTGACAATGCCGGGATGACAGTGAATTCCTGTTGACACACAGCTCTGAAAATCGACAGACACTGGCTGATGTCCGATGGCATTTCAAGGCTCATTCTTGGCACTTGTCTCCACATATCAATTTTCAGACTGTAGCTTGTGCACATTGTATAAAACATGCCCCAGCCTCCTTCTGGAATGTCCCATTGGGTATTTCAAAGTCTATAAAGGAAGAATTTTTATAAGCCATGAAAAAATGGCAGCTGACCAAGGCAAAATCTATTTTAAATTATATAAATCTTTCTATAAGTATGACTAGGTTGGATGAAAATGCTGATATTTTTACTTCTTAGCAATTTTGTTCCATTGCAATTTTATTCTGGAGGACTGGTGCATATGCAGGAGGGGGGGGGGTCTTTACATTTCATCTCAAATCTATTTAGGATCATTTGAACCAGTTAAGAAAATAAATTTGATCCTTAAGATCTCAATCTGCTCTTAAGGAAAAACAGACTTAGAGTAAAGTGGAGGCTTTCACCTTCTAGGTGGGAGTCCACAGAGGGTTTGGGAAACTCCTCACTCTGACATCAGTGGGGGCAGCAACCCTTCTCAGTAACTGTACATGCAGAGAACGCGTCCCCAGAATCGGCTGTTGAAGGGTGCCTTGCTGTACTGCCAGATGAAATCTTTTACTCGTCTAGGAAATTCTGATGGATTTATGGAAGAAAGATGCAATCTCTCGAAACTACCATGGGATTTTCATAAGAGAGATAGTTTACTTCTCCACCTGTACTTTCCAGATCAAACACAGACTGATTATACCAACACAGACTAATGATCAATTATGTCTATTATTAGTCCATATTCCAATAATAAATAAACAGTGCATCACCATAGCAACAATAAAATACGATGTCAAAACTGTCAACTGTTTCAAAGTAGTTGCCAATATTTGTAATATATGTGCATATTTTCTGACTATATTTCTCTGCCAAACAGATAAGAGCAAGTCAGCCATCAAACATTACCGGTAAAACAAATGATTTAGTTGTAGCTGAAAAAACAAAACCTGCCTGCAAATCCCCCATTTTCATTCCAAATAACTCACCCCTATAGCAGTGCAGTCACACCTGGCCCATCAGTGAACCTGTGCATGTATCACTCCTGTTATCAGCCAATAAGGTGGTTGAGCACAGCCAATAGTGGCAGAAGGGTAATGGGAGACTGGGAAAAGGCAATGGTGGGTATAGAGTCATGGTCCAGGGATCACTCCAGATTCAAAACTCTGCATCAGTAAGTGCAACATAAAGTTTCAAAATATGATTGCAGCAACTGTTTATGCACCCTTTCTGCAACCTAATATGAACAGGTAAAGCATGAAAAAAAGGAACAGACAATGGTAAGAAGCTAAGCACTGACTTTGGCGGGCAGAACTTTATGTCAACACTCTGAAGACATTCAGACAAGGAAAAGGCGTCCGCTCCCCCGACTGCAGCCCGACAGCCTTCAGCGGCTCACGGCTGACCTCACTGCATCTCCCTGGCCCCTGGCCTGGGGCTTTCCAATGGTCAGGTCATTATTTTTAAACGCTGACTTCAGGAAGGGCCACTCATTTGTATAATACGGTGTGTTTGGAGATCACGCTGAGGGTCAGTGTGTTCCAGACCCGGCCCGCCCTGACCATCCGTTTCGGCGTCCCACTCACCACATTCCCAAGGTCAAACTATCCTTCAGACAACGGCAGACCTCTAATCAAATGCATGCCGGGGATCTTATTATTGTCACAAGCAGAATATTACACTTTATATATCTATGGTCACCTGAGAGGAACACACTGAAAGGGCTGCACAGTTCTACCAATCACCCCTGACAGATACAATAAAGCATGACCTACTCGAACCCCATTTCCTTTCTCTTACAGCCTTGACAGACATCTGCATTCAGACTAAAAGAGACTTATTTTAGCTCTAAAGAGCCGAGCTCCCAGTCTGCTGCCTATGCAGATCGAAATGATGCTAAATAATTACAAATGAAATTAAATGAAAATGCTTATTTTGCATATACAATGCTTGCCGTGCAACCTTATCGGAAATCAATAAATCTCTACAGAGCTCTTTGTTTACTTTGAGGTTAGACAGAGGCTATTTCTAGAAGGGGACTTTCTATAGCAGGCAATGTGCCATTCTCAATAACATATGGAAAATAAGCCAATGACCAATATGAAGACCTTAACCCCCCCCCCCCCTAAAAACTCCAAATTAAATCAATGACAGGAAATGCTCTCTCTCTCCCACTGAGCAGCAGTAACCCATTTAGGAAAGAGATGTTAATACTGTGCGCTAGGGGCAGAAGACAGTGTGCATGTTGGGGTTTTGTATGCTGCTAAGCTACCTCCTCCTACAGGTTGATGGCTTCAGGAATAATTCCACTGCAAATGTACTGGAGCAGTGGTGCCACAGTTATGGTTTCAGATGCAGTGAAGACAAGACTGCAAAAAATCCCAGTTTAAAACATTAAGCAGTATCACATGATATCTAATGCAATGCTGCAACTTTGCCTACTGGCATGCAAATGTACGTTGACGTCATTCAATTTTTGTTAATGAAACCATGCTGTCGATTGAGCTGCTTACATATACACCGTGTCCACTATATGAGCTACTCAGATAAACATTTATTTTATTAAAGGACAACACTTAAATATGTAGACTGATTTGTAAACACACTTTTACTCAACATAAACATGTGATGTGTACATAGGCAAATTTGTTTGTGGAAAAAAAACATTTATAAAACTATTGCAAGACTACCATTCCTCAAACGAATTCTAAGCTAACAAGAATATATAACAGGGAGATTGAGCTTATGATAATAATTAAAACGAGTGATTTTAGGCATTTTTCTCACTGGTGTAATTTAATTAATTGGGCTTGTGAAGACCTTGGTAGCAGTCAATTTTTTAAACTTTTATCCCGTCGGCAGATAGTAAGAGAAACTCATATTTAAAAATTTCTAACTAAAAAATAAAACCATAAACGGGACAAAGGTGATGCATGTGGAACAGGGTGGAAGGCAAAGAGAGCAGCGAGTTTAGCTGTCCAAGTAAAACAAACAGAAAGTACCACTCATCCATGTCACTTTGGCTGAAAAGTCAAGGTACCGCGTCTATAAAAGGAAGGAGGCGGGCCGGGGTAAAGTCTACAGGCATATAACTGTAAGCTGCCGCTTCCAATCCAGAAGGCGTCCTGCTATGACATGATCAAGCAACATATATCTCCTGAACGGCTGTTTTAAAGCACCGGCAAGCCGAATGAAAGCAGGAACGTGTTCGTGAAAGCAATCCGTACAAATAAAAAAGACAATATTTTCATTTGATTACGCAGAAAAAAAAACTGGACCTATACATGAGACCATTTTACCTTAATCCACACAGATGAGACTTTTTAGTGAGTCCATGCTTTGGCACCATAAAAACTAAAAGTCAAGGTGCCACAATTTTCTCCTTTTGTTTGCCGGTGACCAGTGATTTGTTCTAATCACGCGGCCAGATACTTTATCCGGGTGCTGAAATTTGAATTTCACGTTGAATTTTCTCTCAATTCTTTTAATAAAAACCAAACTACAAAATACACCACATAACTAGATTTATCATAAAACAATGCTGTATTGTATGCTGTTAACCCAGCATTCATTATGCCAGCAATCAAGATTAAATAAAAGAAGGTCCCACCATTCTACACCTGCCCCAACCATCATGTCAAACACTCCACACTCGGCATTTCAGAGGCTTTTGTAAACTTTCCCCCTAAAATCCCAAAGCCATTCCTTGTTTTAGGAATCTGCCAATCACTCAGAGTCTGTTTATCATTGGATCCATTGAACAATATGCCTTCTTTCTAAGTGACGGCTCTGTCTGATATTTTAGCTGAATCACCTCCACCCATCCCCCACCACCCACCCCGACCACAATTCAATCAAGACCAATATGACACTTAAATCCAGTTTCAAGGGTCTGGTCATTCCTCCAGAGGCTAAAGTTAATATGTGTGTGACGGAGGGTAATAAGGCCCTGCACCATTAGAACCATGAGCACAGCTCAGAGGATGATAGCACAGGTTTCAAGGATTATTCTGTGCTAGAGGCCAGTCAGGAAAAGCCCTGAAACAGAGAAGCTACAAAATAAGCATGGGGCTGCTCTGGGCCCTGTGGGGGCTGCTCTGGGCCCTGTGGGGGCTGCTCTGGGCCCTGTGAGGGCTGCTCTGGGCCCTGTGGGGGCTGCGGTCCCACACTTGCACCCACCCAAAAACAGTCCCAAGGGTTGACAGCACCGGCCCCATTTATTTTGTACAGGGCAATTAAAGGCAAGGTGAGGCAGACCGAGGTGGGAGAGCGAAGGACTGTACTTCTATGAGCTACTATCACCCCATCAGAAGAAGCCAGCAAGGCCTTTCCATGCTCATTCGGACGGAAGCACATTTTTGGTCAGTGAGGGACCCAGCAGCCCAGCCTGTAGGGCCAGTTTTGCACTTTGGAAGCCATGACAAAAGTATCTGTCAACGTTCTATAATATCATCACTGAGAGAGCAGAAGGTGTCTGTACTGTGTCAGCCAGCCATACCAAAGGTCCTTCAGAGTACATTCACTCCTGGCTACTTTACACCAAGTAGGAATACTTTGTTTATCCATTTAATACTGTATCAATTCAAGTTTACAATTTAAATGATTTTCCTGGTAGGCCAGGGTGACATTAAAAAACAATACTGTAACTGACGAAAACAGTTGGACTGGTATTCCCATCCAGGATGACTCTGGTTTGGTGCCTTCAGGGCCTTCTGTGACCCTGTCCAGAATAAGCAGTTGAAAGACAGATGGATGGGTGGATGGATGGATGGATGGATGGACCCCTTTGTTCTTCACTATATATGTGAATGTGAGGGTTCCCTGAAAAACAAAACTTGTTCTTGTACAAACACACTGAAATCTTGGGAAGCCATAAATCAAGATGGAGTATTATTATCTGCTCTCGACGCAGCTCTCAGAGTTCTTTATGTGGCCATGAAATGCTTTGGCTGCACAGGACAAAACAACAGACTCAACCCGTAGATACTGATTCCTTCTCATGCACTCAGTATAGCCACACTGACATACAGTACAGACAGTGTCCACAGTGAGCGACGGATAAGCTAATCCCTCGGTGATGCTAATTAGCATACATGCATCACAGAGGGATTAAGAGTGACTTGCAATGCAGACATTCCCCCGCAAGCTTCTTAGACTAGGGGCAGAGATGTAACAGACCAATTTGTTTTTATTATCTGTAAAAGAGTAGAGAACAATTTAGCTTCTGAAGCACATTGTATAAACATTATTTTGGCAATTTTTATAACCAGCACATTGTCTGGAACTCATTCAGTTATAAACTGAGATGAGGTTTTCAGATTTAAAAGAAGGCAATTAGGAAAGAAGAAGCGTCAAAGACTGGCAACTGAGGCAGAAAGACAGCTGTGCAGGTGTCATATTAACACAGGAAATAGGAGAGGAACTATGAAAAATACACACCAATTACACAAGGGATCTCAGTCCATTTCGGTTAATGACTAGCAGGAAAAAAGTTGATGTTTCATAGAGGTTTAGATTTAAAGACTGACTGGTTAGTTCATCAAATGAAGCTGCTACTGGCCCATCGCGCAGGAAATAAGTCAAGTGCGACATTCTGTGCAGTTCGAGTTTCAAGGGAAATCATACTGGCTTCTGAGGTGAATCCAGTTTTTCAAAGGTCATGTCGATGTTTAGTGTAAAATTTCAGGATCAAAACGTAAATATTTTGCATGGAAATCACTGATGTTTTTAAATCATCACAGTTATTAATGTCCTAATAGTATAAATTTGCAGAAGAAAATGGGAGCATCGGTGAAATAAATACAAGACATGGTACATCAGTTACTTACATTAAGTATTTTTTGTACAACTAGAACTATCAAAATAGGCTGGACCATCCCTGGGGTCCATTTAGTGACCAAACAATCATGTTCTGCTGATGGAAACCAAACCTTGGGACGTCCACACTCCTTTGAGGAATAAAAAAACAATGTTAATGTGTCCCTCTAGTCGCTCTACATGACCACAACAGGACAAAAACCTCTAACTGTTATCTTGGATCTAGTTACAAAGGCCCTTTTGAAACTTCTTTACAGATAAAAACATTCCTTTCCTTAAGACAATTAATAATTTCCTCCCCCCACACACCTGTTTCTGAAACAGCCTAACGTCTTCAACAATGTTTTGAAGACCAGATAAAGTTAACATCATACTGTCTTCGCATGACCCATCTTTAAAAAGGGGCAAGTTCATGCTTTTAATTAAAACAGTCTGTTTGCTTTTACATCCTTTGCTTTAAAGGAAGGCCCATATTTACTGACTGTCATATAGACTTTGTATTGTGGAAAATGCGTACATACATGCACACACAGACACTTACACAACCTGACTGACCTGTATACTCCAAGAAGCAGAAAGCTGCATTAATGTAAATTAAATTAATCCTCTGTTGTTTTTCCTCAGTTGGAAGACCAACATTAGGGTAGTTTATAAACTAATTTAGTTTTGTGGTTCCTAAACTGCCCATATTATTACATTAATACATAAACTGGAGCAAACGCATTTTATCCGAAAACACATTAGGAAGTCAGCAAAAATGTCAACAAGTAATCAGTCAGAAATTTATTATTTTCTAATTGGAAAACAATTCCTCCCCTGACCAGAGATGGCACTTCTCTGGAAGGGCCACTGCGGGAAATGGCCGCTGTATAAAGCTGTAATCTGTTGTCCTCCTGCGTCACAATATAAAGAGGCTCTCATGCTGTCCTGACACTGTACTTCATGTTTTTTTTAATGAATAGCTTTCAAATTCAACTACAAATCTATCAAGTGATACGAGTTATAAATATACTATAACTATCCTGACCATGAGTTGCACGCAGGAACCGCTTTTCTCCTGTCAGGCCTGGAATTTTATCCCTTACACCACTATTTCCCAATATGCTCCTTTGGGACTCATAGAGCATCCATGTTTTTCCTACCGGGAGCGGGGAGGAAGCAAAAATGTGGAGCGTCTGGCAGGGAGTTCAGAAGGAGCAAAAATATGGACCGGATGTGGCTCCACGAAGACCGGACTGGCAAACGCTGCTTTCGACTCTCCCACAAACATGAACATCATGTTATTTCAAAGCCGCTCATTTCAGAAAGGAAGCCCCTTGAAGCGATGGCATCAGATAACAGCTGGGGCCAGTTGTCCCTGCCTGCCAGTCAGCTGGCTGAGTGAGACGGCTAATGTGAAGGGAGCACTAATAACAGAGCTCATCCCTACTGCTCTTTAATCGCGCCCATTTCCTCAACTCTTTCACACCGAAAGAATCCAGTACGTGCAACATCAAAGACGGCAAGTGCAATAAACAAAACCGAAACAAGAATAAATAAATAAATATCTTCTTATGTAACCTTTTTTCCAGTCTTACTCATGGAGCATTCCTCAACCGTAAGAAGTTAAAAAAAAAAAAAAAAAAAACCTGAGTTGAAAGTTGGTCCAGGATCCAAAGTAACAGATACAGCTACCTCAAAACAGCTATTACAGTAGGAGATTTATTGAAAGCATTAGATTTTAGACACTGTTAAGAGAGGGCAGCTGAAATGCTTATAGTTTAAATACCATGTGTTAAAGCATTTAGTTAATACCTAAAATATTTGAATGATTTACTTTAAAAAGTCTGTATATTGGTTGAACTCATTGTCCTGTTTTCTATAAGACATCTTTGTTTTTACTACAGCTTTGTTCTGAAGCTAACAGGACATTAGTCACATTGTCAATAGATTACTTCACCTGGCTTAAGTCACATGGGCCCGTTCCAGTGCTCTGCAGTAAAATCAGACCAAAAACATACATGTACACAAATTCCTCCTTGACCCCCGGTTTCAACAAATTCAGAGATGTTTCCATTTGGCCCAGCTTCTCAGATATAAGTGCAGTGTCTACCATGTTGAAACGCACACACATACAAACTGCCCCACATAGGGGAAGCGGACGAGGCTCTAGGGAAGCCCTTACATAAACAATATCGCCTTTTTATTACTTGCACTTACAGATTTTCTTTAAAGAGCCCTGGTCAAGTGGCCTACAGCTGCTGGGCTGCTGTTTGCGGGTCCAGGATGCAGCCACACATGGACACTTGGGCCAAATACTCTGCATTTCAGCCAACTAGGAGCCCCCAGGACCATCGCAAGGCCGAGTTAAAAGCTCGGCACTGGAAGGGCGCTATGGCACCACGCCGCGGCATCGGAGACCCTAACCTGCTGGCGGGGGCCACCATCGAGGTGCTATGCCTGCTTATCCTCAATGGCCCCGTGCTGAGGGCCTAGCAAGCTCTTCAGGATTCGCCTAAATAGCATGTGGTTCTGTGTATAGATTCCTGGCAGTGTAATGAAAACATAGGGGAAGGAGGCCGGCGTAGCTTTTCTCCGCAGGATTATCAGATTGTGACACCGAGCGCTGAATGAGCAAACTGTGCTTGAATTTATTCAGCTGTTCCTGTCGGTTTATGTTTCACGAGCGGCCGCCACAGAACACTGGCCTCCACGTGACTCGACTTTAAACGTCTGTGACAAGCCCTTTAACGGTTTCAAGTAAACCGCACGCTTGCTTCTGACTAAATATCGCCTTGCCAAAGCCTTGAAAAATGCCGAGCTCAACACGGGAATAGTCATCACCATCGTTCCCCCGTTCCTCGACGTTCACTTACTACCCAAACAATGCATCAGCCATTTTTATTCCGCGTCTTTCATTTGAACAGAGACACAACACGCTATGAATTCCAAGTGCTGCAACATAATTTTTCATCACCAGTTACACTTAGAGAGAATCTTAAATACAAATAAAGAGTCATTTCTTAAACGACAAACACCACAGATCCCTGAATTTTGATAATATCTGTCATTTCTCATTCATGAACATGCTGTAGTGTTCTTAAGGGTCAAATCCTTTCAAGAACATACTTACCTTAAACACCTCCCTTGTTACGATAAATGGAGCTTTGCAATAGTATTCCGAAAAAAGCAGGTGGCTACTCTTTTGCTATGTAAATAGACTGAAAACAAGCACTGAACAGAGAGAGAGAGAGAGAGAGAGAGAGAGATTGACTAGAGGGAGAGAAAGAATATTTGAAGAATCTTGAAAATGTGTAGGATGAACAGGGTTGGAAAAAAAGATAAATTACTACATATACATCCTCCTGAAATGTGAGGTCTGTGCTTCTCTGCCTAAATGGCTCTGTACACTATCTGTACCTGCGCATCTGCATCTCCTCAACAAGTCCTCCCTCTAGCATTCATCCTTCTTCACCTCCTCTTTCTCTTTATTCCTTCCTCTTCCTCAGCACGTGGTCAAGATGGAGATCCTTTAGGGACCGTGGATCTCGCTCTAAGCAAAGTCTGGTCAAGTGATAAATGTAGAGTTTCAGCATTGTGCCATGGCTGTTTGCTCCAACTGTGACTGCATCATCTGTGGGAGGGAGGCACAGGGGTCAAAGGTCACACACTGTACACACGGAGAGCCAAGGTGACCTCAAAGAGCTTCTGCACTGCTGGAGACAGGCTGTGCAGTGAAACACGTAAGACTGACACAGGGACAGCGGCAAATGAAAGAGGAGAGAGGTTTTACTTGATACCGGTGGAACTGTAAAAAGATGCTTTATTAAGAGGATTTGTGAGGGGCAGCAGAGGTGATCTGGATGACTTTGGCTGAGCTGCCAGACCTTATGCCAATGAAAAGTTTTGTCAAACAAGAATTTGGGAGTCTCAGCCTCCCAGCTCAAGAGATAAATAAACTATTTGGAGAAAAAAAAAAATCAGTCCTGACTGATAGAAGCCAGAGGATCACATACCAGTAGAACCAGGTACGACGTGAGCAGTTTGAGGAGAGCCAACAGTGGGCAGGGCGGCAGGGCAGGGCGGAATAATCAGGTACACAGTAAGATGAGGGGGGGAGACCTGTTCCACGGAGGGCCGGCGTGGTTGTCGGTTTTTGGCATGAACTCTCATCAACCAATAATAAAACAGCGGTTCTCAGCTCCAGTCCTAGGAACCCACTGTGATTGGCTGATTGGGAGGCCATCCAAAAATCCTGCACCTATCATGGAACAGGTTCCCCACCCCTGCACTAAGAGCTCCAGTAAAATCACAGAAAACCAAGGATCCTGCTTACCTCTACAACTGCTGTATGCTTATGACACACACACACGCACACACACACCTTATCCAAGTGTACCAGATAAGCACTTAGCACGTAATAGGATGAAACTAAAATTATAATTGCCCGTTGTGGATAATACCAGTATAAATAAGTTGTTTACTAATGTTTACTCATAATGGACTACTTAGTTTTCCAATAATATAATACATCTTTGTAGCAATAAGAATGGCATCGGGTGAAATGCCTTTTTCCACCCTTCTTCCTGTCTAGGGGGCCATAGCTATCACTAATGCGCGTTAAGTGAATAAAATGAGATCCTTCTGTATAAAAGTAATCAAACTGTCCACAATGGCTTTCCTATGGCTCACCCTAACAGAGCAGCAGTCTGTTAGCCACCATAATCACAGAGTGCCCAAGGTCAAGGGGAGACTGCTTGAGGAATGCGCAGAGGGCTTATTACAGCAACTTGGAGAAACACTGGAAAGAATTCTCCTGACCGAAATAAAGTGCCCTGCCATGACTTCCAAATGTCATAGTAACCCCTGGCCTTTCACATTTCAGCAGTGTCATTATGTAATTAACACCAATTAAGTAATTTGGGCTGTAAGAATGTCAACGATATATGGGGAGCCATGTCAATTATACCAATAGGTGACCCTAGAAAATGAGAGGACAACAATGAGCCTCAAATTGATTTCTTAAAGTGAAAATCACCTCTTCTGGCTCTCCACCCCTCTGAAGGTCACCCCTAATTTTCTGTATTTACAAGCAGTGATATGGTACCACTCCAGACCCAAAGAGCACATTGAAAAAAGTGGGCAAAGAATGAACACAAAATAAACACTTTCCGTGATTTTTGAATGAAAGGTCACTAAAAGCAAACAGCCAATATACCCCTGGGAAGGTGAACATAAATAATGAAATTAAACAAGCGAATAGTCAGTTTAATGTACTTTATATGGCTCTTTACACCCAGCACTATTCAGTTTACCTTTGAAAACCACCCATGACAAAAGCGCATATGGGACTATGTGAAAAAAACTCTCATTCAATTCTCATACATAATGATACAAAGATGACAAACAAGAAAAATAAAACATGCAAGTCAATATCACGTCACACACATGACTCACTGGACCATCGATTGTCACAACTCTACATACAATTTACTTCAGTGTAGATACAGCTATATCATTACAATAGGATAAGTACCTGGGTGTTACCTGAAGCCTGAAAAGAGTTCAGTATATGAATCACATAATCTGTTTGGAGGGACACTGACAAAAAGACATAAAACCAAACAAGACCAGACTAGGTTGGACCAGGCGGGATTTATATGTTTCTTTTTCTGTTGCAATCAGAAACTACAACTTTGGTATTGACTAGTTATTAGCATAGTAACAAGGATATTGTAACGTTAAATTGATTAGCTTCGGTGATGCAATAATTATTCAGATAAAAAAGCAACACTGAAGAAATGTAATACAAGGAAATGTGATAGATTTCTAAGTGTTAATTAAATTAAATATAAAATAACTAGTGTGTTTCCTGTGATGAACATGACAAATATTATTGCCAGCTATTAAATAAGTCTGAACAATAATAAAGACTTGTAGACTGCAAACATTAAAAAGTTTTGTCTGCACACAAATCTCCGCTGCACAAATGTCTACAAAGTATCCATGATAAATTATCAGACTTGGGACTCATTTAAGCCGATTGTTTCACTTTCAAAATATTTGCTAAACACTTTTCCAAAGAGGCTACATTTAAAAAGAATACTCAGAAATATGTTTCTATATAAGCTATCAGCCATCATCAGGTTGATGCTGGTCTCCATCCCTGGTACTTCCTGGTATGGAGCAGGACCAAAACTCTTTGTCACGGTCTGACACAATGGAGATGGCAACGAAAAAAGAAACAAAGTATGTTCTGGTATGTCCATGTTTCGTATTTGGTAACTGTTTTATAAGATTTAACTTAACGTTGAGGTGTAAATGTGAGTGATAGACAAAGGAAAAGTGAAATACTTTCCCCTTTTTATTACTCAGTTGTCAATATCAGATATCTGACATGAGGATGGAAATTAATTTGCGTCTCAATCTTATTTCCTTTGTATGTGATCCTCAAGGGTCTTATAGGATGTACTTAATCAGTACCACATTACTTTGTAAAAGGAAGTCCTTGAACAAAAAGCCTGTGTAAAAGGGTGGCAAATTAGTTTCAGAACTTTCAGAATCCTGAAGTGAAGGCAATGAGAGCCCCGCCTGCTTGGGAGGGTATGTGGGTGGGGGCAGGGCAGGTATAATTGTTTATTACAAAAGAACAAACTATAAGAAACAGTGAACAAACCAATACCCCCTGCGAGTTTGTGGTTCACCAGGTTCTAGAAAATTCTGGGCATGTTTCAAATCAAATGTAACTTTTTTTTTCTTTTACATTTTATGTGTTACATCTTTGCTGAAAGCAGAGTAGTGAGCCATCTGCACATTGTCAGGGATACTCTCACATGTTTCTCAGCTAAGGCGCACTGCACGTGATCAACATTTAAGTGCCTAATTTCTTTGGATTACTTACAGATGGTACTGCAAAGGTACACAGCGTCTGTCCGTCACATCTGTACTTTAAGTGCCGAGGAAACGCACACCAAATGACAACCAATCCAGAGAAAGGCAATTATGAAAAAGAAGGCACCATATTTCATTGTCAAGACAAGAAGGAGATATCGGCCAATGTAATCTGACTTGCATAAACGCCAATAATATTTAAAAATTGGGCCCTGGGTTCCACTTCATCCCAGGAGTATTCTGGCTCCTGCTATTTCATCCTCAGCTGGGCAATTTTATCATTCTTCCAACTTAACATGAGTCACATTTAATCTTTGCCACTCGCATCAAGCTAGTCAGTATGAGCTTCCAGAGCACATCAATCATTCAGTAAATTAATGTTTATATTGTCTACACTAGCAACAAGGATCTTGTGTCGCATACCTTTCAAAAATAGTTTTGTTTATTCTTGCAACATCCATTTTTCTAATGGTAACTCATTCATACGTACAACAAATTAAATTTCAGTAATTCTCCCAAATATACACCGAATGCAAACTGAACATTTATGCGAGTGTGTGTAAATTAAAAGAATTTAGAAATCTATAAAGACAATTTATATTTCACATTTAATGATAAAACAATGCTTTCTATTGAAGCCTGGATATTTGGAAACACAGATGACTTTACAAGATGCCAGACTTCACAGAAACAGACCGATCCCATTCGTTTTCGCGTCTGTCATGATAGCATAGGGGTACACGCAGGGTGCAGGCTGCCAGATTACAAGGCAAGCCAAACGATAAAGTCAACCTTGGATAAACTTCTCAACTGCAGTTCAAAAACGCCGGCCCCTACACAGGTTCAGTCGTGGGTTCCTTTGAAACTATGCCCTGAACTTCATTATACACAATAACCTAACCTGGAATGGCTTTCAAGGCCCTGCTGGTAATGTAAACTCTTCAGTGCCAGTAAAAATGCCAACTGTGCTTTGAAGTTGCATCATTGCCCTGAGTTATTAGATTACTGTTAACCATCTTACATAAGACACACAGCATTATACAGCATGTATGCCCGGCATTCCCTTCAATGCCTAAATGAAGGGTGTCAAACAGATTATCCTTGTAGCAAGTCACCGCATTTGTTTCTTTCCCATTTCTCATTGATTACCGGGTTTGGTTAATCTGTCAACATAAAATATTTTAAGCCCCATGGCATCAAATAACTTCTTAACAGGATTTTACAAAAGGCTGATTTTCCAAACATATAATGGGCTCCCAGAAGAATGCAGTTTTTACAAAGATCGCTAACCTTTTTCATCAGAAAAAGAGACGCTTAGGAAAGAGGTTATGCATAGAAAAAAAGCACAATTCACATTCACGTTCAGAGAACAACTTAAATTGTATTATCCCTGGAAGGAGAATTAAGAACGTTCAGTGATGTTCCAGCCACGCACTGGGGAAATAGCGAGCTAAGATTTTATCCAGTAGAATATTTGCAACTTGCAAAATAAAGCCATCCATTTATTAGGCCTGTTTATTACGAGCTCGCCGCTGGCGGAGAGCCAGAGGGCCGGCGTGTCTGTGCATATCAAGGATCTCACGTTTGGAATTCACTACTTAAGAAAAGTGAAACTCACATATCCCCCTCACTCAGCGGCCCTCCGTCTGAGAAAGGGCTCGCTCTTCTTCACTCTCTCTCTCTCTCTCTCTCTGGACACTGTAGCCAAGATTGGCTCTGCACGTTCACACGTGCGTAAACGCGGATTACATCCTGCCTTTGATATACCAACATAATTGTCTCTCTCTGTTGTCCTGTCTGTCAGGAGTGTTAAATTATAGTTAATCTAGGGATGAATCCTGGATCGTTTCTGTCAGTTCTTGCCCGGAGATGAAACCCCTGCGCCAGAGAAGATGCTATCTGGAAGGCTACTGCTACATCCCTCACCTGGTTAAGAACAAGGAGAAGAGGGAGACAAAAGCAATTTTTGCTCGAGGAAAAAAACAAACAAAGTTCTCTAGCTCATAATGTGACAAGAGCGCTTTTGACAGGGGGATGCGTGCGGGACGCTCCTGTGACTTCTCCTATGCTGACACCTGCCTTTTGACAGGGGGATGCGTGCGGGACGCTCCTGCGACTTCTCCTATGCTGACACCTGCCTTTTGCAGCCCAGATGGGGGCTTTTATGGCAAACAAAAAAGCCACACAGGAAATAATCCGCTACTTCCTATTTTTGAAATCTTATATGGAAACGAAAGATGTGTCAGTATGTTCAAAGGCAGGTTATTTGGACTGTAAAAACAAACATCCAACCCCAAAACCATTAACATTTTTCTATTTATGTTACACAGAAACGTCTGCAAAGTATCTTTCAACTGTTGTTAATATATATTTTTTTGTTTTTGAGGATTTTTCTAAATAATGGCACTGTGGGAATGCATCATAATATCCACACACATAAACAGAAACAAAAGCCTTAACCACCTGGTTCCATTTAAGGTCTAGAGTGGAAAAGGAATTACTTAAAGGCAAATAGTTTTGTCGTATATTCCTAACTGCTGAAGCACCTAAAAATGAGGGGGATTTTACTTCTGATTCAGGACAGTACAATTAGATCATTTCTTGGCAAATACAAGTATGCGTATGGTATAGCTGGAAGGTCTTATGAGCAAAACTTAGAACGGCAGCTAACGGCTTTCATTATAATCACAGGAAGGACTCTGGAACCCGAGCAGTGGATGCTTACTCACATGTGACGTGTCACAATATGGAGTTGTTACCTCACGCCTGGACGTTCGGAATGTGCAGAAACTGTGCGAAGACAGCACATGCTGAGGCTTCAAACCTCGCATACAGTAATATATGTGTTTGCGGACTCACTCGATAGGGAAAAGAGAAGGAAGGAAGGAAGGAAGGAAGGAAGGAAAGCCAGTGAAAGAGACAGATCAAGAGTCTATTTCTTTGCATGTTTCAAAGCCTAGTCTGCACCCCTCTTCGCAGTCATGCAACTCGATACTGCTAAGTGCTGCAGGTCTCCATCGGCATGATAAAGATCATCCCATCTCCTGCATGGCCCAGGCCCTCCTACCACACTAACGAGCGGCCTTCTCCCTGTGATGCTGCATGATGCCTCATCTTGCCCAGCAGCTGGATTTACAAGGAGTCACTCCTCTATCATCATGACGCCGTCACCCTCCAAGGCGGCGACGGCACATGAAGCCGTTACACGGCATTCCCCGGGCAGTGAGCCACTCACTTAAGACTCGGTATGGAGCTGACTGGTAAATGGAATTGCGCTCGATCCGTTAATGACACAAGGGGAGGGAGGGTAATGCCTTTTGCCAATCCCAGCTGATAACTTGCGTTACTGTGTCTAGGGAGCAGCTGAAAGAATTCTTTGTGCATTGGTGCTCCTGATTCTTCACTCTATAAACGTGCCTGAAGAGTCCCTTGGGAGCTTCGTACTTTGCCAGCGACAGTGTATAGCGTTACCGCTGAACTGCGGCATGTTTTTGCAGGGGAAAAGCACCGCAGACTGGATTATTGCTAGCAGTCCTTTGTTTGCGTCTCTGCCAGCGAAAATTCTTCAGGATGTATTTTTTTCAATGATGGCTACCATCTAAACAGAGCCATTAGGTATCCGAACCGCAGTGGGGTAAAGGAGAGGAACAGGGACAAAGATCCGACCACGCCTGCTCCACCTGCCGGCACGTGAAGTAGTCGCTCCCCGTCTCTTCCCATTCCACAGGTGTCCATCTGCAAACTCTGTAGCTCCTGTTTTGCTCAGAGGATCCACTGAAAACCAGAAATATAAAACACGGCCTGGCAGAGCTGACTGATGACCATAAATTCATATGACTTAAATCCCCCCCCCACGGCACCCCCAGACTTTCACGTCACTCATAACTTTGAAAAATAGAAAAGTAATGTGATTTCATATAAAAAGGAGACATTTCTAAGAATCTTTTTCATAATTTCTAACTCCTTCTCTGGCTATTCAGACAGTCACCGCCAGCAAGTTGTTCTTTTTAAATGGTTGAAATGGCAAGACGTACTGTAGGCCGCAAGTGTAACCGGGGATCTGAAACACGTCTGTCAGGGAGAGGTAGACAGACACACCCCCAAGGCTCTCTGTCAACATCATTACTCACTGTTAGCATGCAAAGGAAGCCCTTCTTTTCACTGCTTACAAAGTTTCATTAGCCACCTTTGATAGCCGGACAGTTTAATGCAGAATGTCATGGTTTCATGGGGTTGCATGGTGTGCATGTTGCTCTTTTCTGTGTTACGCACTGGAAGGCTGCTCCATGTAAATGCCTCTGTTTCAGGGTGTGCCTGCTGTCTGCATTCCTGCAGAGTCTGCCTGATCTTGCATATATTTTCCTCTTTAGATTGTTCATGCAATTTGGCGCAATGGATTTTCACAGGACAAAGTGAAATGCACATCAAACGCACAACTCACTCTTGGAACCGCAGCTCACCAAGACATTTCTGTCTTGCACAAGGAACAAATACTAACTTTAAAGGTAACTCACACAGCCTCCTGTCAGACATGGTGTCATCCACAAAGAAATCCAGACTCACAGGTGAATATATAGTATTGTGCAAAAGTCTTGGAAGGTCAAAGTAAATGTTTAAAGCTATTTATCTGGGTACAAAGTGTATATTTGCTCTGAACACAAACACAAATTAAAATCACAACATATGCAAATTAAGAATAACATGATAAGAACTAAAGGGAACTTCTCCTGTTCTCTAAAAAGTTAGGTGAATCTTGTTGGCTAGATAAACAACGCTGTGGTTCCTAAACCTCTCCTCATGGGTGCTCCAGCTATTCCAAGAGTGTGTTAAGTTTCACAACTAAATTAATTAAGTTTGGATAAAAGTCAACTCAAAAAATACATGTGTATTAGATGCTTGCTGGAAATACTGGGGTTTTGAAGTGGCTAAACTAACACACTTTGACAGGCATAATGTCATAGTTTTACACCAACGTGAAGATTATCATTTTCTATATATATATTTGTGACACAATGAATGTATTGACTGTAGTTCCATTTCTGTAAACCATTACAGGCATACTTCCAAATGACAGACAAAACGATTTTCTTAAAAAGAAAAATTAGAAGGTCAAATATGATTATGACAAATATTGCTAGTGGAATGTTTAGGGACAGGGCAAAAAAACAGACTTAAAACAACAACAATCCAGACGCTTTACAAGGCAAATGAGCATCACATAGAACATGTTTTACTTACATTTTCTGTTTTATGGGATGTGAGCACAGACTAGCTTAGCTAACTTGCAATTAAGAACAAAAAACATACAAACCACACACTGAAAGCTTGTTCACAGCCTTATTTTTCCCTCAGAAATGCTGTGAAACAATTGTTTTCGAGCTGCAGGACACATGACTGGATAACTCTTTTTCTGTTGTCTGTGTGTAAAACCTACAGCTGTTTTAGTGGCTGGATGGTTTAGTAAGGACCCTGCATGTTTCACAGGTACAGGGGAACCCACTTATAGTGATCATGGTTATAGTAATCAACTGCTTTTATGGATCAAAAAACTTGGGACAGAATCATTCCTGTACAAATGCTGTTTAAATGATTTGCTTATAGTAATTAAGTAGTCCGTGGTACAGTGTTCATTTTGGGTCTTTTTTCAGATTTTGACATTTTTTAACAATTTTTAGTTTTTTACCTTTTTTTAAACTTTGCTTTACTAATGCTGTGTGCGCAGAAAACATAACGGGGAAGGAAAGCTATTTTCTGTCAGTAAAAAATCTAGACTCATTGAATCTTATGACAACCTGCTGAATACAAGCGAGGAGATGCAGCAGCGAAACTACAATATGCTGTATGTTATATACAGAACTGCTGAGCAGACCGAGGAATCGCGGCGGCGGCGAATAAAAAGGACGACAAGCCAGGGCATGTGGATCCTGCTGCTGCTATGGAATTATAGCGTATTTAAATTATACACAGTTCAGTTATTTAATTTGAGCAGTACTGTAATTTGAAAAGCATTTGAAACAGCTGTACTGTATTCTGAAAGAATCAATAAAATTCTGTAAATAGCGACGCTGTCTATTCTATTACCTTATATTCATGTAATTTATATACAAATGTCAGTTACTGTAGATGGTAATCCACCTGAGACATAAAGAAAACAGAAAAAATTGGTTATAATGATCATCCACTTATAGTGATCAATTTCGCCCAGACAGATATGATCACTATAAGCGCATTCCACTGTATATGAAATACTGACATTCTTTCTCACAGGAGTGAAGTCTAATGAAAAAAGACAAAGTTTTAATCCCTAGAATCGCTGTCTTCCTCTAAATTTCGGAGCACACACACAATAAAGAACCATGCCCCATAATAAAGTTTTGAAAATGTGACAATGCATACACAGAACTGTTTAAAAAGAGCCAACAAGCAAAAGCAACTACATTTTTGGTCTGTTTTTATAATACAAATTTTTAGATAAAGGTTATTACAATATAACATTTATTACACATTCATGGGACATTCAGTGACCTATATAATCATATAATTCTTGCTATTAATATAATCAAACTATTATTCTGACTTCAGCCTTACAAAAGTGTTCTGTGTATGTAACAGTTAAGAACAGAACATCAGAGTATAAATGAAGAAATCCTCTGACCTACCACTATGTGATCTTCAAGCAGCTCAGTGCTGTTAAGGAAGGATGGACCAATCCATTCGTTAGAATGGTCGTGCGATACATATGCCAACTCGAAACCACTAATCCAGTTTAAGTGTGGTCTTGCTCTTGAGATTAAAGCAGAATCAGTCCCAGTGCCTGTTGGCAAACTTGAATGGATGGCAACTACGAATCCAGCCATGCATCCATAAATAGGCCCAAACGACAATAGAAACATCCATCCAGCTACAGGGTACAGAGTTGCAGTGAGCCTGGAGCCTGTCTAAGGCAGCACAGGGCACGAGGCAGGGGGCTCCCTGAATGGGAGGCCAGTTAGCTGCAGAACATACACTCACACACAAAAGCACACACTGTGAGCAACTTAGAGACAGCATTTTGACTAATTGCATGATTTTGGAGTGTGGAGAGAAGGCCCACAAAAACATCCAAACTGCACCCAAAGGCACTGCCTACATTCCCAGGCCCGAAGGTCACACTGTCCGTCATGAAGGCCTCCAGCTTAGAGTGAAATGTAACTGTGTGGGATCTTTAAGATCTGTGGTGAGTAAAATTGATTTCAGGTGCTCACATTGTGCATTAAATCCATTGTCTCATTAAAGTGTTCTAATCCCATGTAAACACGTTACACAACTACAGTCCTGTCCATTAAAAAAAGAGGTCCTTCTTTGGGTAAACGGATGCGTGCACTGTTTATCTCAGGGACACGGATGTTTGTTTTGTTGCAGTTCACATACTTTCAGACATGAGCGGGATCAGAGACGGCACTTGTGATCAGAGTAACCTTGCGACAGAACTGTATGACCTAATAGTCACTGCATGTTTGTTTTGGGGACTTTGTGTACAGCTTGCTGTCTCTGCAGTTATGGTGCAAATGGTGAATTATTAGAAACAGGTGACCTCCAGCCCAGAACAAGAACATCCACACCCCCCCCCCCCCAGTTATGGGACATTTATGAAAAGCTCTTCAAAAGAGTTTTTAATTGATTGTAAGGGGGGTCTGTTCACCAGGGCCAAACAAAGACCAGTCCGCAATGACAAGGAAATGAGAAGGAAAGTTGTCTTTCAGGCAAAAAAAAAGCAAAACAATACAGTTAACTTCAGCAGCTATTGATTGCAATGAAAATGTCTGGAACAAAAAGGTAAAAGCCTTAGATAAACAATCAGGTGCTGAGATGAATAGAATCAAATTATACGGAAGGAAAGATTTGCTTCGAGCCAACAAGGAAGTTGAAGAACTTTGCAGTGATGTAATTCTAGACTCTATGTGAAAGACAAGCATTTCCGAGAAGATAAGCCTTTATACACTGTAATGCTTATGCAACAATTCCTTAACTAAATCAATCTGAAACAGACACTATTGTGAAAAACGTGCTCCTGACAGCTAATGACACCTCGGCTTTCTCTACAGATTTTTGCTTTTGATACATTTTTCGCTATAGGTCATCCTTTATTGAATGAATGCCTTCAAAAGCCCTCCACGTTTTATCCCAAATTCTGTACATGAAAGAAACAACGGCAACCGCATGCCGTTCTTCTGGGGGAAGGCTAGTTAATGCTGACTCTACGTTGCTCCACATTGTGGGTGACTCTAGACTGGATGTACAAAACCAGCACAACTGAAAAAAATGAGCCAGGGGGGGATCGGAGTGGCCCAGATGTGTTTGTTACTCTGACCTGTATCTACGAAAACATGACCTGCAGGGGTCCAAAAGCCCCGTCCAGCTGAGATCACACCTGCACGAACTAGGATAAGCAACTGAGTGGTGTGCAGGTCCCCCCCCCGGACACACATATTCCATGGATGCATGAGACTTTCCTGGAAGTGATCTTTCTCCAATTATAGTAGCATAGACAGAATGAGAAGAGAAAGAGTTAAATCCCATTATCAGGTTGTGCATCAAATTAACAACAACCTTTCTTGTTTTGGATCTATTCGAACTTTCAAGCAGAAATACTGTTGGTCTGGGTGGTAACATTATATTTGCCAAATTTCAGATTTAAGATGTAATCTCAACAAGCCGCTTGGCATTCCCTCTGATATATCTAAAACCCAGCTTTCCTTTCCCGAGGTAATGAATTAGTATTAAAAAAAAATGTCCACTATAAAACCTTAATCCTCCTCATATGAGAAGCTGTCAGTACAGCGTCCGCTTATACTGTAAAATTAAACCACCTACATAAATGCTTATTAGAATGTGACACGGACATCTTTCCAGTTCAGATGCCGCTCTCAGATTACTGCCCGAAATGTCGATGAACACGCCAGCGGGAACCAGTCCACCGGTAAAATCCGGAAATGGCCTCGCAGCCTCCGCGGGACAAACAGCCAAGGAACTTCTCGTGTCATTCGCCGTACATTCCTACGTAGCAGCGCCACTGTAACGTGAATTTAAAAAACATGAGCAGGGGAGAAAAACCACAACGTTTCCCAAAATGCTCTGCCAACGTCAAACAAAGTCATGTCAGAGGAAGGATTAAGAGAGCTATTCCAGGCTAAGAGAGAGTGAGAGAACAAAGGAAGGCCCAAGCATGTACACAGACAGACATGCACACATGCACCGATTAGGTATCTACAGTGACATCTGCATTTTACATGAGGGTGTGTGATGTTTATCATGACAGGTGCACATGCAAAAGTCACAAAGTGAAAGGATGCGATATAAGAAAGATTTAACAGAAATTCTTAAATAATAAAGATTTAATCATTTCAAATTAGACATATTCAAATAACACATTTTTTTCAGGTGCAAATTTACAACTAATTGCAAATAATAATAAAAAAAAATTATCCACATGATAAAATGTTTTTATCTGATACATCAATACAATCTTCCCTAGATTGGCCTCAGAAAAAGTGAATTTGGCCTCAGAAAAATATTGCTGATTGTTAATGAAAGATAAGGAACACACTCTTACTTGTTTCGCCTGTATTATGACTAAATCTTGTTAAAATAGCAAAAAGTACCTTTATGAACAGCGGTTGCAAAACCCACAAATACCACAAAGTTTTTTCTCCAATATCGTTCTGCCCTAAATAGAAGTCTGTTCATCTGGCGTCACTGAGGACACAGTGAAAGCTGTACAGGGCATCGGTCAGACCGAAGCTTCACAGAGAGCAAAATGTGATTTTAATGGAGGAGTAACAGTGACAGGATGGGGGGGGGGGGGGGTTTACTGATTGTGGGAATACCACCACCCCCCCACTTCTAACGGCCCTGAATATCTATATCTTTGTGGGGGGACTCTCCATTCATGTCTATGGGCAAAACCCTAACCCTAAGAATGACAACCCTAATCCTACACACACACACACACACACACACGCACAAACACACACACACACACACAAACACACACACACACACACACACACACTTGCCTGGCATATTGAATGAAGTCCACTGGGAAGCCCTTTTAGATGAAGGCGACGTCTTACTGTGATGACCAGCAAACAGAAACAAACCTGGAAAGCCTCCTGTTTAACATCTGTCTTATCTATCTCTCCACTGTTCCATATGGTGATCCTACCGCACAGAGCTGTTCCCTATTCTGCACATGAGGTAAGCTTCTCAGATGTTATTGCAAAATAATAATCAGTCTTTCGACCATTCAACCCCAGCAGTCAAAAAAATTACCTCATAAATTACTCACGTCTGGGCATTGTGAAATTTGGCCCAAAATTCCACAGGGATATTCCTTGTTTCTCCAGGGCTCACCTCAGAGGAACTCCCTTATGAGAAGGTCTAAGGACCATGTCATCACCGATCTCTGCACATTACCTTCATCTCAGTGCTGGATATAAGACTACATGCACCACAGCAATGGTGAAATAAACTGGTGACTCTTTCACACTGTGGAATCACACAAGAGAAGAATGGATGTTAATGCTTAACACTGGGCTTATATCTTACAAATTTGGAGCCCATACCTCACACTGTACATTTTCTAAAGATAATTATTTTGGAAACACAAAATCCTATGTACATTGTCCATCCATCCATTCATTCATCCATCCATCCATCCATCCATCCATCCATCCATCATCTGTAACCGTTTGTCCTCTTTGGCATCAGAAGGGTCCAGAGTATATGACCACAAGGCAGAGAACGACCTAGGATGGGGCACCAATCCATAGCAGGGCACACTGACACACAGTAAAAGGGCCTTTATTCCTTACAATATTCTAAATATCTTAATGACATCTCATAGGAAAGCTTTCAGCTGAAGAATAGTGACTGTTCAAAGTCAGATCCGTAGCTTTGTGGTTTTTGAAAAGCCATAATCTGCTAAACAAGACGTCCTTTGACAACAATCAGAAAATATGTATTCAAGTCTTAAATGCACATTGTGTCAGGGGTTTGCTTCTGGCACGATATCTCCTATTTCAGGGTTAGGGTTAGGGTTCTATCTCCAATTCCAGGGTAAGGGTTATGGTTCTATCTCCTATTCCAGGGTTAGGGTTCTATCTCCTATTCCATGGTTAGGCTTAGGGTTCTATCTCCTATTCCATGGTTAGGCTTAGGGTTCTATCTCCTATTCCAGGGCAGAAGACAAACTCAGGGTTTTCAAAGCAAACCCTGTAAACTCCTATTGAAATCCCAAGGTTCTGGTCCTGGTGCGCAATTTGTGAAGCACATTAGTTTGGATCAGACCTTCCTGATGGGAACCGTCCACGCTGGATATAAAGAACCACATTGACTTGAATCTTTGAGGAGGTGTGAGATGGGGGAGGGAAAGCTAGAACATACTTGGAGTAATTTAAATTACAACCTTCACAGGGACCAGAACAGGCTGAGCAGAGGAGAGGCAGAGAGCCCCATTTGGCAGCCGGCGTGTAAGACGAAGCGGCTCCTTCCAAGGAGCTAATCCCAGGCTGAATGTGGTCTTAAAAGTGTGGCTTTTTTAGAGGGACAGATAAAAGACACAACAGAGAGCTTCTCAACTGCACCTCCGATGTGAAAGCAGTCCTGGACATTTAGGAGAACAAAAAAGCATGTGTGCTGTACGGCGCGGCGACCGACTTACTAAAGCTGCACCGGGGAGATCCTTACTGCTGAGCCAGAGGAATTCTCGCCTCTAACGCAAGACCGTAACTTAGTGTCAGCTGGCAGTAACCGATAGAGGGTTCACTCCAGAGAGCAACTGAGGATCTGGTTACTGGGAATATATCATCCAAAGTACATAATCATTTACCTGATATGAACATGGCTAAGTCTGATCAGTGGAATTCCAAGTTTATCGAGGGATATTTTACACACCCCTGCCAATACTGAGATGTCCGAGAAAGAGCTCTGAGTGTGAATCCGTGTAGAACACCTCATGAATTTCTAAAGATATAGGAGGAATGACACGAATAGATAAGCAATACAAGTCTAAAAGGTGTTTGAAGGAGATATACCTGTGATCAAGTTCTTGCTGGCCCTGCTCTTGAAAAATGCCCTTAGTCTGAACTTCAATGACAATATCCAGCTATGGAAATGAATAAATAGTAAAATAGTAAAAAAATAAAATAAAATAAAATAAATAAATGTTATATAAGTCACTTGAAAAAATACATGCCAAGTGAATGTAACAAGCAGATCTATTTCACCTGCAGTAAAACCAACAGCAAGGTCCTCAAAAGGCTATACATACAGGGTAGCTGCATAAGAGCCCCGATCAAGCATCACATACAGAGGAGTACATGAGCAGATCCTTAAGACAGATATGCAGCAGTAGAAAGGTGGTATATAAGACCTCATTGATAAAAACACAGATATTCATTTAGTGCAATGCACAGTAAATAGCTCTGCTATTAAATTAGACAATTAAGGAATGCAGCGTGTTACAAACAGCTGGTTACGGACAGAAAACAAAAGAAACCAAACAAAAATGGAGACGACAATGACAAACAATGAAATCTCCGTTTTTTTCTGTGAAACAAACGTGTCAGAGGCTATTTGCTCGTCGCACTGTTTTCAGAGTCCAGAATATGACTGACGCGCTGAATCCATTTTCATACAACAACAGTGCTTTCTGTTTTTCTTCTATTGTCTCGTACATTTAGATTTTTTTTCACAACTGGCACATACGGCATCTACATGAAGCGACAGTGTTAGGGTTAGGGTTAGGGTTATTTCTACATGAAGCGACAGTGTTAGGGTTAGGGTTAGGGTTATTTCTACATGAAGCGACAGTGTTGACGCAGATCAGTCTGCAAACATGCTTTTGACTGGCAAATGTGAGTCTTTTTCCTCCAAGTTGGCTGTGAGAGGGGGACAGCAAGCCCCAAGCAGCCTGCACAGCCGCCTGCACAGCAGCCTGCAAAGGGCCTGCCTTCTGTTTCCGGCAGCACATGGAACCACACCAGGCGGGGGGGGGTGAAACGCTAGTGGGAAAGGGGCCCACCTTCCAGTGACATTTTCCAGAATCCTGCGACTCCTTTATAAATACATATATGTATGTGTGTGTGTGTGTCTGTGTGTGTATACACATGCATACTGGGGAATACTTGCAGCACAATACATTTTCAAATCTAATTACAATCCCTGAGTGGTTTGTTCTGAATACAGGGGGGTGAGTGATAAAAAAGAAGCAGAAACAGTTAATGGCTCCCTGTCTTTTAGACTTGTCGGGCTGCTGCAATGCACTCTGGGAGTGCCTGGGCCTGATTAACGAAGCAGGACTGCCTATTAGCTTTGTGACGGTTCTTTCGCTTGTGACACTAAGGACCTACAGGTGTAACAATTCCAACAGGCCCGTTTAACAGGAAACGCAAAAGTGACCCATAAAAATGAGTGCACCTCCGCCTATGCTGATCCGCTAAAGCCCAAAGGGCAGTCAGAACATGGGTGCACATCAAAGCAGTGGTTGATTGACAGACAGGATAGTTCCTGAAAGCTTCAAAGAGGCTAGACTAGTGAGATGAACTGTCCGTAGCTAACTGTGGATTAGGGGTCACCACAATGGAGCTCAGTACAAATACAGGGGTATTGAAAACAAAGTAAAATATCCATGTCAGTTTAGTTTAGTTCCTTGTCTTCAATCCTCACTTTTCCTCTAACTGCTGTTAGCATGCAAGTGATTTTGTTTTGAAATGTTTAACCTGATACTTATCAAGGACTCTTTGGTTTTTAAGATTTCCTTAATAGAAATAAACACAGGTTCCTGTTTAATTTTTATTCAATTGTTTTTTTTTTTTTTTTTTGCCCCTTACAAGCAACACCAGCCTGAAGTAAAAACATGAGATCATGCATTTGGGAATCAGACCAAAAATCTGTAGCACAGCTATAGCAAAAGGCAAAGCATAGGGAAACGTTACGTGAAAGTTAGGCGGCAAATTCACGTAAATAAACAAAGACAGGCTATATTCCTTCACATGCTAGCATAGTGGTAATACAGTGCGACCAAATCTGTGTGAGCTCTCATGGGATTAGGTGCAGGCATATACTGTACACACACACATGGACACACTCTCTATTTAACATTTGGCAGGTCCTCACCCAAGTGCTAGGCTACATCACTGATAAGCAGCCAAGGAAATTGATAGGGAAAAAATGAGCCTAACAGGACTGGTAAACAGAACAACAATATTCTGCCAAGGTCTGGAATTCCACCCAGCAGTGCAAATGCCTTCATGTAAAGAAGAACATATCAGAAAGCTCAGTTTTCTGAACATTAAGCTACAAGCTCTCTCAGTACACCATATTTTTAAGTTAAATTCAAGTCAAATCAAAAATAGAAAGTGCACTATTAATTCCCTTAAAATCTGCTTCAGTGCCTCTACTGCTTATCACTCTTAAACACTCTCAGGAGAGTGAACTTTTCACAACCCACTGTAGCTTCTTCGCTTTTGAGTTTCATGCAAAGTCTGAAGGACTGTAGGTCAGGGGGAGAGTACCAGGTAAACGGCTGGCCGTGGATCTTCTGTTTTACGGGAAGGACAGTAGGCCGTGGATCCTCTGTTTTACGGGAAGGACAGTAGGCCGTGGATCCTCTGGATTTTGGCGGACTCTGCCCATCTCACTGACAACTACTTAATTCTTCACAGCTTAGTCTCTGTATGTCATTTTTTAATTTGCATGTTCCCCATTTGTGGAATGACTTAGGCAACCTATCCCTAGTATAATAAATGGGAAAGGAGGAGGTTTCAGTTTATGCTTGGCCTAACCATTTCTTGAGCTTTGCCTGTCAGCACCTCCAGACGCGACTCTGAAAGGATGAAAACAGCAGCCTGCTAAAGATCTGTTTAGCAAAGACATCAATTAAATGTTGACTGCATATTCCTGGACCCCTCAGGTGTCTCAACCTGAACAGTTCAGACAGAATAAAGAACAGCCCAGCCCTGCTCAGGTAGTCCAGTAGAGATGTTGGCCTGACCTGCCATATGTCATCAATCTGCCTGTGTGCCCCTCTGGGCGGCATTTTGGTCTGACTCATACATGAGGGATGACCTCCTGTTCCGCAGCTAAAAACCAGCCACAGAAGGGCCACACCGTTAAGGCAACCAGGCGCGAACACTTGGGAAGTGGCGGGGGTGGGGTGGGTGGGTGGAGGTTTAAGAACAAAGACACAGCCTTGGCTTATCACCACACAGCCTGTCCATCTTCACATTCAACTCCTTTGTGCAAAAAAATCAGCGTGACGTTGTTTGCCCAAAGGCTGCCCTCTTATTAAGGGGTAGAATCGAGCATCTATATATTAGTCAATCAGAGAGAAAAGGACATTCATTGATAAATACCTTTTGTAAAATGTGACCAAATTGCAATTCAAGCAAAAATTGCATTTGTGAAATAAAAATTCAATTCGGGGTAGAATTCCCATTTCAGTAGCTGCAAAATCTGTATATGTTTTTTATGTTCAGGACACATTTTTTGTTGTGGCAGAACTGAGACTGTCAACCCCTCCTTCAGCAGCTGAGAAAAACAGTCAGGGACTGCACACAGTGAAGGACACAAACCAAGTCAGCCAGCACACACTATAACTTAGAAGCTATAATTTCACCTCTAGAGCCTTCAAAGACATTGAGCAAAAATTTCCTAGCGAATTTAAGCCAATTCTGCTTCATATATACATTGATATAGTTCCATACCATAAGCACGTAAATAATATATCTTCGTTATATACATTTATTCTATATAAGAATAGCATTCAGAAGCCAAAGAGGTAAGAAAGGGTTTGAGGAATAAGGGGGTCAGGCATGAGACTGCCTGCTTCTTCTGTCACACATCCTCCCCTTACGAAATATATCCGCTTTTTAGGAACAACAGTCAGCTAGTAACCTCTTGGTAACAAAATCCTGTGTCGATCATGACTTGTCATCTATGTTTTTTCATGTTAAGGGCAGGTTAGTAAAAGACAGGAAGGCAGGATTAGGCCGCCTTATTGTGCCTAAGTAATAAAACACCATTTTATGTCTTCCATGTGTTTTTCCATTAACATGGATAATAAATGTAGTCACTTTCACATAAAATAGCCACAAAATAACACCAACACAAGACAGATCTTTCCACAGATATATGTATGCAGCATATTAAATTGTTGGGACTAATGTTGTGATATTATTTTATTATGATGGTACTAAGACCTTGGATACGAGGCTTTTGGAGAAATCAAGAGAGTTTACAGTTTAGTGTTTACAGTTTAGAGTTTACAGTTTAGAGTTTACAGTTTAGAGTCCACAATCGGACAGTACCGCTTATGTTAACATCTCACACACAGGCTACCAAAGAGGAAGAATGGAAATCAAGACTATCAGGGTCCAGTGGATCCTGAAAACATATCAGCTAGCACATGAAATACACAATGAAGATGTGAGACATCAAGGTGCTTTTTAAGAACATTTTAAGCACAACGTGGGCTGAACGCCAGCTTGTGTAGTGAAACACAAATGCTCCTCTCTTGTTTCTGTTTTTTCTTGTGCTATAGACCAAACCTACAGGGTGCTTCACGATGTGATGTGAGTGGGCACTTTATGACTTTACATTCTTGATTTTATGTTTTCAGGAAAAAAAAAAAGAGAAAAACGTTACTACAACCTTTAGCATTTAATTACCGCACACAACGACATACCAGAGGAAGCTGAAGGCTTGTGTAAAAATTTACTGGTCAGCACATGAGAGCAAAAGCACTCAAATACATTTACCTTTGGTTAATGTCAATCTGTTTTTTTAATCACCTGCAAGCAGTAAATGTGTCAACCTTCAGAAGAGTTCATAAGATTTTAAAAACAGGCCTATCTAGGCAGTAAAACACACCGAAAAAACATTACAAACATGTCGTTAACAGCAGAACAAATAGTAACAATGCAATTACTCCATTTACATGCTTTTAAATGCATTTGGTAACAACACAAAAATGTCGTTCAGCATAAAAATAACTTTAAAAAAAAGTCTGATGAACATACAGATGAGCATTTCCACTGCCATTACCTCAGGTTGGAAGGATCCTTTAAATTCCATCCAGAGAATTACAATGGATGGCGCTACATATGTTGGCCTCACAGCTACACCAGGTTCTTTGCCATCTTACTGTACACTGATATTCCCTGTTACAGGTCAGCTTGCCAGGAAGGCTAAGTAAATCTCATCTTACCTTTCCACAGTGGAAATGCAGAATTTTCGTTTAAAAAAGAAAAGGGAGAGACACACACTCAAGCACACTTCATGGGATGGGGGAGAAACTGCAGGCTTGGACTCACCCCTCAGAACAAAACTGGAGCTTTGGTTCAGGGAAACAGCTATGCCCAAATGCCCTCCTCATCGTCCTGTTGTCAGACACGTTAGACGTCACGAGAGGCCAGCATGGAAACAAAACAGGCAGAGAGGTTAGTTGCTGGACTGGTGGAGAAAGAGGGTCTTGGGTGAGGGACACTGCAAATGGAGAGTAGTAGGAATCATCCCCGTTCTCAGCAAAGCCTCAGCCATGAGAGAGGCAGCTCGCTGTGTTTGTGTCAAGCTTTGCAGTGTTTTCCTCTGGACCATCACATGCGTCTTTCCTTCCCGCATTGAAGTCTGCTTGGGAGGCCGTAAGGGAAGGATCAGAGATCCGGACGAGGGCATCTCCAATTCTTACCATACACGTGCAGCCAATAGCAGCATGCGTATGTTGATGACTATATGCCTGGCGTATATATGGTATAAATTAGAGTATTGGGACTCCGCTACAAATTGAAACATGTTTCTGATTTTCCGAATCTAAACATAACCATCCTATGACTATATGGGGGGGGGGGATAAAAACAATCACAGCTATGTCGTTTACTCGTGATGTTAATGCTTGCTTAATATGCCTACCGGCACTGTGTGTGTGTGTGTGTGTGTGTGTGATATGAAAAACAGATCAGCCGTACATGACTGGCTCGTCTTTTCCTGTATTGGTTGATTGGACAAAATAGAACTGATTCTCCTAATATTATACAAGTAACAGTAAAGACAATCTTAATTTTCTTCTTTCTCTTTAAATACAGGAAAGCAGCCCCTGGACTCAGGACTTTATTTTGAAATGAAATTCACGAAAAACACTGGGAACTCTAATTGAAAGTGACAATATTTTTGCATTTTCATGCACCTTGGCAGGACCATTCGCCCCGTCTACACAGGACCAGTGCAGGTTTCTTCTGTTATTAAAAACCAGACGCCGAGACAAAGAATTTACATGTTGCCGAATCTAGCAAACGCATCTGACAGGGAAAATAAATACGACCAAGACAGGACCAAGAGTGAGTTTGGCTACAGACCATACGCTACTTCTTATAAATGTGAAGACGGCAGGCGAAAAGAAAGAGAAGGAGAACAAAAAATAAAGGCTGGTAATTCTAGCTCTGATAAACATTTTATAGCTGTTTTCTATTTCCTTACTAAGACCCAAGGCCAGACCTTGAGTAATAACCCAACTCCAGCTCCACACAAATAAAATATGGCGTCATATGGGAGCCAAGCCTGTACTGGGAGCCCAAGCTCCTCCAGCAGGTGATTGGTTCACAGCAGGAGTCTGACAATCAAATGACCAAGCTGTGGGTTTTTACTTTAATTCTGACAGACTCCAAAAACAGACCCTTACAAACTGGCCAGGCGAGCAGCAATCAAGTATCCGCGTTCATCAAAACGCCACGCATATTAAACTGTCAGTGGAGCTCGATGACAGAACGTCCTTGGAAAGGCAGCCCATGCAGTGTAGAAAGGCAGCCCATGCAGTGTATAAAGGCAGCCCATGCAGTGTATAAAGGCAGCCCATGCAGTGTAGAAAGGCAGCCCATGCAGTGTAGAAAGGAAGCCCATGCAGTGTAGAAAGGAAGCCCATGCAGTGTAGAAAGGCAGCCCATGCAGTGTAGAAAGGTAGCCCATGCAGTGTAGAAAGGCAGCCCATGCAGTGTAGAAAGGAAGCCCATGCAGTGTAGAAAGGAAGCCCATGCAGTGTAGAAAGGCAGCCCATGCAGTGTAGAAAGGTAGCCCATGCAGTGTAGAAAGGCAGCCCATGCAGTGTAGAAAGGAAGCCCATGCAGTGTAGAAAGGAAGCCCATGCAG
>JAABNY020000108.1:13853195-13863646 GCA_015164015.2 Brevimyrus niger
TGAGCGAGATTCTAACGACTGCATCTCCACGTTTGCATTTATGAGCGAGATTCTAATGACTGCATCTCCACGTTTGCGTTTATAAGCGAGATTCTAACGACTGCATCTCCACGTTTGCATTTATGAGCGAGAGTCTAACGACTGCATCTCCACGTTTGCACTTATGAGCGAGATTCTAACGACTGCATCTCCACGTTTGCATTTATGAGCGAGATTCTAATGACTGCATCTCCACGTTTGCATTTATGAGCGAGATTCTAACGACTGCATCTCCACGTTTGCGTTTATAAGCGAGATTCTAACGACTGCATCTCCACGTTTGCATTTATCAATGTATGAATTTTGTATGCCGCTAAAAAAGAAACAAAGAACATAAAATACAGGACAAATGCTAAGACACCTGTGAGTTTACAGTCTTTTAAGCAAACAGGCATATTTCTATATGTAATAAAAAGCATGTTGTTTTTCATAGAGCTTCCTGGGAAAAAAATGCAGCCTGCTGATCAAGACGCCCATCAAAGTCTTTTGATTTAAACAACCGTGCATTATTGGGTTTGACTCTATGAGCTATTTCTCAAAGAAATGGCTGTATATCTTGATCTTAAAAGGACTTCTTTGTGCCATATGCCGTTGAGATATGCAATGCACACCCACTGAGTCAAACAACACAACCAAAACACATCTGTAGCTAAAATATGTGATAAATATTTGAACTTCTCAAGAACTTTGTGTAAAATGAGAGCCCACCAAGACACCTGTCCTCAATATACAAAAATATTTGAAAATCTGAAAAGAATGTCTGCTGTTATTTAAGATGCTTGCCAGACTTACATCTAAATAATATACTCATATTGAAAATCCAAGTGCACAATAATGGTTGCATACTTACTGCTTACTAACATTGGAGGTTATTAGCTTGATGTTGCCTGGGCTTTTGAATATAAACTCCAAAAGGAGCCTAGTTTACAGTAAATTAATAGATGATAGGCCAATTTTAATTAGCGTGACATACTGTGCACAACTTTAACTGCCTAAAATAATAGCCTTTTTATTTAGTTCGACTGTAGTTGCCCACCCTCAGCGCGATGAAAAATCCACTGACCACAGAGCTCCTAGCCACTGCCCAAGATGCCCAACAGAGAATAATCGGTAAATGGCTGGTTCCACTATATGATCTCAGCAGAAGAGCTGTGTAATCAAGCTACTTTTGTTTATAATGATCAGCAGAAAATCACAAAGAGCAAATCTGCAAAACTCTCTCAATCCGTTTTTGTTGTTTTTGAGATAAGACTCCCAGTTACCTAAAACACGGTTTCCTCATCATACTTGCAGGACTGGGAACCACAACTCTCTCTTTGCTTATGTAACTCAGTGAAGAACTTCCGTTAAATTTCCAAATCTGAAGTATTTTAATTATTGGGCATTTAATCTGCTGAGCAGCTATAAGAGCCAATACGAAACAGCAAATCCAGAACAAGTGATTGGCCATGAGATGTAGGTCTAAGTTTCCAACACTGCTAACAGTGTAAAAGGTTCAACCACACACCTAGACCGAAACAGGTACGCCTTCACATTAACTTTGACCTTTGGACTCAGAAGCAAACACTCATGAATCAGGGCGACAGCTGCACCGGTTCCTTCACAGAAGAGACATGAGAGAGCGGAGAGGGTCCATGGAGAGGGGAGGTCACCTACTTCATTTCCAGGATCTCCTCCAGCTGCTTCCTACGTTCCTGCCTGAGGTTGCTCAGGTGGGTGTCCCGATCCACCAGGGACTGCTGGGTGGAGGAGAGGCGCTGCTTGGTGGCATCCAGCTCCTGCCTCGTCTGCTCCAAGGTGGTCAGGAGCTCCTCAATCTAGTAGATGCACAACACTGTCAGTTATGGGGCACAAATACTGATGGGGCAGAAATACTTAGTAATAACTCACTTACTACTGAAGTACAAATCATGAACAAATCTCTACTTGATAAAAGATGCCTCATGATTCATTACTGATTAAACAAACATGAGATCAGTATTTAACATATATTGTTCATTACTTGTTCCTCCAGTAGTTCACAAAGGTTTGTAGAATTAAAAGATATAGTAACAAATGTAGTAACTGCCTGAGGTAAAACATGCATCACAATTTATTAATGATGTATTAACATGAAATCAGTATCTAAATAAAACTTAGTCTGTGGTCAATTCATACATAAGTATTAGCATAATGATATATTATTAGTGGCCCATCAAGTAAAGTGCTACCCAAATATAGTAACCGCATGGCAAACATAAACCATTATGATTGATTAATGATGAACAAACATGGGATCAGTATGTAACTAACACTTGGCTTATGGTTAATTAATGTATTAGGAGTCTACTACTCCAAATCCCTCCCGAAGTAAAGTGTTACCAGATACAGTATGGCTAACTTTAATCGTACCATACAAAATCATCTCAATAAGAAATATAAACTGTCAAAAGATATAATTGGACCATTTCCATCAGGGAGCCTCCTTTATGTTGAGATGAATTAGGTAAAAGATCATTAACAAACAGAAAACAAAGCAGGAAGTTTGGTGACCTCGTCCAGCCAAGGTTGGGGGTTTCATTCCTGCACTGCGTGCTTTTAGTTCCTTCTGAAATCCATAACCTTGTGTTGAGGTGAACTGGCACCTCTAAATGTCCCTTTTGTGTGTGACAGTGACAGTCAGCATGCTCCCTGTCATGGACTGGTGATGACCTGCCTGGTCGGGACAGTGTTTCTGCAAAGTTTGACAATCCTCTACTTTCCATGCTCCACAATAATAAAGAATATATTATGAGGTTGAACTACAATAGAGTAATTACACTGGAAAGAATTCAGAAATTTGGACTTTAATCTAAATTATTATGCATGAGCCAGGGGTTCGCTGATTTTTATATAGTAGAAACTGGAAGTGAGGAGTTCTGTGTGGCCCTGTGTGACTAGTACACCCAATGGAGGGTCCCTTTCACAAACCCAGCAAAAAAAAACAGCTATAAAAATATTATATATGGGTATAGCTCTCAAAGCGCACTAAACAAGTTTTTCAGAACAATTCTTAGAAATCACTTTGACAATCCAGCGATGGTTAATTTCATAGGTGATGACAGATCTATGGGGTCTTACAGCAGTCGGCAAAGGAAAAAAATATGTAGACAGGTACAATATTAAAGTTCAATTTTAATAAACAGTAACAAACCTGGACATCTCATATAGTAATAGAGTAAAAACCAGGGAGGAAGGACAAAACAAACTAACTATGATTCATCCTCAGGTGATGTTACACGCGCTCAGCAGAGCGTTTCATTGCAGGCTGGACATCCCACACTTCTCATTAACATGTAGGGAGTATCACGGTGACAGCACTGCAATAAAAATGCCTTTACTTCATACAGCAGCCTCATGGAATCAAGGGAAAACAAGAGGATCACTTTATCTGGGATCACTTTATCTGGGCTCACATCAAGAGGATCAGTTTATCTGGGATCACTTTATCTGAGATCACTTTATATGGGCTCACATTAAGAGGATCAGTTTATCTGGGATCACTTTATATGGGCTCACATTAAGAGGATCAGTTTATCTGAGATCACTTTATATGGGCTCACATTAAGAGGATCAGTTTATCTGGGCTCACGTTTCAATCACTCTAGGCACCTTCCTGACAAACTGAAATGTTATAAGTAACTGTGACAAAGTGATTAAAATCAGTTATACAGAGACTAAAATAGATTCAAGCAGAGTAAAAAAAGTAAAAACCCAGAACTTATTGGGCATTACGGGCTGTTTAAAGGAAACATCTCAATACAGAACTGTTCTAACCGGAACTTTATATGCACTGAGCCACAAGTTCCGTTGAAAGAAATTTATAAGATCAGAAGTACACAAGAAGTAGACAGATATCATGAAATAATGGTCATGTTCTGCTTAAAAACATGACAGATGTAATAGTATCCCATTATTATGTGTTACTTACAACTTCATAATCATCAAAAAGTGAAATTATTAAGTCATGTCAGACAAGGATTGGTGTACATAAAGGGAGTTCATAGACACAGAAAAGGCTCAACCATGAGAATGGCAATTAACCTTTTGTTTAGATGAATGTGAGTTAAAATGGGTAACAAACAATAATGTCATTTAAAGCACTGCAATTTTTTCCTATGTGGTGTTCTTGGCATGTGATAATACTCTGATTCGAAGTTCGTTGATGGGACGTCTCAGCTGCTGAGCTGATGCTGATTTCCGCACAGGACATAAGACATGCCCTGATGTATCGATCCAGTGTTTCCCAATCCAGTCCTCAGGGACCCACATATGGTCCACATTTTCGCTCCCTCCCAGCTCCTTACTGGCACCTGGGAGTAAGCAAAAATGTGGACTGTCTGGCACGATCTGGCAGGGAGCAAAAATGTGGACTGTCTGGTGGGGAGCTGAGAGGGAGCAAAAATGTGGACTGTCTGGCAGGGAGCTGGGAGGGAGAAAAATGTGGACTGTCTGGCAGGAGCTGAGAGGGAGCAAAAATGTGGACTGTCTGGCAGGGAGCTGGGAGGAAGAAAAATGTGGACTGTCTGGCAGGAGCTGAGAGGGAGCAAAAATGTGGACTGTCTGGGAGGAGCTGAGAGGGAGCAAAAATATGATCTATTTGGTGGGGAGCTGGGAGGGAGCAAAAATGTGGACTGTCTGGCAGGGAGCTGGGAGGGAGCAAAAATGTGGACTGTCTGGCAATGAGCTGGGAGGGAGCAAAAATGTGGACTGTCTGGCAGGAGCTGAGAGGGAGCAAAAATGTGGACTGTCTGGGAGGAGCTGAGAGGGAGCAAAAATGTGGACTGTCTGGGAGGACCTGAGAGGGAGCAAAAATGTGGATTGGGAAGCTGGTGTACAGTGATGGTGAGGAGGTGCCTGACAGATGCTACGTACAGCTGATGTGGAAACATGAAGCGTTTTGTTCTCTCTTCCATGGAACTACATGTTAATATTTTCACATAAAATATTCCCCCTAATCCCAGATGAGCAGGTAGAAGATGGATGTATGAAATATGGTTATTTAAAATCCATATATGATACTGAATGCATTTTTAATGCTTGCCAATTAAAGTCCATGAAATGATCATAGTGACAAATAAACAGAAACATACATACAGTATATGTAATATGTGTTATATGCACCTATACACATATACTGTGTGTGTGTGTATGTGTGTGTGTATATATATACACACACTGTGTATATACTGAACATAATACAATATTAGTACTGATATAGTAGCATTATAATAATAACATGGAGGCAGGCTGTGTAAATTTATTATCAGTTCCATCTTTTGTAAAGTGTTAAATCATTAAACGTAATTAACATTCTTAGGTCATGATGTACCTAACCTTAATGAAATATCCATTTTAACTGCCCTTGTGTTAATAAGATCCACAGATTACAGAAATCCTTCGTTTTTTTCAGGCCCCCATAACGAATGAGTTTCTGCTTTTCATGTGGTCTTATCCCCTGATTGGACAAGGCTGACATCAAAACTGCAATTCCTGCCATGATCCGACTCCTTCTCCTTTCATTAAAACATATGCATATAATTCCAGGATCTTCTCCAATGTAAAGAATACTTCAATGCATATTGTTCAGCCTCCATTCTTTGTTTGCAGGTTGATATTTATTTATATTCACAGTTAAATCATCATGTTTGAGCTACCTCTATAAAAAAAAAAAAAAATCGCAAGTTTTGTTTCACAGCGTGCAGCCCCCCTATTTCCGCCACACTTGGAGTAAGATGCCCCCCCAGACCGTTGACCGCAGGGTCAGAGACATGAAAAGAAAGGGCCCCATTCTGGTAAGGCGGCAAATCATCCACACATTTCCAAACCATACCCCAAGTTACACTTATTCTGTGTGTGTGAGTGTTTCACAGATGTCAAAAATTTGTTTCCATTCCTCATCAAGACTGTGATAAAGCCAGCTAACTCTACTGCATTCCGGCGTCGTGGTGGGGGCCTTTAAACTGCCCACATAAAGACAAATGCATATCTATGCCACAAAATTAAAATCTTCCGTGGATCAACATAACGTTCCTGGTTTCGTATTCCATGCATTCAGAAGTTCCCGATCCCATTTCTCAGACACTTTGTTGAATATCTTTTCGTTAGGTGCCCATTTGCATTTTCTGATACGTGAACTTCACAGTCAGCCAGATGTTAATGCTGCCAGTGGCATTTCAGAATAATGAGATCCATGAGCTACAGTACGAGGTTCATGTCTTTAGCAGCATGGAAGAAAATACAGTGGTACCTTAGTTTGCGAGCATAATTCGTTCCGGAAACGTGCTTGTAATTCAAAGCACTCATATATCAAGGCAAATTTTCCCATAAGAATTAATGGAAACTCAGATGATTCGTTCCACAACCCTAAAATATTCATATAAAAATGATTAATACAAAATGTAAAACAAATTAACGTACACTTTACCTTTGAAAAGAATCGTGGATGGTGTGAGGGAGACGAGAGAGAGGAGAAGAGGAGGGTTATTTTGTAGACAGTTTGTTGATTTTCACTTTAAATAACGGAATCACTGCTATCTGTTGGCTCACTGGAATCTTTTTCTTTTTGTGTGATTTTAACAAGGAACCTATCCAATGACAGCTGCGTTTGTTTCCTTTTTGATTTGACGGAAATGTGGACAGATTCATTGCTGGCACTGCTACGATTCGGGTGGTGCTTTTCTACTAAATTTTGACTATACGAGTGAGGCACGCCGACCGAGACCGAGCATGGGAGACGATTACCCACAATCCCACAACGAAACAGAGAGAGAAGAACCATCGGCCGTGATCATGTGACAGACAAAGTGTACGCCCCTAATACGTAATACTCGGTTTCCAAGTCAAAATTTATGAAAAATCTTTGCTCGTCTTGTGGAACACTCGTAAACCGCATTACTCATAACTCCGAGGTTTCCCTGTTTACCAGTTAGCCTAAAACATAATATCACCCAATGGTTGCATCAGTGTGTCACTCAACAGCTGATGGTACATCAATCACATGTTATGCCAGGAGGTGAGTGTTATGTCAGTGTTGATCTGTTTAGTTTTCATAATGTAACTTTCTTCAAGTTTGTCTCGCCTCCAAATAGTTACGTCTCAGAAATGGGAAGGAAGTAGCTGTTTGGGGCTGCAGGAATTGTTCTGCTTACAGGCAGCTTTATAACACAAACAATGTCCGTCCTGTTTGACAGTAAAATCAACTTCCTTTTGAACAATTAATTTAGGATCTAAGCAGACACTTTGAGGGAGATTCTTACAGGGTAACTGTGTTTGTTAAATCTGTCATACCGAGGGATGAAATGTTGTATAAGCTGGTAAGTAGTTCAATGGTTTGTGAAGCCTGAATTTCAAAATATCCAGATGCTACTTTTCTTTTTTTTTTTTTACGTGTTGTTGGGTACAAGTGTAGGGTGGATTTGTGAATGACTCATCTGTAGTGTTTCCTCCACAGAGTGACCTGGTCCACACCATTGGGGAAAGTGCCGTCCTGGGGGCGGACGGGGTGGTGCTTTGGGGTTCCTCGGAATATGCCCAATCCCAGGTGGTCATATCCTCACCCTCACACCTTCACATGTCCATGATACAGCAGTAAATGGTCACCCAAGGGTTACGTTTAAACTTCTATGAGTGTATATTATCACTACTGTAGCATGTCTTACTGACCCCCATAATGCATCCAGGCACACTGGGGTGTGTCGCTGAACTCCATGTCAGGACTGATTTTGCATGTGAATAATAAGATCAGAAGAAACATTTACCCAAGGGTTAGAAGGAATTTAGTATCTGATTCCTTGTTTATGATCCCAGAGGAACTGTTTGGAAGTGAAGAGGTACATAGACGACTCCTTGGGTCGTTATGTCGTCAATGTGACTTCAGCAGCCAAACTCTGCAGCAAGGCCCTATGCAAGAAGAACGGCAAATGTGTTAGGAAAAACCTAGACTCTGGTGCTATGCTGCACCTCAACCCCCGCTTCTTCCACATCCAACGCAACCTGGGGTCCCAGGGGCCTCACTTTAGAATTAGCGGCCATCTCAGCCACGACGATATCTTGGACATGAAACACAAATTCACCTGTCGGTGCTACCAGGGTTGGACGGGAGTCTTCTGTGAGGAGCCCAAGAGATTCCCCCTCCCCCAGCGCCCACGGCACAATTTGATGGAACTCTTGGCCATTCTTTCCCTTCACTTGTCTCATTTTTCTGTGCTCCTCATCTTTTGTGTCATTGTCAAGTGTCTCCTACAGTGGAAGGTGGCCTCTCATTTTAAAGCCTCCACAGTAGGTCAGAGTCACTGACCGAATCCTGTTCCATGCTGAAGTATTGAAACAGTAGATACTTCTAATAAAATGAAAAATGCATTTTTTTAAGTTCTATTGGTTTATTCATCTGTTTCATGAAGCAAAAATATCTGATATCAGAATGAAATTAGTATAACTAACACTCAAAGGCCATTGTGTATTTTTGCTGACCCATATCACTCAGAAAATGTTTCATCATCAGAAACTGCCCGTGTAAAGGAGCGATATCCAGTATGATTATATGCTGTTTTCTTTGTAGAATCCTTTGTAGAATTTTGTATTTTTCCATTATCTTATCTAGAGTTTCTTTAATAAAAAGCTTTTAAATGATTTCTTTTCAAAGCTTTCTAACTACAAGAGAAATCTTAATGTTGATGAGTGAAAGACAATGTTGCCTAATGTAACTTCTATAAAAAGTTAAACATTTCTGATTTATGTCAGATGCATCACGGAGTACATTACCTGTAACCAGTCACACGAGAAAAAGTGTTTTGATGAATACTGTACCTCTTTGGTTTAGGGTTGCCATTGGGGTTAGAGCTAGCATTAGCGTTTGGATTGCCATTGGGACATGAGGCAGTAATTGGCACAGTCACCTCACACCTCCTGCCTGTGTTAATTTTCTTATAGAGTCATTGTATGTGACTGTGTATTTGCTAGGTTACTGTGTGTTGCTCTGATCCCTTGCCTTTTCTCATTCCCTAACCTTGTTTCCTTTTGGTTTCTAGTTGTTAGTCAAGTCAAGTCAAAGTAAACTTTATTGTCATTCCAACTATACAATTCTCCTACTCTCCAACTATACAATCTCCTAGCTCAATTTGAAGAACAAACAAACAAATACTACAGGCCACACAATAAACAGACCTACATGGTGACTACAATTCAGCACAGAAGTAAATCTTGCACACAGTAAATAGTGCTCAAAGTTAAAAATCTCAAAATATTGCATATTACTTAAATATAATGTAGAAACTTAGTCATCAAAAATAGCAGTTAATTACGGCAGAATCCTTATTTATTCTATTTCCTTGTTGTCATTAATAGTTTATTGTCTTGGTGTTTTCCTTGATTAGGACCACTTCTTGTTAGTGTAATCTAATCTTGTTTATAAACCCCTTTGATCTCAGAGCTGCCAGTGTATTGTCACTCTCTTCCTGCCTGCAAAACGCCATGACAGGTTAGAACTTACAGTAGAGTTAGGGTTGCCTTAAGGTCAAGAGTTCTGGTTTGTGTTAGTTGCTAGGTGGGGTTATGGCTAGAACTGTGCTGATTATACGGAATTGCTAGAAATATACATTTCTGAGGCTGGAGCCATGGGGAGCAGCCCAGGCATATCATGCCAAGGAAATCTTATAGGTACGAGGTGGATAATCCTAACCCTAACCAACAAAGACCATGTGATCTCTGTAGATGCCCTAAATCCTCAGGCTCGATAAGCACTAGGGAACAGATCTATTTTGGAGAGTGTGTGCATGTAGATACAATTTTATTGATTGTTTTATGTGCTTGTGTGTCTATTGGAATACAATGCATAGGACAAGTGGGTATAGAAGATGGATTTTAATGTTTAACTTTATTGTTGATAGGAAAAACACTTGGCTGGTTTCAAACAGCCAGCTAAGTCTGCGTTACAAAGTGAATGATGAAAACGTGAATACTTTGCACACAGTAGACCAAACCACCCTCTGCGTTGTCACAATGGGCTGCCAGGAAGATGCCTTTGTGATGGGCTCTCTCTGTAGGGTAGCGCTGCTGAGTCAATGGCGTGAAATCGCGGCCCTCGTAACTTTGCCCCCTGTCTCTCAGCATCTTACCAACATGACCACTTTTACTGGGTTGCTGCGTTTGGAACAGTAAATCAGAAAAAGCAACACATTCGCCCATTGAGGTTACTCCTCGGATTTTCCCTTCATACAGCTGTATGTTTACAGAAGGAATGACTAAAACTTGACAGTATATTAAGCTATTGTTCTGACTAACAGCGTTAGACTAACAGGCCGCTGCCCTTAGCTGCTGTGCTCCCCGGTACTACCCTGCTTCCCCCCCCCCCCCCCCCCCCCCCCCCCCCCCCCCCACCCCCCCCCCCCACCCCC
>JAABNY020000108.1:13868154-13882835 GCA_015164015.2 Brevimyrus niger
TGACTAACCTGGCATTACTGGGTGAGTCTCCATTCTACCATGTCTATGACTAACCTGGCATTACTGGGTGAGTCTCCCTTCTACCATAACTAAACACTGCTTTGCAATACTGACAGAGGTCTGCATTTTCATTCACTTTTTTTCAGTCACGTTCTCCTATCAAATGATGGTTTCGCTCTTTATTTGTATCCTCGTCCTTCACACACGGTCACACTTCCACTACATTACTGAATAACCGATTGGAAAATTTTGATGATCTGCAGACACTGTGCTTGGATTTGCCTAGTATCTCTGCTAAGACCAATACACAAAAGGTATGTCAACTCAGGATTTTTCATTATTGACCACTAGATGGCAGCCTAAAGCAAATTTCCCCTAAAATCCCCACGTTCATTTCTGATCTTGTTTCTAGCTCTAAAAGCTGTGTGTGAAATGGTATAATGGTGTAAGTGAACACTATGGCCTAATTGGGAAATGTTTTTGCAAAGTGTTTTCCCATCTGTCCAGAGCTATGGCATTTCCCTCTGGGAATTCTGCATAAATATGCAGAGCGCAACACATTGTGCGCCGATTCAGAGATACATCATGCCGTTTTCTTGTGAAAGAAAAAAAATAAAAAATTGATGTGAGAAGTGAAGGGCAGGCAGCCTGAAGCTCGGTACTGAACCAGCGATTTCTGCTTACTGGTGTGGAGGTTATGGATAAGCAAACAGCTTCGGCGTAAAGCCCCCGCTTGGAAGGGAGTGAGAAGTAAAGGGAAGCTTCCTCTGTGATCTTCATTCAAGCAGAGCAGCATTTAAGCAAATTCACGTAGTTGTCAAGGCAGAAAGAGTGCAGCACTAGCTGTCTTTTTCACAGCAGAGGTACAGAGGTTTCGTATTTTTCAGGCCCTCATACAGCAGTGCATGTAGAATGGTCAACTGGATGTTGTGGTCCCTCTCGTACAGATACGAGTAAGAGACCAGGGTTCGAATCACGACCCCAAGTATCTCTTACACTTTTTGTTTTTGGTCACGTTTTACTTCTTGTATAAACCACTGTTCTAATTTGATAAAATAACAATCATTCATAGACATGGTAGCAGAGGGACTCCCCCAGTATTGGTTATTAGCTATTTTGTTTTACATAAATGGAATGATGTCATCGTTTTACAGTACTCAAACTCACAAAGGAGTGAACAGCAGCAGGTCTAAATCACATTCCGGCAAGCTCTCTGTCTGTGCTTTCATCCTCTGCCCTGACGGCATCCAAAACAACTGTGTGCCTCCCATTAGGTCTCATCGCCACATAATATGCCAGCGTGGATGGGGTCGGGGGGCGGAGCCAAACCAGCAAATGGGGACACTGTCGGTCCATCTCAGATCTGCCAAGCGGATTCAATAGCGACATACCAGAGCCCAAAAATCAGAGAGCCAGTTGATGTACTCAGATCTAGCAAGAGGGACCCTGCGCAGACAGACACGCCGGCCAGGCCTTCGCGGGGAAGGTGAGTGCTGGGCTGGACGTACAGACAAGGAACGTCTAAGAAGTGCGGCGGGTCACTGTGTTATGGCACGTCTTGCTGGGGGATCCCTAAAGGGATTTTTCAGTAACTTTCCGCTAAAAGCACATTTCAGTTTTATCCGGCTGTATGGAAATTCCGGGTATGAAAAGAATGGGTCTTAGAAATGATTCAGAGGCAGAGATGGGCCCAACACGCATAATGGTTCAGCTTTTAAGGAAACCATCGTGTCATGTGGGAATGACATTCCCAGACTCAAAGACGGGGGCTAGACCACAGGGGAGGGTTAGGGCCCCCAAGTCTGGCGATGTGGAAATTATCGGCCCGCCGGCAAGGCATGAGCGCCCGTGTTGGCAGACTGTGTTGCCCCTTGCTTAGCAAAGCCAGGTAGATGATGGAATCTGTTTTGCCAATAGACACCTTCTCGTAGGCTTGTGCTTCTGCCCATGTTGTTTGGCACATGCAGGGAGGCGGGGTTACCACAGGTCATCAATAACCAGCTGACTAAGCTTTGAGGAAAAGCCATAATGGGCTGCGTCTGTCTGGCGGCGAGCTTGGGGCAGGCTGTGCAGCCCACATGTCTGTGGTCATGGAGTCGCGGCCATTATCAATGCCTAATTACTCTGTCTCTGCCCGATGTGATAGAACTCGACAGCCAGAGAATAGTCCACTCTTTCAGGTCCAAAAGCTTACAGGTATCGCGGCACTCTTCAGAAACCAAATTTTTTAAAATTTCTTAGGTTATGTAGACAGGTTTCTGTGCAATGTCATAGCAGACATGTACAGTACATGTGCAACTAGGGGACAGAAAGCAAAACTTTTTAATGCATAAAGCAGAGATAAGGAGTTGTTGTGCAGGAAGATGCACAAACCACAGAATAAGTGCTGTATTCCGAGCGGATCACGTCAGGCGAGAGAGTTGTATATATCAGGCTGTTTCATTGCTGGCCACTTGGTCATATCTAAGATCCATTCATGGTCAGGAATAGCGTAGGGATCTGGTGATTTCACACCATTGCTGAAAAGGAATTTATTGTGCTAATCGGAGCATGCAGAGCTGCGTAGGCCCTCAGGGTAACCTGTGCCGGCCATTCCCCCAGGGTAACCTGTGCCGGCCGTTTCCTCAGAGCAGTGTGCTTACAGTTAGGACGCTGTAGCTGTCATCAGAAGGTCACTGGTTCAAACCCCACTCTTGGCCTTTAACCCCGATATATATACTGTACAGTGGTACCCCAGAACTCGAACTTAATCCGTTCAGAACTCCGGATCGTATCCTAAAAAGTTCGAGTTCTGATCAAATTTTCCCCATAACATTTATTGGAAGACCAATTAATTGGTTCTCGGCCCCAAAAAATTACACCTAAATATGTTTTTTTTTTTAGCATTTAAACACATAATGAGCCGGATAAAACCAGAAGAGCATAAACTGTACTAAACACATCTAAGCACATTTATCAATACAGTAATTTGTCCATTTTACCTAAACAATATGTAAAGCCCCGATCATCCGCTCCTTCTGTGTGCCACACCCCCTCGTCAACCCTGTGTGGAATCCTCTTGTGATCAGCTGTTTCTGGTTGTTGTCATTACTCATCTCTATTTCATCCGCGTTTAAGTTTGTTTCCCAGTTCGGGCATTGTATTGTCCGTCTGGGTTTTGCCTGCCTTAACTGTGATTAAATCCAGTATTCCCCGATACCCTGATGTCTGTGCCTTTGTATCTGTTCTCTCCGCGCTTGGCACGACAATATCATTTTAATTAAATGTATTAATGGTTTATTATTAATATAAAAATAATTATTAGGAAATCTTCATTTTTAAATGCACTTATTGCACAATAATAATTACTGTTACTGTCTATCATTGTCTAAATGTATTTTTACTCTCTAAATATATGTATTCAGCTAGTGTAAACCCGCGTACAAGTTATGTTTGGTCGGTGTTCACGGTTTGACTTCTGAGATTCAGATCGAGTTCTATATATATAATATAACACACACACACACACAGTGGTACCTCGGTTTTTGAACTCATTAGAACTAGAACCAACCAGTTTGAAAAAAAAAAATACCTAGAACTCCATCTGAATCTCAGAAGTCAAACCGTGAACACCGACCAAACATAACTTGTACGCGCGGAGAAATGACTCACGCGGCATATCTCTCAGCAGAAACAAAGGTTAACGCTTCAGTCTCAGCTTCACTTTTGCTGTGATAGCATATAATATAACACACACACACACTGTACAGTAGGCCTTATTATTTCTAAATGACCCCAGATGCAGCCAGGATTCAACGCATATGAACCATCACAATAAGTGTGGCTCTTAAACAGACCAAACTATTCGCAGTATTTCAATTACACACATGTGTATGATATGCTGTGGTTATGTCCTTGCCACAGACCAGAAAATAAATAAATAAAAGATGCAAACAAGGGACTTTCAAGTTTAATTTTCACTTAAGTTCTTCCAAAACTTTTGCGGGAAAGAGGAAATCATTTCAGAAATGTCTTGCCAGCTGAATGTAATTACATTTCATATTCTTAAGGGGTTTTTACATGTTGGAAAAACACCACAGAAAAATGTTAGGTGTATTTGTCTGCATTGACCAAAATAAAAAACATGGATAAAAAACATTTTTGAAGAATATTAATTTGTAGTTTATAAGCAAAGAATCATGTTACAGACTTTATAAATGTTACGAGTTTGTATATCGGCAGAGACTTCTCTTTGGAAAGGGTGGAGTCGGTCATTAAGTGTGATCTAACCACAAAGTGGTGTCCGCTTCTTGTTACTGCTTGTGAACCTGAAAGTGGCCTGAGCTTCATAAGGATCTGTACCCAGCATGCGTCTGCTTTTAATCACTGGTGTTGGCCTTAACGTTGCCTTTCAGTTGCTCCTATTTCTAGAAACAAATCTTGAAGCAGATGAATTGTTTGCCAGAGAGACTCATGTTTTCTGGGGGGTCCATTTGTCTGCTTTCGTGGAGGCGGAACAAAGCTTGGGGGAGTCGGCCCAAACCCCGTCTCGTTTTTTTTGCTCAACCACCAGGCAAATTGAAGCCTTTCACTAAATGGCTAATTTTCTCTGTCAGCAGCTAATGAAAGAATTTATAGCAGTTTACAGTAACTCATGGAAAATAAAAGTTTACTCATCAGTGCAGTATGTTGGATGTGAGAATTTTTGTGGAAATAACTTTATTCTTCACTAAATGTCAATAAACGTTGTTCAGTAATGAATGTTTTTGCTGGCAGACGTGTGCTAATCCAGTAAGAATAAAGACTTTGCATCACTGCATGTCCCCAGCTGAGTGTGGCCTCACCGCTGCTTAAGACGCGGCTCCTGTGAACCCTGGTGAGTTTTCACGTTTCCCTTCTGCGGCCACATCAGTCGTCGTGAATCCTAGCAACCAGCGAGTTTCTTACATGGTGGACAAGAAACAAATGTAACATGTAAATTTGGGGTTTGAGTCCAGTTTCCACTGCAGTCTGATTGGGGTGGGAGATCTTATGTAAGCAAGGCGAAGAAAGTGCAGGGATTGGTGGCAGCTGGGTAAGAGGTGCATTTCACAACAAACTTTCAAAAGGAAAAGTGATTGTAGCCTTTGTTTACGATGATATTGTACAAACCAATGTTTAGACAGACCTGAAGGAGTCTTTTGGAAATTTTCTCAGTTGCAAGTCAGGCAGGGAGGTAGGCTGGGTAGGAATCCGTTTATTACATGCATGCAGGGTAGACCAGCACCATTCCTTCTAGGTTTCAACAGGAAGAACTCAAGCATACAATGACTGATAGCTTGCTTTGCTAGGGGAAGGCCGTCTTTCTTCAGCTGTTGATTAAGAGCTTAACCACTTCCCTAGAGCCTAGCTATCCTTAGCGTTTGCTATTTATGTTTCTGCGTCACCAAGTGTCTCAAGCTATTTGTCGTATTTAGTTCTGTTTTTCACTCGAAGTTCGTTGTTCTCAGGATATGTTTTCTTCTTGCTCCACAGCCATTAAGTTGTCCAAGGGTCTGCAAAGGTTGAGAAAACGAGCTCTGATCAGTCCTTGAAGTTTGTGATGTAGGTTCTCACTGGCAGTTAAGGTTAAAAAAATATTGTCTAAATTTTTTTTCAGTCTAGAATATAGCAGCTCCTTTATGGTTATTAACTTTATGTTTTGTCAGTAATAAAATAATAATAATAATGTTAGCAACTGCATAGTATCTTTCCCCGAGAACAGAGAACCGTTTGTTTTATGCAATTTTGCATAGTTTGGCCTTCAACCACCAGTCCCCCCCTCCCCCGCAACAGTCTTACACAAATACTTTCCATTATCACTGCCAAGTGAACCCACTGTTGTGCTTATTTTTCAGAAAGGTTCTTGTTCCTTTTCTTTCAAATTCATTTGGAGGGCCACTAATTGGTCTATGCCTGTCCTGGGGTCATGAAGGCTGCCCGCCTTGTGCTAATTGGCCAGCTGGCAATAGCTGTTTGTTTGGGGGTGGGGGATGTGAAGCCTGCCCAGACCCCGCTGCTACGCCAGCGACCCTTCATCGTGGTCTGGAACGCGCCCACTGAGGCCTGCCGTCTGCGTTTCCACGTCGACCTGGACCTGCGTGTCTTCGACATTGTGGCTAACCGCAACGAGACCCTGAGTGGCCCCAATATCACCATCTTCTACCACACTCACCTGGGCCTCTATCCCTATTACTCTCGCAAGCGACTACCCATCAACGGCGGTCTGCCCCAGAACCAGAGCCTCGTCAAGCACCTTGGCAAGGCCCATGCCGACATTGGCAGCCTCATTCCATGCAGGGATTTCCGGGGCTTGGCCGTCATCGACTGGGAGAACTGGCGACCCCAGTGGGTACGCAACTGGGGCTCCAAGGATATTTACCGCAACAAGTCCAAAGAGCTGACGAGAAGCCTTCACCCGCAGTGGCCTGAGAGTAAAGTGGAGAAGGAGGCCAAGGGGCATTTTGAGAGGGCCAGTCAGTCCTTCATGAGCTCCACCCTACTGTTGGCGAAAAGCCTGCGGCCCGATGGCCTCTGGGGCTTCTATCTGTTCCCGGAGTGCTACAACTATGGCTACAAGCGGCACCCATGGCGCTACACTGGCGAATGCCCCAGCGTGGAGCATGTCCGCAACGATCACCTAATGTGGCTGTGGAGGGCGAGCACTGCCCTCTATCCCTCCATCTATCTGGACTATGAGCTTAAGTCTACGCCCAACGCTCTCAAGTTCGTCCACTACCGTGTCAAGGAGGCCTTGAGAATCGCCTCCCTTGCCCACAGTGACTACATGCTCCCAGTCTATGTCTACTCCAGGCCCTTCTATGCCTACACCTTCCATGCACTCTCAGAGGTAAGGACAGTGGCAGTGCACACGCAGTCCTCTACAGTCAGCAGGACATGGTGGGTGCCACCGTATGAAAATACCGTGGTTTATGGTACCTTGGTTTGCAAGCATAATTCGTTCCGGATGCTTGTAATCCAAAGCACTCGTATATCAAAGCAAATTTTCCCATAAGATATAATGGAAACTCAGATGATTGGTTCCACAACCCTAAAATGTTCATATAAAAATGATTAATACAAAATATAAAGTAAAATATATGTAAAACAAATTAAAGAACACTTTACATTTGAAAAGAATCGTGGATGGTGTGAGGGAGACGAGAGAGAGGAGAAGAGGAGGGTTATTTTGTAGACAGTTTGTTGATTTTCACTTTAAATAACGGAATCACTGCTATCTGTTGGCTCACTGGAATCTTTTTCTTTTTGTGTGATTTTAACAAGGAACCTATCCAATGACAGCTGCGTTTGTTTCCTTTTTGATTTGACGGAAATGTGGACAGATTCATTGCTGGCACTGCTACGATTCGGGTGGTGCTTTTCTACTAAATTTTGACTATACGAGTGAGGCACGCCGACCGAGACCGAGCATGGGAGACGATTACCCACAATCCCTCAGCGAAACCCAGAGAGAAGAACCATCGGCTCAGTTGTGATCACGTGACGCTCGACAGACAAAGTGTAAATGTAATACTCGTATTGCAAGATCTTGCTCGTTTATCAAGTTAAAATTTATTTTTAAAAAATGGGCTCATCTTGCAAAACACTCGCAGAGCAAGTTACTCACAATCCAAGGTTTTACTGTACTTGCCTCTCTTAAACCAGGACTTGCTCGGTTTCCAAGTCAAAATTTATTAAAAATCTTTGCTCGTCTTGTGGAACATTCGTATACCGCGTTACTCGTAATCCGAGGTTCCACTGTACCTACAAAGTGAAGCAGCTTCCCTAAAAAGCAGTACTTGTAATTCCAGGACTTTTTCCTATATAGTGGACAGAAACGTCAAGTACAGCCCTTTGGTTATCATCACTGACACGAGGTCTCATACCCATTGACATTCAAGAGGAAACCTGCCAACAGATCACAAGACATTATCACACATCACATTCAAAAATCATAACTGAAGATGATAAATATGTCCCCAGAGAGCAGAGAATCCCAAAAGACCATGAGAAAATAAAGACATGATTTAGGCAAAAGCTTTTTTCAACGTCTGCAAATATCTGGCCGATACACAAATGCGTAACACTTCCATGCAAAGCTCTTTTTCTCACTGTTCATTTCAAAATCATATCATTAATAATGATCGCAACGCATTTTACCAAAGCCAGGTCTAATAATCAGATTATCTCTTCATCCTCTGCGTGCTAATTCAGCTGGACTTCAAGGGTTTAAGAAAGCACCCTTTATTAAATCTTCTTTCTGTAATCCCATTGGGAACTTATAGCTCTGTACTAATTCCCACTTGTCTGATCAAGTAGAATACTGCTTCAAAGACTAAGTTCAAAAGTGAAACATCTCTATGGAAGCGTGAGGCCTCACAAGATGGTGTGAAGTCTCACAACTAGGATTTTACACATGCTTTGTTTCAACATCCACTTTTAATGACACTGCTTTCCAGTATTATACATCATGAGACTGATTACTGTGGTTAAAACATTTAAATGAGGAAAAATATTTGGTTATATACTGATTCCATGAATTTACTGATATTAATGTAACAGGTCATGTATGTCATGCAATTATTTTATCTGTCTATGATTTGTATTTCAGTAGTAACTGAGTTATTAAATTACTTGTGTCACCTCAAGTAAAGTGTTACCAAAAATGTTTATATAATTTGTTGTAGAAAGTTGGTCAAAATATAAATAGCATGGGTTCTTTTAATTTGTATTCTCTTTAGATCTAGGAATCGTGTTATTACTATAATGATATTCTGTGGTTTGCCAGTTAACCCCAGTTACTAATTTGACCAGAGGGGGATAGCTAGCTCTATACCCCCCTCACAGCTAAGCTCCTAGGGTAATCTGTCCGATTCAATTTCTGACTTCTATAATTCACTCAGGAGGGCCACTCTGATAGATCAGTCTTTAGTAACAAACAGCAGTCATCATCCTCAAAATGTTCATCAGAATTCACTCTGGTGGTGACCTCCGGTAAGCAGGCCTCACCCAGCATCACCTTAGACCCCGCTGGCTCCCTTTCGCTTTCTTTGACCCCAATATCACACTACATCCCAGTTCTAGCTGCTGTCCTAAAGCCTCTGATGGCCATTATGTAGGAGATCTGAAAACAGCACGACTTCTTGAGCTGGGCAGTAGTTGGATAGTTTGTAAGCTCACATACCTTTTTATACCATCACATCCGTAAGGGAAGGCCAGCCCACCACCTGTGATATTCGCATACTGACAGGCCCCAGATGTGCATCTCCAAATCCTACCAGACCAAAGCACCTCCACGTGCTCAACCGGAGACACAAGCACACGACCATCGGTGTGCAGATAACATATGAAGCATGATGTGATGACGCCAGAACAGAGGAAGACTCCAGTTCTGCTCTATGTACCAGGGAACCTTTCAGCACAAGTCTCCTTAAAAATACCTTAACATTTTTTAGGATATATTATGTAGCCTTTCTGTGGATCAACATGACAGCTGTTGATGTAGCACTGTAATACAAACACTTTATGCAATTTATTACTTACAAAGAGGCACTGAATCCCCCTAACTTTGGTGTACCTCTGGCTTCCATGCCTGGGCTGGGTATCTTGAAGTCATGTTTGCATTTTGAATTTCAGTCTGACTGAGCTGCCATATCGGATTCTTGACATTAGTTTAAATATTGTCAAGCAATAAATAAAATTATGCATCGGTTTAGAATAACCTGAGTAAATAATTAAGACAAAACTTTTAAACACTCACTCCGGGCTCACTTTGTTAGCCTTATGAACTGTCAGACAGACTAAGAAAACAATTTAAAGTTGTGTTTGGCCTGAAAGTCAAAACTAAGGGGGCTTTTTAAAGTCTGATAGTGCAGCTGCAAGATATAAACCTTTTCTGTAGCTTCCCCCCCTGCCCTGAGCTGTCATTTTTAAAAATGAAAGACACCTGGATCTCGGTGCAGGTAAAGAAATACTGGCAGAGGAAACAACGTGTGATTTTGATTGAGGCGCACTGCCAGCAAGCATGAAACAGCTGTCTGGGGAAGCGAGGGAGTCCGCTTGGGGCTACGGCCAGGATTTCCCTCATCACCCCAGCACCTGTCTGCGGTAGGGTTACGGGATGCAGGCAGGTATCTCTCACAGATCATGTTGACGGACACAGAGCTCAGCAATGTCTGTGCAGAGCTGAATGACACGTTGTGAGGCTGAGTGGTGTGTTGGTGGAAGTTCTGGGGGATTTTTTCCCCCTGAGTTAGATAATTACAGAGCCATACTATCGTCACTATATGACCACCAAACACACATCAGGCAAACAGGTTGAAGGACCTACATTTAGAAATGAATCATTGAGAACAATAAAAGCTGTTCAAGTTATGTTAACCATCACCATGCTGATGGGCAAACAAGATGTTAATTTGAATACAGGTAAATATAGTAAATAAAATCAATATTGAACATTAAAGAAAGATGCTAGTTTCTTTCGCACAAACTTGATATACCTTAGAAGTTCTAAACAGATGTGTAATTGCAATCATTGGAGGAACCAATAATACAATTAGAGATGCAAACAGATTCTTTTACAAAATGCATGTTGCCCATAAAAGCAGTTATCAGACTCCTTTAGTAAACTGCCTGTCTGTATAAGGCGTAGTAGGTGGCCCCTTTAATGGAGATCACATTCTGATTTCTTGGCAATAGGTTTACTTTTTTTTTTCCTCCTCGCATAACCCATATTTAACCAGTCAGATGGAATTCAAATAATGAGCTCCTTGACTTTGTGCTGAAAATGGAGAGGTTCTCTTGACGTCCGGGAACATTTAAAGTGACTCAGTGAGCCAGTGAGCCCTGAGGTCCGCGCCGTCGCCAGAGCGGAGAAAATAAAGGCACAGACACCTGCAACACGCCTGGCCAAAGTACTAGTCAGAGACGTAAATGACATGGGGCAAGACTGTCGACGATGGCAGAAGGAACATGAGCCAGTAGTAGTCATGTTCTTTTAGAGGTAAACACACAGCTCTGAAAAAATAGGAACCAAAATATTTCAGAGTAGTGACTATGAGAAGCAACAGGTCATTAAAAACACATCTTGGTGGCTTCTGTAAGAAAAAGTTCTGCAGCCCCACAAAGACGCAAGACAGAGAATGGTGAAGGCCGGGGCTGACGTGGAAAGGGAGGGCGCGTCTGCAATTTTTATTTTGGCCACATGGTGGAGGCATTTTTTTCCTAGAATTGAATAAGTGAGCATGAACGGGCAGTAGATCGGTCTAAATAAATACACAGGCAAACATATAGAGATATGCTGCTATAATATTCATAAAATATATAAAACACTGAAATTTAACACCATTTAGAATTTAATTTTAGCTTTACAGTTCATTGCAGATACAGAAAGGCTTTCCTGCTCTGTTGCAATCCCATGCATCATAAGATTGTTCAACGGCGTCATTTTGAGAACCACTTTTACCTGCCATATTAAACGTGTTGGTTGCGAAAACTGATGCCGTGGGTTATATAGCTCAGTAAGGGCCAGCATACATGTGCAGTACAAAGACGGCGATAGGAGGTATCAGCACAGGAAATAGTATAAATAGGTGTTAAAGCGACGAAAAAGGCAGCAAACATCATCCCAGTGTAAAGTTATCAAGCACATATATTTGGTATATTGGACATTTATTATATTTAAAATCTAAACTTGGATGAAACACACCTTGTTCCATATCAGCTAAAGATGCCTGTAAGTTATATCATTACACCTTTGCATTTTTGACAAAGAGAATATTGTGTTTAAAAATATTATATTCCACTGAAGTTCTCAAAGACAGTAATTTTCCATTTCTTCTCCCAGAAGCAATAACCTCTGGGGAAAACTATGTTAAATTTCTGGCAAGATTACTTCTGGGGAGAGTTAACAGAAAGTTCTTCATGTTTAGGATTAATACCAAAAAGAAATCCTGGTGGGAGAATCTTTCATCTGTGTTTGGCCAAGGCTATGTTCTTCCAAGGAGAAGAAACTACCTGGTGAAAAGTCTAAGTACAGGATCTGCAGTCAAGCAAAGGCCTTTGGGCCATATCTACTGTAACACCTTCACAGAGGCGAAAAAAGATGGATCATTCAGCAGCTCTGTAAAAAAACATCTTTAGTGGGACATGGACTTTCATGTTTTCCATCTCTCCTTTCAGGAGCACCAAGGGACTAGCAGTGTTGACAGAGTGGAAGGAAGAACCTCCTGAGGGCTTTGGAAAAGGGCCCGATTTGGCCGCCCAGTTTCACAGGGATGCAGGTCCATCGTGGGTCACATCAGGTGATCCCACATAGGCTTATATACAGGGAACACATTTAAATATCCAAAAAATATCCATTAGTAGAAATTCAAAAGTAGTGAAACTATTTTTCACCTGATTTCAAAATTCATTTTAGAAGATGACCATGCAGCAGAAGTTAATAATGTTACATTACAAGTGATAAAAAAACATCTTTTAGATACTTTAGTTATTACCAGTGTACTTTACCGTAGGGTTAATGTGTTCAAGAGGACCTGCAGTGTCACTGATACACAGCGACTGGCAGCTACCAGCTAGGATAGAGGTCAGATACACAGTGATTTTCTGTTGGTGATGTTCTTTAAAAACAAAAAAAAAAAACATTTTAGTTCCTTCCCAAACCCATCTGTTCCAGTTGAAACAGATCCGATGTCTCTTTGCATTGAGTTGGACCGCTTCCGACGGTCCCAGAAGCTGGGCAGGCTTGCCCCAAAAGTGAGGATCCCATACGGTAATTCTATATCAATAAAACAACCATCGTAGACGGGATCCAGTGTGCTCTGCGTTAGGGCCAGTCAGAGTCCAGGCTTCTGCTTCTCCTCACCCCTCTGTGAGAGGGGCGGCAGGTTACGGAAAGCCCATTAATCCTTGGGCCAAATGGATCCATCCAGCACCCAGGTGCTGATGAGGCTCTACAGTCACCGCCACATTCCAGGTCTGATGTTTAAAGCCAACGTCTCAGTACATGTGGGGGGGGGGGGGGGGGGGGGCACTGTGCTTTTTGGCCCCTTTCTCAAGAGCAGAGAGGGCAAACTAGGTTTCACACTGGGAAATATAATCCAAAGACATCAGGGAAGATATTTTCTCTGTATGTTTTTTGAAATATGAAAAAGATCTTTATGGTGAATGAAAATCAATATAATAAGGGGGATACAGAAAAATGCCCAGAACAATTCAAACATGCAGTAATTTATTACTACTTCTTTCATTTTTTTTATCAAGGCACCTGAATCTGTTGTGCTGGCAGCTCCTACATATACCACACGGAACATAATACATTTTGGCTAATCAGGTGAAGAAAAACAGGGAAACTGTTTGACCGGCAAACACGGCGTAAACCTGAAGGCCACAGACCCGCAGCTGAACTCCTGTCTATATCGTGACACCAGAGCGACGTCACAGATCACAGAGGCGCTTCAGTTTTCCACAGGCCGCTTCAGTGTTCGCCTCTCTTGTCAGTAACTGGTGGATAATTTTTTTCAAGGAATGCAGGTAGAGAGAAAGTCCCCCAGGAGCCGGCAGAGAAGGCATGTCCACTGTGAGAGCGCCCGTTTGGGTGGGACTCGCGCCAGAGCACTAACATGCCGTAATTAACATGTACACACAGCCAATCAGTCTCCCAGATTGTGGCAAAGCAGGAAGCGTTCGCCCAGAAATGCAAGATTATTCAAAGGCCAAATGCAGCGGTTTGCTGGAGTGTGCAGATGAGGCCAGTGATTCATAGGCGAGGTGACTGAACTGCTCTTTAACAGAGTCCTTCAAAGGGCTCGTCTCCGGGACGCCGGGAAGACGCTAATTACCACGCTTAAGAATCGGCGATTCCTTCACCTCTCAGAATGGCTCTTTCTAAAATGAGAAAAGTGCAACCAAAACAAAACCAAATGAGGTCTCTAAGCCGGTCTTAACTCGAGCTTAATGAGTCAGGAGAGCTCCGTGCTTCAGGCCCACAGCCCTAATTGAACTTGACAGTGCACCAGTAATTTAATGCAGCAAGATCAACAAATTGTACCTGGGACTGTCTAAGGTGCAGCTGAACCCCCGTGTGAAATTCGACCCATTTTCACAATTTTCGACACCTTAAGTCCAACAGAAAATTGTTTCATAGGAATTCATCCCGCCTTCGCTATGAATATGATAATTATATAATTTGCTTATTTTTTTCATCATATGGAATTCAATCATTTAAATAAACGAGGTAGGAATGAGAAAACTCTGTTTTCTGTATCTCCTTTATGGGCTGTACAGACCCCACTTTCATAAAAATAGAAAAAAATAGCAAATCCTATGAAACATGGCCTTACTGCGTTAGCCACTCCGGCCCCCCCACTGTAATCCACGGTTTGTTACTGTACACTTCTGTGCTGATGGACAGTGATAGGGCGCATGCAGGCTGTTCACTCAGGCCTCCCAGCATCCCCCCATCACTCCCACCAGACACCAGCGTCCCCGCATCACTCCCACCGAAGACACCAGGATCCCCGCATCACTCCCACCGAAGACACCAACATCACTCCCACCGAAGACACCAGCATCCCCGCATCACTTCCACCAAAGACACCAGCATCTCCGCATCACTCCCACCGAAGACACCAGCATCACCGCATCACTCCCACCGAAGACACCAGCATCCCCGCATCACTCCC
>JAABNY020000108.1:13924603-13935597 GCA_015164015.2 Brevimyrus niger
CACTCGCCGCCTCTGATCTGTACAGAATCTGTCCCCAGCTGAGGGGAGAGTCACACTCGCCGCCTCTGATCTGTACAGAATCTGTCCCCAGCTGAGGGGAGAGTCACACTCGCCGCCTCTGATCTGTACAGAATCTGTCCCCAGCTGAGGGGAGAGTCACACTCGCCGCCTCTGATCTGTACAAGCCGCCTCCACCGAGGCCAGTGTGTGCTCACATGTTGCGACACGATCTCTGGGTCCCTCTCCCCACTCACTTGCAGCCTTACAGCCTGAGCCTAAAAATCGCCACCCCACCCCCCAAAAGCCACCCAGGTCATGTACACGTGCTCACGTGCTCACGTGCAGCCGCTGCATCACAGCACCAGCAGCCAGACAGACTCAGATTTCCCGCCTGTTGGTCTTTGCCCCCCTTTTGTAAAAGGCCACGCGAAACAACGCGCAAACTTCAAGCGATGAATAATTTCCTGGGCACGCTGAAAAGGTGGGAGTGAATCGCCCCAGCTGGGGGTATGTTCACAGATTACCCATTCTCCTTACCCAACTATTTATAATGATGTAACCGCATCATTATAAATAATTTACGTAAACGCCGTCATTACCAGTTTGGTAGAAGCAGGTAACTCATCAACCGAAATGGGGACTACAGCAGGGACATCTGGCTTGTAGCCGGGAGCAGCACGACCGGACTGAGGAATTCCTTCTCTCTTACTTCAAAACAGATGCACCAGCCTAACATTGTTACTAATCTCCTACCTTTTTAGGGTGTAAACATTCCTTAAGCTTTAGGATTTTTTTCTGTTCCCCGTGGAGCAATTATGGATGCTACTAAAAGCCACTTTTTAGGTTATAGGGGGGGATCATTTCCTATAACAGCACTATTCAATTCTGGCTCTTTGGCCACACACTTTCATTGAGATCGTCCAATTAATTCATGCGTACAACATGCATGAGCCTAGGAAAATAAATGGTGGCGTGGTGTAAACACATGCATATACTCCATGCAGCCATTTTCATTAACTGCTTGTCCTATTCCTGGGGGGGGGGGGCATAAAGGTACCTTAAGAAAGCCCCATCGCAACACAGGGAGAACACGAAAATTCCAGACAGATGGAACTCTTGCAGACATAAAGCTAGATCGCGGAGGTGTGAGGTGACAGTGCTAAGCTCCTCACCACCAAGCCGCTCCATACATATATGCAGAAATAAAAACTCAATCCAACAAACACATACAAACATAAATACACTAAGACAGCTGCCATCCAGCTGTTTCCTTTTTAAAATCCTGTAACCGGTGGACTCAGCACCTGATTACTCTCTTTATCTATATCTATATCTATATCTATATCTATACCATTAACATTTGAACTATATCTATAACATTTGAAATTGTGCTCTGGGGCAGCCATACAAATAAAATGTCTTGTTCCTGGGATAAAATAAAGTTTTAATTCTGAGCCTAGCAGCAACATATTGGCCTACAGTCTACCTCAGACCTGGCACCTGGGGATAGTGTAATTTATATATTTCACTTGCACATGGGAAACAGGAAGTTTGGAAAACCTATCATGGCTATAGGTCCTTCCAAAGCTCTGCACAATATTTACTCTGTGATTAATGACTTGGAACACCTGTAAAATATTTCTGAAAGCAAACTTCCTGTGTATTAAAATTTATCTTAAATTGAGACCAATGTAAACTCTTTAAACATGGTCCCGGGTTTTTGTTATACATGTCAGCCACTTTAGGTAAATAAAGCCATCACTGATACCGTTTGCTTTTTGGAGGCTGAAGGATCTGAAGCGTCCATAGTGAACTCCCTGAGAAAGACCTTTTTTTGTTTTCTAACAGGCAGGGGCTGATTTTTAATCGTATCATGGCATCAGTAATAGGTCACCAGAAACATGTTTAAGACCAGCATTCTGTCCAGGGTTAGGGTTAGGGTTCCATTCTGTCCAGGGTGCTCCCCTGTATTCCCAGGAATAAGCTGCATGTTCTCTATGATATTATCCTGGAGATGCAGATTGAATATAGATGCATAGATGAGCTAAATAAGCTAATAAAATCTGATGAAATTATATATGATTACGGATCTGTTTACGGTCAACTGAGGGAAGTCAAAACAGCCCTGATTCCAGTGTCGCAGGAAGTCTAGCAAGGGTCCCAGTCTGGATCTGCCTTTGCTATGGTCTCCCATAAAACATCATGCATAATCCGATATCATTCCTGCTTCCTGATACATTAAGGCAGGCATGAAGGAGACGGGCGATGGTGTGTTTACATCTGGTCACACGACGTGCACATGCGGCACAAAGGAGCACGCAAAGGAAGTGCGAGGCGAGGGCTCTTCCCACAGTGAAGGTGCTGATGTTTATACTGGGGGAGCGAAAGAAAGAGAGAGAAATATATATTTGTAAGACACTCCGGGGGCCAGGGGAAGGGGGGGGAGGCTGGAAACTCTCTCACACCCCATTCTGAGGCCACTACGTTTCAGACTGAGCAAAGCATCTCTCGCTGCTTAATGGGAATAGGTGCTGACAGGCCAGCTCGAGTGGGAAGCCAGTGGCAGGCCAGGGGCTTATGAGGTGCGCTGTTTAGGGGCCTAATCATATATAACCCGGAGAGCACCAGTAGCATGAAACAGAAGAAGAGAGAGCGGCTGGGGACAGGCTAATAGGGGCTTTGACAGGGTAAAGATCCTCCCGCAAAGGTCAGGCACAGCACGGTACTGTGTGGGCGACACCCCCGGAACGTGACGTCATAGTCAAACCACTAATCCTCATTAACGCCTGTCTCAGTGCGGCCTCCACCCCCGCAAAGAGAGCAATTAAGACAGGGTGCATTATTCAAAGCACAGTGAGGAGCTGATGTCCTAGGCGTTCTGTGTAAATGGCAGAGCATATTAACTGGAAGATGAGTCAACAGATTCTTGGTGGTGGGGGGGCAGGGGGCATACTTTTTTTTTAAATAAAAGTTCAGCAGTCAGAAGAACACCAAAAAGTCATTTCCTCGATCCAGAAAACATTCATAGAGATAAGGAGAAGCCGCTCCTGGCTCCCTAAATACCATGACGTCCTGAGGGCTGTAATTAGCAGGTACAGTGACATGACAGGCTGTTTGGCTCGCTCCTCCCCCAGCCACTAATGACGCTGCCATAATCCTTTTACCGCTAACCATGATTGATGCCCGGTGCCCATTACGCCAGCATCCATAATCATCAACTCCATTTCATAACCTTAAATTGGTGTCACATTTAGAATCCGTTCACTGAATCACTCGTGAATCATTATAAATGTGACTGATTATAGCTATAAAGATCACTGGTGTTTGTGAGGAGGGTGAGCTGCTGTGCCCGTGTGTGTCAGAGTGCACTGTGTTTCTCATAGATTTTTCCAGTAAGTATCCAGTGGCTAGAGCCACTATGCTGTCGGTTTTCCTGACTGACCACTGCGCACTGCGCACTGCACACTGGAGCACCAATAAAGTAAATGAGAACAAATGTGCCCAAGAAAAAACAGGGAGTGAAAAAAGAAGCAACACACGTCTGTGGAGACATGCGCATGATCTGTGTTTGTGTTGGCCGGGGCCAGCAGCGATCCGGTATCTCCAGTGGCTACACGGTGAATAGGCTTCTTTCACTGTCATGCTATGGGGCTGTGTAGTGGGGAAGGGCCTCACGCTGACACGCCAGTGGGGGAGGGAACTGGGCATCGACCCACCGGCCATGTGGGGGACACGGCGGCCGCGACTGGCTCTCCACAAGCTGACAGCCACATACCTTTTTCTGAAGGACGTTGACCTTCCGTTCCTTCACCTCCAGCATGTCCTTCATGTCGCGAATCTCCCCAGCCAGTGTCCCCTTCTCTTCTGTCAGGTCCTGAAGTTGCTTGCTCTTCTTGTTGAGGAACGACTCTTTTTCTTCCAAACGCAACCTCAGAGCGTCAACCTGAAGCGATCGAACGAAAATCGGGCTGTTAGCACCTTGTTTTCATACTGATATTCCATTACGCCGGCATATTACATTACCTCATTAAAGTTGCACAAAGATACAAACGAGATGACGGAGGCCCGCTAGCGAGATGACGGAGGCCCGCGAGCGAGAAGACGGAGGCCCGCGAGCGAGAAGACGGAGGCCCACGAGCGAGATGACGGAGGCCCGCTAGCGAGATGACGGAGGCCCGCGAGCGAGATGACGGAGGCCCGAGAGCGAGATGACGGAGGCCCGCGAGCGAGATGACGGAGGCCCGTTAGCGAGATGACGGAGGCCCGCTAGCGAGATGACAGAGGCCTGCTCACACCACCGTCATGTGTGAATCATGAAATTTCTCTGGAAGATGATTTACAGGCTTGAGCCACAGACTTTGCTAATTAACAGAGATGCGAGTCACCTCGCTGAATAATGATGCTGTCAAGTGTGTAGACAGCCCTCTGAAGTTCAAGAGCGAGCTGCTAGGCTAGATGTGATGGCCGGACCAGATGGCGTCAGAACCCCGGAGGAAGCGCGAGCTGCGGGGAGGACCGTCTCCGGCGTGGCGCGGCTTGTGTTACATCAATGATCATCTCATCATTAATCTTGGTGCCAGGCCTTTTGTTTCGTTCTTGCTCGGGTGCACAAATGTGGCATCACAAAACCAACTTGTAGACTTGTCGTGCTTTAACCAAAACTCACGTTTTTTTCTAAAACATACATTAATTCCCTAGATATAAATGAAAGTATGAGGATTTGAGTCGGCTTACAATGGCGAAGGCTTAAAGCAAACAGTTAAATGTTAAGGTCCATTTATACACGTTTGATTCTTGAAGTGGCTGAATTAGCAGTAGCCTAAAGAGATTCATGCAGGCCAAAAACAAAAAGTTCAACCGCACATTAAACATTATAAATAATTGTACTGCTAAACCATAACCATTTCCAAAAATAATAAGTCGATAAATTCATTGACTTCATGAGATCTTACAACCTGGCTTTCGAAAGAAAAATTGACATTTGAAGTCCATTAAAATTGTGGGAAACCCAAAATTAGGATGGAAGTCATCAGGCGTCGCTTTATTAGCCATGAGTCCGCATGCTAGCCGAGAGGACAGGGGCGCCTGTGATTCCCGTCTGACACAAGGCCAAATGAATCTGGAGCACAGCTCACAGGAAATCACAAGTGTCTTAAAATCATGAATGAGGATTCGGTGCGGGCTCACTTACTGTGAGGTAAGTTTGAAAATGCACTTGCATATATTCTATCCTCCCTCATTTATACTCTGGGAAATTTGCTGGAAATGTGAAACAGGATGTTTTTGGACAGTGAAAGGATTAAAAATCAAATGCCATATACATTTTTTCAAAGCCATAAGGTTGTTTGCGTAGCGTAACATGCTCTCATAATAAGAGGTTAAGGCTTCCGTAAAAGTGCGGGTCGATCCAAAGTAAAGACGCGACATGAAGGCCTGAAAATCCGGTGTGCGACTCCCGAGGTCACAGTGCTCGGTACAGCAACATCAAACTCGAAGGAACTTTTATTGGACCCATAAACACACTGATGGGTTTTCAATTTCCTCCATAACTCAAAGTGACAGATAAATAATTGACCTATTACTTAACTGCTCAACACACAGTTGAGAAAACAATTAATATTTTTTGTTTTTAAAAGGCATATGTATAAATATAAAAAGTAACTATGTTCACCAGCATATGAGTTCGTCCATTATTGGCTTCATGTCAAACCAAACCCCCAGAAGTCCTCTAACCCAGGGTAACTAATGTCTGTACTGTGATCACTTCTGACAATATAGGACCCCAAAACATTAAATTAAATTACACTCTAAAATATGTAGGTGGGCATTTTTGTAGACGATTTTAACACCTTTTGTTTTTTACACCGGGACACTTTCCCGCCATCATATCACTGTCTGCTGCTGTAGGAAAAGCCTCGGACTTCCCTCGAGCACAAGGCAGGTTGTTTTTGGGAAGATTCCCAGATTTTAGTGCTGCGATGGCGTAAGACAAAAGCCAGAGCAGCATACAGCCCGTCCCTCTGGCATTGCGGGACTCCTTTAGCATGATCTATTGGACACCAGGCTACAACATTCTTTTTTTGCAATTAAAATGGACCATTGGTTCTCTCTTGCAGCATAGAGCGCACTGCGGCCCGATCCGTTTCAGGCAGTCACGGCTGCATCCAGGCACAGTGGAGTATAGCCGTATTAAAAAAAAAAATACCATTCCCCGTTTAAAAAAACACCAAAGCCAAGTCTCTCCTGCTTTTCAGTCAACGCCACATAATTTTAAAAAGTCCTTGATATATTTTCAAGATTTTGTGGCTGCAAAACTATTAATTCTTGGCAATGTCACAGAGTGGGCTTTATGTCCCCCCCCTCCCACCGTCCCTCTTATAACAGCCAAATCTCATTCTGGAGTTCCATTCAAGAAGTAAAACAGAGGTCCACCGTGCGCAGACAATATGTTCCTTCCTCTGTCTCCTTCCAGTTTAATAATGGCGGCTTTGGCAGCAAATCATCACCCTTATAAAACACAGAGCGGTCTGGGCTGGCAATAAACAAGTCTTCCAGTACAATGAGGACACAATAAACAGCTGCTGCTCAAAGTGAGACAGCTTCATAGAGCTCTCAGTAGACAAATACACTAGACATCTAAATCTCCAATTCCTATCCAAGGTGTACATTCAGACCTTTCATATGTGAGTGCTTTCCTGATTTAGAGCTGGATTTAAATGTGGGTATTTAAAAATTATTAAAACAAACAACGTGTACAGATCCTTATTCTCTCGATATAATTTTTTTTTGTGAGATTTCCAGCTCCAAATTATATCTCACATGTGTTAACACTACGAGGGAGCAGAGATAATGCAGTAGTATGTGCTTACTTAATGTATTAATCAACCACAAACTAAATGGTAGTTTCATACTGATTCCATGTTTGTTCATGATTATTACTTGAGTTACTAAGTTGTGCCCCCTCAAGTAAAGTGTTACCACATTTTGATACATTTTTTATATCTGGTACCATTATCAACTGAACATCTTTCCAGACGTTCAACCTGCAACTCTGGTTACATTATATAGCTTCAAAACAACACAATGGATATAATTTGTGTGTCTTTAAAGTCTGTTTTTGTCTTTGTCTGTACTTGGAACTGAAAATGTATCTTTCCAGGATGGTTCTAGGACCAAAAAAGCACACACTTAATCAGCTACCTTTGAGCATCAAATGCGAGAAGATAGTTCAGCTGCAGTTCACAAGGAAAGGCAAGTTAAGCAAGAAAGTCTGCAAGATTTAAACACATCAGCTGACAAGGCCGGCTAGGGCATGTCCGACAAAGACACACTGGCACAAACCTTCTGTGTGAAAGACAACATCATTCTCAGTGGTGTAAAGGTCAATGCAGGTGATGTTTTGTGTAAATACAGTACAATAGGATCATGAAATGCCAATTTTGTGTAAAAACAAGGATAAAATATATTACTGCTTAAATCCCAAGGTCTGGTAATAACTCCTTTAACACTGCGAAAGCTGAAGCTCTTGTTTTCAAGCAGCTGTGAAATATTCTGTCCTTTGGCTGTTGCTATGAACAAGGCACACAGCAAGCCCAAAACACACCTATTTAACACATGCCTTACAAAATTAATCACTCCACAGTGCAGTGCAATATTTCAGTAAATATTGTTTATTTTACAAGTGATAATCCGATGCCGAAATTCATCACGGAAAGACCAAAAACAGTCATTTTACATAAATGTCTCTGCAGTGAGAAGCGCGGTTAGAAACTCTGCTTTATTTCCGGGGCCCGTGGAACAAGTGTGACGATTTATTATTCTGGTCGTCTTTTTCCTTCGGTTTACCCTAAATATGTGTTTTTTTTTCCCCCAATTATTTTTCTGTCATACTTTCTTCCACTGCTATATTGGAAAGCAAAATACAAATACAGACATATTTCAGCTATTCAGTGTCTGTTTGATGAAGACCTTGCATGTAGCTGCCGTAGATAAGTACCAAAGCTCTTATATGAATAGTGGATAATTGGAAAATTTCCCTTCATTTTGGGACTTTGCAAAATCTGTTGTAACCACCTCTGAATTTATGCAAAGAAATACCAGCAAGTTATACGGAAGATTGTCTACATACATCCCACATGCATGACTTTGACTGCACTTCCAGGCCAGACTATTAGAATGCAGAAGGTGCTTTGAAATGTAATTAAAGATCTTTTTTTTCCTCCCTTTTTTAAAATCTTTAATCTGTTCACGATGTTAGAAGGACACAGAGGACATGCAGAGGAGGTCCAGCAGAGCGGCAGAGGAGGACACTCCGACAGCCTCCTTATTATGGGCTGAGGCCCGCTTTGATGTCCATGCACCCAAAGATGGATCTGCGCTTCAGAGGCCGGCAGATATCCGCTCCCTGGGGGCCTCGCCACATGTTTCACTGCCAGCCGCCCCCCCATGCAGATGGGAAAGGTTCATTAGTGTAATTAGGGCACCTGAACACAAGCAGCGGGGGAGCAGCGGAAAAGACAAGACGCTCAAAGCCGCCCTTCGCCGAGTTTGACGGTGAGACGGTGACAGTGGCTGTGAGTGACGTCCCCAGAAGGACACTAGGCCAAGGCTAGACCAAGACCAAAGCATCTTCTAACACTGACAGCAGTCTATGTGTGACTAATTCTGCAAAAGGATCATGGCAACAGAGCTAAGTATGTCACTGCCCTGGAGGGCCCACCTGGTACAGGACAGCTAGTCATCTCAGGGCTCAGGGACTGTGGAGAAAACACATGAACGGGCCTGCAGGTGTGAGGCCGCAGTGCTCACCACTCATCCACCACTTCTATTATTAACAAAAATCCATGTAAAGTTAAATAGTGACTTTGAGTTCTGCCCTACGCAGCAAGATGTATCAAGTGCCTGCGGTTTTGAAGAAGCCTTTAATAGTTAACCTGGGGCATGTGATGATACAGGGCTCTGCAATCCATCATCAGTAGACACAGGAAGTATTGTCCTACGTTTAGCTTTTATCCGTATTAAAGACAGTTGCCACAGACGTGATGTCATACTGTACGTGGATGTCCAATGGACTTCAGAGGGAAAAAAATCTCAGGCCTGCTAAACCTTCCAGAGAAACAAGACTCCAGACAGGTCACTGAAATCCTTGCATCAGCGAAGCCCTGGTAAACATCACCCGTCGGACTGTGTAATGAACGGCCGCGGTGAGAACGAGCAAACGGTGCAGCTCACATGGTGTTACCTACCGCAGCCCCGACAACGGCTCTCGATCGCGGGAGCGCGAGCGGCAGGCCTGCGTCACTCGGCCGCCGGGCAATCGTCTGAGAACGCCGCCACTTAAGCATCCGCACTGTCCTGTCATAAAACATGGAGGTCCCCCCCCGCCCCCCACATCGGCCCCAGCTGTTCGCCTCAGGGAGATCATGGCTGCGACGGCTCTTTGTGACTCAGGAAACCCAAACGGCCGAATGCGCCGTCTGTCCTCCACGGCCCTGAGTCAGCCGCTCGTCATCCATTACCTGTAACTTTCAATCTGCGGCAGCTTTGAACACGAGCAAGAACACAGAAACGAGCTTGATCTTACCGCCATTATCAGTGGAACATGACCCATGATGTGAGACAACCGTTACAGGCAGTGACAAGGTCTGCAATCAATTTTTATAAATATTCTTCATTCAGTGCAGATGCTTCATGATGTAATTAAAAATGGTCACTTACTTATTTACAGTTATTTATTTATTTAGATGAAGCATTTTTCCCAGAGTGACGTACGAGTGGCGATCAGAGAGCAGGGTCTGCACATGTCGCCGTAGCAACTGGAACCTAATCAAGCAGCCCATAGTGACATCACTCCGCCACGGGCTGTGAACCAGCTTCCACACACCTGTGGAACACCATCTCACTGTGTTTGCGGAAATTAACTTCATAATACGTATTTAATCCTCGGCTGATATTATTATAATCAGTGAAAGTGTCCTCTAAAAATATTTCTGCTACACTGTTATATTATGTTATGATTGTGCATTTTTAGAAATTTATACGGGCAGCTTGTTTTACTGTGTGCAGTGCAGTTACTGTATGCATTCTTTGAAGAAGAAAAAAAGAAGCAAATCAACTGAAGGTAAATAATTAAGTGTGATATAACCATTAAATATAACTAAAACAACATTTTAGGGTCCATACACTACGTTAATTAGTTAAACCACAACTTGACCCAGTCATTAATAAGAACACAATCCCTTTCCTAGAATTAGCAGTATTATAATAATCATCAGAAGTCAGAAAATTAAGGTTATGGTTTGTGTTATTATTGTAGGGGTCTGTCAGTGCATGATTATTTTTCTAATAACTTCAAATATTTAGTACCAAACCAGGTTTCGAGATTTTAATCTTCCTATGAAGGCGACTTGAATCAGACGCAAACAAGAGCTTTAGCCAGCAGTGTGGATGATGAGACAGGTGCACATTCATTACTGTCCCAGCAGAAGACGGGGGACCTTAAAACAGTGTTCATCAGCCTTGGCCCCTGGGATCCCCACTCCTTCCCAACTGCCAACACACCCGTATTTGTTATTTGAAGTCCTTGATTGCTTGATTCTTTGGTTCAGGTACGCTGAGAGCTGGGAGGGAACAAAAACCCAAGCTGTCTGGGGGTCCCTGAGGACTGGGCTGAGAATCACTGCCTTAACCCTTTCTCTGCCGGTTTTCGAGCCAGCGTGCGGGGTGCCGTTTCACACAGCTGCATCAGCCCAGTAGGCGGGGCGGGGCGGCCAGCGTACTGCTGCCAAGAACAGCACAAACCGTTTCGAGCGACTTTACTCTACCAGGTGCTGTGCTCTATCAGGGCAGGATAATCAAGATGAGAAACACCACTGACTGGCGCTGCCGGTCCTGGCAGGGAACCGGTCCAGACAGGGCACCGCATAAGCGTGTGGGCACTCCAGCCGGGACCGGCCCAGACAGGGAACCGCATAAGCGTGTGGGCACTCCAGCCG
>JAABNY020000108.1:13944689-13957935 GCA_015164015.2 Brevimyrus niger
AAGCAGAGGCAGTGAGGAGAGGAGCAGCATTTGTGAATGCTAATGCTAACGCTAATGAGAACAAGCAGAGGCAGTGAGGAGAGGAGCAGCATTTGCAGATTAATGCTAACGCTAATGAGAACAAGCAGAGGCAGTGAGGAGAGGAGCAGCGTTTGCAGATTAATGTTAATGAGAAGGACCACAAATTGGAACAAGAAAAGTGCAACACAGATGAAAAGTTTCACGTAACTAACAGGCATCAACAGAAAATACTGAATTGTCAGTAATAGTGCATTATCATTGTTAAAGACTGATGTGTTTGCATTACATTATGGTGGTCTTTAATAGGCTGAAGTGTCTCAAATCTGATTTTTTTTGTGCCTTAATATGATACTGTACATATCTGTTGTTTTCAGAGCTGCGAGGACACAGAAGTCAAATCCGAATTGAGCAAAAAATCTGAATTGAACAATGGCACTTGTAATATAAACATGAAATCAGAGTTTATAACTTAAGCATTGCTTCCATTATATTACCAAAACAGTAGCATGTCAACCTTGCTTGGCATGTGTTGCGTTCAGGTCGTTCATTCGTAAAAGAATATGATTGGCTGGAATTTTGTTCATTTCTGTGATGTCATAATCTGATGTGGAGCAATGCTGCTTTTCTCAGTTTCTTATCTTTTAAATACAATAAGCTGATGAATCGTTTATATTGGCCAGTCCTACTACATTAACAAATAGGACAGCATAGATGTGATACCAATCTGGAGCTACAGTCCTACTACATTAACAAATAGGACAGCATAGATGTGATCTGGAGTTCCTGGGAATCTGACACTTTCCTCCAAAATGAAAAGTCTCTCATTTCAGGCAAAAAATATATAATAAAAATAATCTTCAATCCTATGATAAAAATCACTCAAATTCACTCAAATTAAAAGTCAATAAAATCTCTGAGATTGAGATTTTGCAAGTGTCATTGCTATTGGCACGATCCCCACATTTAAACAAAGAAACAAAAATATACGAGATATCACAGAGCTGCATGAATACCACCAGTGTTCTGCAAATGGCTTGTTTGTACTTGAATTTTAATATCAGAACTGATAATTATATTGCTGTGTTTTGGGGTTTCCTCTGCTAAAACTAGGCCAGGATATTTTTTATATGTTAGATATATGAATTTTGTATATAATAATAATGAATATAGCAATGCAAAACTACTGTATGTATGACATATCAATGAATACTGAGAGAGTGTATGATCTGGAAAAAGCCTGCAGGCCGCCCAACTTGGTGCTGAACATGCCATTCCAGTCCTGCCTGTTACTACTTGTTTCTGTTTGTCACTGTCTGTTTCATCCAGCATTCATTTTTTTAAAAATATACTGGACACAGAATTCACTGCCTCTTCATCGGTCTTGAAATTCTGAGAGAGCACTATAAACTTCTACTCAAACTAAAACAAATGAATAGAGCAATCTTCAGAAGGCACGGAATGAGGAAGACTCTCCTTGACAGACCCCATTATAATGTTGAATTTATAATGTTTAGCTCCTGACATTAAAGTGGCCTTTGGAGCACTGAGAGTGAGTCTCGTGTATCAGGTGCATTAGGTACAATTATGTATTAACCCATAATGCAGCGGTTTCCTGATAACCTCGACACTAATGTCTTCCACTATGATGTATTCAGCCTCCTCGACCCCAAATTCTTTGCACATGTATAGACAATTACAGCTAATTTCATCCAAAATTGCTTCCTGTAATGAAGAGGGCAGATCATTAGGAAATGCTCTCGATTTCCCATTCAAAGAGATCTTAAGTATCACTTCCAACTCAACAGAAGTTTCTAAAAATTCCTATTAAGTTCCAGCCGATAAAATCATCAGACCCACAAAGATATTCACAACTTCAAAGGGACCAAAGAAAACGCTGCCAGTCTTTTCTGGCTGTGTGAAACAATCATTAAAGACAGCCCTATATACCCAATACGATTCTCCATTCATATTCAGGCATCACTACCGACTGAGGGGCTAAGGTTACTAAAACTCATGGTTATGCCATGACAAGATTAAAAATGGTTTCTTATGTGGGCCACGCAACTTACGTAAATTGGCAAAAGGTCAAAGTTCAAACTCACCTCCGTCTGAAGGATGGCGGCCCTCTGCTCCTTGGCAGTCAAAGACTCTTTCAGCACCTCAATGTGCTGCTTGCAGTCTGAGTTCTGATTGTTCAGCGTCTCAAGCTTGGTTTGTAAGGCTAGAAGCTCAGACTCTTTTTTTGACAGTTCTTGCTTCAGCTGATCAATCTGGAAAACAAATACATGGTTGTGGAAAAAAATCGAAAAGAAGCTATTTTCATTTGGCATATGACAAGATAAAGGAATTCTGGCAAAGCAAGGCAGAGGGTTTTGATTCTGTATTGGAAATCCAAAAGACTAATTCCCAGTTCACCTGCAGTGTTGAGAGAAAGATAACGCAGACCACCAGAAAGACCAAAACACAAGCACATGCATACCAGAGTCAGCAGACTGGGAAACACAGGCATGACAAAGGGAGCCTTCGATGGCTTCCAGGATGCAGGGAGACAGAAGTTGTGAGAGAAACGTACATGAAGCAGAAATATCACATTCAAATATCTGGCAGATCATAGGCTGCGCTTTACAGCTACATGACGCTGGGCAAAATTCAGTGAGGGAGTTGAATTCGACTCTGTGACTGTGCACACAAGGGCTGCAACCTTCTGCCAAACATTTGAAAACTGGAGATTTCTTAACAGTACTTGTATGAGCACATCATAACATTAAAATTCACAAAAATGCAAGACCAACTCGTTAAAAAAAAGAAAAAGAAAAAAGAAAGAAAAAGTACTTCTGAGCGAAATGATATCCCAGACTGGTGCGAAATGTGGAATGTGGGGTCATAGGATCTCACAGAAGTCCTTGGAGTCCCCAGAGAAAATTGGGGTGTAAATTTATCCTAAAAAAAAAAAAAAAAAAAACAAGAACAAAAACAAGACAAGACAAGTCCAGCTAATTGCTAAACAATAAGTCAGAAATGAAAAAGAACTTGAAGATAATAATGCAAAAACGCAAAAAGGTCTTTTAAAATATTTTTTATGATGCACTTGTTTCACTAAGTTGTTACAGGCGAAAGAAATGTAGTAATTTATTTTTTTCAGCTAATGTACACAAAAGAAACATCAAACGTGCTTGAATTTTTACATTGTCAGAATTCATTTTAATGCATAATAAAAACAATAATAAAGAACAGCAAAGAAAGATTTGGTATATGTAATATCCTAAAGATGTTATCATTTCATCACTAGAGAAAATTATTATTATTATTTATTTGCCCCCGTCTTTCTAAGAGTGATGTCACATTTTACATATTACAGTGGTTTGGAATATTCTTAGAACTGCCTGTCAAAGTAAACCAAAAAAAAAGCCAGTAGATTGCATAATGCCTGAGAAAGAGGCTCTCCCATCATAAATAATGAATCCGTCAAAGAAAGTCGGCAAGCGCTCTCCATTAAATTATACCTCAGCTCCACCTTTGATTAAAAAAAAAAGACTTCCATGAAAGGCTTCCCTGTTTTCACATTCTGTAACGTTATTACATTCGGATCAAGTAAAGCCTCTTTTCTTACACATGGTACAAATAAGTGTTCATTTCAAAAAGGTCAAGAGTCGGTATGATGCCTTATGAAGGATTATAGCACCCAGAGCTGTTTTTCATCAAAGGGCCATTGTGGGGAAAACTGTAACCTTGGGTTCCTTATCAGGAGAGCCAAAGCCCCCCCAACCCCCCAACCCACTCCACCCCCCCGCCTTTGATTTATCAACATTCATAATCAGCAGTCCTTGCCGCTGAAAGGCATCCCAAAGAAGATACCGCAGATGATGGAATAATAAATATTGTTTAAACAGTGATTTGGCAAAGAAGGAGGCACTTCTCCATGGCTCAGGTGACCCAGCACCTTTCATGACGTCTGTTAGAGACAAGAAAAAATCCAGGAATGGGGATAAAAAATAAAAAAAAGTTACAAATGAACAAAAAGGAAAATCACATTTTCAGCATTCCTGTGAGCGGCTGAAAAACAAAAAAACAAATAAAACATTGACAAACCGGACAGTGAACCTTGAGCGATGAGGAAGCAGCCAGTAACTGGGCCGGACAGGCGAAGGGGCCGAGCAGAAGCCTTTATTAACGGCATGATATCTGAGACGTTACAGCATCTAGACAGTAGCTGCTCTAGTCTGACACTCTTTCATCACCAAGGGAACACGGACCGCGTATGAAATGGTGCAAACAGAAAACGTGAAAGGGACGTATCGGTGACGGCGTACAGGGGCCGCCTGTCCATCCCCAACATGAACTCCAGCAGAAGTACCTTGTTCTTCATGAACTTGGAATGGCTCTTGTAGATCTCCATCTGTTTCATCTCTTCCTCCCTGTCCTCCGTATTCAGCAACCCATTCGTCTTCAGCATCTGAATCTCATCCTCAAGGTCTCTTATATTCCTTTCAAGAGACGCAATTTTGGTGTCCTGCACAAGAATTTGCAGATGAATTAATGATACAAAGTATTTTAGGCTTTTTGTGGACTGATTTTTAAAAAGTTTTTAAAGACTGATTTTGTCATGCACACCAAAATAGATTTCAAAATAAAAATAAAAAAAACCTATGAAGATCATTCTGTGAGACAGGAAGGCATCAAGCTCAGTTCTGCTGGTGTGGGTTAGTGAGGTATGAATTAAATGCTAATTTATCCCCCTTGTATGATGTGAATGAGATAAGTTACTTAATTTACTATTTGTACTGGTTAAGCCATCTCCGCAGATTGTACTCTACTCAGTTCGCCAGAGCTTAACAGCAAATTTACATTTTAAAACATCAACAGAGCAGAAAAGAAAAAAAACAAAGTCTTTTTTCAGATGGCCCACTTGCGTGTGTCTTTCACTTAATAACTGAGGATTTATATTTTCAGAATAAAAACTGAACACCCATTTTCCAGGTTAACTCAAGCCTGATCCAGGAAAAAGTGAATAAAACGTTTTCAATAAAAACTTGTATCAATACATTTAAAGCTTCTCCTCTCCTGTGAGCGTGTTGTGCGTAAATGCAATAAATATGAGGGGAAATCAGAGAAGCGACTTCAATTTGCGCCCGGCCACCAGAGCCAACATCAATGTGGCCGTCAGCTGACTGTGGGGGCTTTGTGCGGGTCACTTGCAGCATACGGGGGCTCCAAACACAATGGACCTTTCACTGCCAACACCTGAAGCACAGATCGAGCCCAGCAGAAACGTTTCTCCAGTCCGTTTCATGTTGACAGCGATGATGTGTTAGAGGGTCGAACAATGATACTGAAGAGGAAACACAACCTGGGGACCAATCAAGGGGAGCCCTCATGCCCCCCTCCCTCACCCCCGACCCCTCACAACACATGGCCTGCTGTCACAATAAACAATGCCATTGTTTCCCGGACAGCGCCCAAATGCTGCATTATTCATCCCTGCCCACAGGCTGTTCTACCTGCATAAAGGAAAACCAGATACCAGATACGAACGCCTTTCAAAGAGAGCTGGCGGGGGCTTTCAGCGCAAAAAAAGGGAGGGGGGGTGTTTGTACATTATAAACTGAATTCATTTCTACCAAAGGCAAAAATAAGCAGAGAATCTCTGACCCCCTTTGTCTCCCCATTTATAAATATGTCACAGACCATTCATGTTTCTCTTAGATTTACAACTCCGGCCTTTTCGAGAAGGGAGCTTCAAATGGCTGCCCTGCTGGACAGGACACCACGACCTTCAACTAGGGAAAGATGATTATTCCCTTAACAGGAAGCAACAGTACAATCTGCACAAAGTTTGTTGTTAAGTTTAACTTGAGTTATTACGCAGATAATGAGGAGTATTATATATGATTTGAGTAAAATGGACAGCATAGATGGAAACAAATTGTAACAAGAAAAACCAAGCAACATGCATGAACGCGGTAAATCTCATACCTCTAAAACCAATATAATATACTTACCCGTGATGTTACACAATAAACTCAGCATCTATTCACTACCATATGGATCATGATAGCAGCCAATAAAAGCAAACCGCAAGCAAAAAAGCAATGAAAATATATGTAGATTATATTTCTTAATAATCAACCAGCACAACAACCCAGAAGACCATGAATTCTTTTTTCATTACAAAAAAAATAATAATGGAAGATCCAGCTGACTAAAATATAAGCAGTTAAACACAGGTGTTCGACCACTGCAGTGCACTGCAGTATATTTAAACTGAGTTAGGGTGGGTGTTTTGTCCAACATTGGTTTGGTCCAGAACTCCAACACTGCACACATAGACAGCCCAAATTAAGGATGGGGAGTGAAGAATATATGTCTATATTCTTTCAGTATTATGCAGTCACAAGAAGCAAAAGGGTCAAGTTAGTAATTGCAGGATTTCAAGTATACCATACAGACAAATATATATTGGGAAGTGGGGTAAAATGGTTGAAAGAGCACTTCACAGCAAGAAAAAAACAAAAAACACAATGGCATACTGTACCTGCCATATCACATCTGGATCAAAACAGAAAGGGGGCGCTGAATTCTGTAAAGGTTATACAACACACACGTTTCAGTTTGGGCCTCACACTTCCATAGGCATGACTGCTAAGAGTCTGTTCTGGGAAACTTTACACGGCGCTCTGCTCCTGTAAAGGCCCATTCAGCTCCATTAGGGACAATGCTTAGGTATGGCCTCAGAACATTTTAAAAAACAGCCTCTGTTAAGCTTCCTGGCATATACTTGTGCGTATGTACATATAAATAATATATGTATACCTGCTACTGACCTTTTACAAGCCAGAAAGGCTTGCTGTCACCTGTGACGTTACAAATTTCACCTATGATTAAATAAAACTGGATAGTGCAAAAAATGTTAGAGGTAGCATGAACAGAAGATAACAGTTCTGGCTGGACGTTGTGGGCAGAGTTGCCATCCTTTGGTTAATCATGAGATCACATACATACACATTTGGGTCAACAGGTTCTTGCCAATAAACCATGGCAGACTGTTGCAATATTATCAGCATCTCAGGAGACAAACTGCATATCAATCCCATTTCTCCCCAATTAGCTTGTGTAACGTGTGTGTCTGAAGAACTGAATACTGAACCAGGAAAAGTGGAGGAAAACACGTTGAAAATGCACCTAAGCTGTCGCATTTATCCCGTTCTTTTGTTTTTTAATAATCATGTGTGAGTTTATGCATATGCGGGTGCATGTTGACATATCCTGAGCGTGCATCACTACACTAATTAGCCTTTTGGCTGCAGTTTGAAAGCAGCATGAGATCTTATTATGCATGGGCATGCGGTTGCTTCATTTTGAACATGTGTACACACAAGCTAAAGCTGAAATTCATAAAATCCTTCTATGCTCAAAATGAGACATTAGCTGAAACTCAAATTCCTATGACCAAAAACGTGACTAAAATGAGAAGCCCGCTAATCTTTGACTGACACTACATCCACTCCCTCATTAGCTCATCTCAGTTGTCATGGAAACTGCTCTCTTAAACCACAACTATGCCTTGATGGATGTAAGAAACCATCCCTAGAGGACAACAATAAAAATCTATGTTAAAAAGTACTAAAACTATGATTTCATTCGCTGCAAAAAGACTAATTACATTTTAAATACTATTGCAGATAAAGCATGTTAAATTTAACATGGATTCATCAAATAAAGAGAAGCTTTGCAACTGAATAAACTTTTCAATTTGCCAAAGCCTGCAAAATGGCATTTTCAAAGCTGATGCTGACATCAAAAGGCTGAGGCGAGAGCGACGATTTCCACATGTTACATTAGTTACAAACAATTTTTCCATTAAGTGGCCTACTTTCTTTTTCTTTCATACGCTTCCAAATTTCCATCCATTTAGAATTTTCTCTCTCCATGGTGTCAGCAATAAACAACACCTGCGATTTGCTTACATGTTAGTAACTTTGCAATAAAATGCAGGTTCACATAAATAAAATGCAAAAATGTCTCTGCATGAAAAACAACTTTCTTCACAATACTTTCACATTTTGCATAAACCAATTTAAAGGATATAGGTATATGTGGTTAAAAATTTTAAAAAAATGTTACAAACTGTACTTTGTCGAATGGTGGCATGCGGCTCACTGCAATAGTGTCTGTGCTGAAGGCGAGTTGTTGGATTACAAAATGTTCCCGCTTTTAAATAATACACTAATTGAGGTGTTATATGTCCATTAATTCTCTCCAAACCGAACAGTGTTTGGAGATGGGATTTTACTGGGAAGCATTTGTGAAATGTACTCCGATCAGGAGTCATAATTATGTAAGGCCTCATATTAATAAATTATATGCTTCACGAGAATTTTTTTAGCCCCTGTTATTTCTGATAAAGCATAACAGAAGAAAACTGTATAAGAAAAAATAGTTTAATAATAATGCTTACGCATTTAAGGAAGTCTTGAAATGAGTGGGATTTAAACTCGGGAAACAAACTCTTGTTGCTGTCATTGTTATAAGGCAGCAGCAAGGACTTGTGTTGGCTGAAGGGCAGTGCTCAGCAACAGGGGGGAGACTGCTAGCATGTGGGGTTGGATGTGAAAGGCCCTGCCCCCCCATGGCCCCGGGACCCGGGACCCGGAGGATTGGCCTTACCTTCATCTCGATGACCGTCTGTAGAGCCTTGGTCTTGGCCGGCTCCGCCTGCGGCTGGCTCCTCCTGTGGAGCTCCTGCGGAGGAACGCGGTAGAAGTAAGCTTGACGGCTCATGGTGCCATTACTTCCAAAAAAAAAAACCACGCACGCACAAAAGATGGTCGGCGCTGCCTCAGTTTCTCTCCTCCTCGCTGTGACCTGCTTGACTTTCTCTTGTCTCGCTCATACGCTCGTCGAAGCGCTTCTCCTTCCCCTTCCAGGGAGTGTTAGCAGAAGCCGAGAGCAGAGCAGCTTTAACAGTGGGGAGGCGAGGTCAAGGCCACCACAGGTGTTCCCCTCTCGCGGTCATATGCTGCTGTCACACGACGACACCTTCTATCAGCCCATGCCTAGTTTGCGAGACTCTATCAATTATTAATGGTAACTGTGACACATACACACACGCCAACAGACTCGGGCTGAGCAATCATCCAGCCAATCCCACTGTTAACTTATACTCCTCTTCGAAACGTATTGTGTTCGGTTCATCTTTGTCAGGAGTGGGAAGGCAGCGCAAAATAAATGTGCGTATCATAGGAAACAGGAAGTCAGGTGTTATTGATCCGACGCGCGGCATGACAGCATGCAAAGTCTAAACTGTGCTTCCGCTGCTTCATCAGAATGAGTCAGATCTGCTCACAGGCAGCATCAGAGCACATGGGGAAGAGCTGTTATGCAACGGACTGGAAAGGAAACTGGGGATGTGAAATCTAACTGTAAAAGGAGCCTTTAGTTCTATGACGTCGAAAGCGCCGGAGCAGAAGCACTGCACTGCCTCTGAATGACAAGGGGAACTTCGCTAACACTTTACTTAAGACCACGTTTCTTGTAATTTATAAATACATTCATAATGCATTATAATGCATTCATAAATCATTATAAACATGGTGACAAATATTTATAAAAAGGCATAGTGCATTATAGCAATGTTTTTCATGCATTATGACTGTCTTAGGAAGCTCTCATCGATAATGCACTATAAGGCTGCTATAAGGCACTATAATGAACTACAAAGTATCCTCAATTCTTATACTGACCATTATAATGCATAACGTGACATATAATATGAATGTATAATTGACAGTGTAGAAACTACATCGCAGTGTCTCTTCCCCATTCCCATGCCCCTCCCCCACTGCAGTCTTAGGCATTTTCTACTTATGGTTAAAATGCACATAGTGCAAAAACATTTGAATGATAAAGTAAATATTGTATATCGTGTAGCGTACTTACACAGCCCCTTCGTAAATATGGTATATCGTATATCGTACTTACGCAGCCCCTTCATAAATATGGTATATCGTATATCGTACTTACGCAGCCCCTTCGTCAGCTGCAGTTCCTCTGGGGTTTCTGTTACCCGTCATCACCTACATGTGCAACGTTTCACGGTATAATCTGCATCTGCTGTTTCTGATTTAAACTAAATGGCACAAATGTTGCAAAAGTTAATGGCTAATGGAGGCTTATGCTATCACACGCTGTAAATAGCTAGAGAGGATGCAGGAATGCTTACTCACAAGTTAAGCTCAAACAGACCTGTCATAGTGCAATAACACCGCCGTTTGTCTCAAAAGAGGCATTGCGATACCTGAGAGCTATATTATTCAGTATTATTAGGAAAATATTCTGTCATACAGCATGTTAAAAAGAGCTTTAAGAATACCTTAAGCCTTCTGTAAGGCACACCTGCTTTTTCCTTTGTTACACACTAGAGTGTCACATTGCCTGAGCGGGACAATGACAGGCAGAGAATGTAGGGCAAGGTCAACTGTATTAAGCCCAATTAAAAGCATTTACAATTTCCTGGAAAAGGAAACACATTATTTATGCAGATTATCTGAGCATTTAGTGTCACACTATACTGAGAACATAAGGCAGCACAGTACAAATGTCCCAGCATAATTTTGATGTGTGAACTGTAATAGACTGGATGGAATTTCTTTAGAAGTTGCAAATTAAACTTGGGATTGTGAATGCAGACAAACACGCATAATTTTAAGCTGCAATACATAAATGTAACAAGCACCTGCTAAACGGGAAAGGAATGTTATACCTGATTTATGTAAATGGGATAATGTACATGTTTAAATCCCCAAACAGTCACAAAATCTATTGAAATTTATTTAAACATGAGTAACTTACTGGAGACCAAATACCCATCATATCACAAGCACATTTCAGCAGAAAAAAATGATTCCAGCTTGAAGACACCAACATAAGATCGTGTTACTAAAGTCACAGACTATTGAGTTTTTGAAGATTGTTGTTAACTCAGTTACTGGGATACAGGCAGAATTATAAGAATTATCATCTATTTATATATACATACATACATACATACATGCATACACACACGTCAAATAAAAAAGCAAGTTCAACTTATAATTCTTAATAGAATCTTTTATAAAATTTTATAAAATTAAATATTTCTAAAAATATAAATACTAAATACAGTACGTACTCCGTTGTATTGAAGAAGATAATAACACCAAAACAACACTTCATAATGTCCTAATTAGTTTCCATTTGCTTTAAGCAGGACCCTTAAAGGTTGTCACATTGCGTTTGTTGTTCTTTGGGAAGGAAAGCAATTCCTGTAGGCATTCAGTGAGCTATTGATTCAGCTCCATGTTTGTCAGCCAAACAAAGGGCCGGCACAGCCCATCTTTGTGGCTATGAAACTCTACCCCAGCCTGGATGATCCTTGCGTCCATTAGCAGCTTATCACCGTCCCATCAAGATAGGATCAGAGAGTGTCCCTCATTTACTTCATTATGCTGTCGAGGCCGGCCAGAGAAATGTTAAGTGCAGTGACAACGCTGACGTCTCTAAAAATGTCCCCCAAAATTGCAGCTGTAAGCACAGCCAGGCTGAGACTCATCTGGGACCCACCGCCAAACTCAGCCTTTGACTCCTACACTGACAGATTGGCCCTGAAGAATAAGGTTTCACAGCCCAGTGAGATGAAACCTACCTTACATGTACGCTACTGACATTACACACACGATGACTTGGTCTTACAGGAGTGTAAAAACACCATTATCCCACAGAAAGGAGGCCTCATTAACATAATTATCATGTGATGGCCCAGAGGATAAATACACTAAACATGTTCAAATATTCAGGAGAGGAAGCCAGAAATTATTTTATAAATTGTGAAAGCCAACATCTGTATTTCCTTAGCTAACTCCCTACAGACAATAAATCAAGAAATTATTAAATGCTTGGAACAAACAAAGAAAGCAGTATAATTCATATGCTTTTATCATTTATTACTGTTTGTAATAAAAACTATAATGTGACATGAATTATGTTTTTTTTAACCTTTTATTAAAGCTTCCACACTGAAATGCCTGTGTATTCCAGCTATACGTTGAGTCCCCACAAAGAACTAAAGTGAATTATACTGAAGTGTACACTGTGAACTTGTTTAATTTCAATTTGAGATTGGAACTTACCTGCCTTGAGTAGTACTTCTTGGAATTGCAATTCGCAATGAATTTCTGCATGAACTGAATGCTAATGAGTTAGCAGCACTGCTATATGTTGCCATCATTAAGATTTATTGAAGTTCACCAATAAGTATTTCTACAGGAAATGGAAACTGGTATCCCTGTCAGTCTAATGAATTCCTTACACTGTCAGCAGGGATCATCAACTTGTCCATACATGGATACGTGGAATGACTTCTCTGTGTCCGAGGCAAAATGTTTTAGTCTGAGAAAAAAAAAATCTATGTTTATTATTTTAAATACTGTGCCTGTGGTAATAGCTGCACTTTGATCCAGAGTTTTGATCCAGAGTTTTGATTCAGAATTTCCTACAGTGATGGCGCCGACTGAATGTGCTTAACAAAATATATTATATTTTCAGGAATAAATCTAGCCTAATAGTCCAAAAGCACAATATTTAATCATTAATAATGTTTAATAATGTTTAGCAGGTGTTTTTTATCTAAAGCAATGTACAATTCACAAAGCTGGGTCAGAATGTCCCTGAAGCAACTGGGGACTGAGGACCTTGTTTGTGGCTCCGAAACCCTTCTGGTGACCCTGGGATGTGTACCTGGGACCTTCCGATCACAAACACAGGATCCTAACTCACTAAGCCACCCACCAACATGTTAATACATAATTAATACATAAAAGATACTACTTAACTTACTGGTATCATCCGGCACTATGTTACAATGCTTTCCGATGTTGTCAGTGGTTATGACGATTCTACTAAAGTTAGGCCCCTGGCCAAAAATACCCTTTTCCTAAGGGGAAAAGGGTAAGATTTTTTTCCAAATTGCATCAGCATTTTTTGAAGAAAAAAAAATCAAGGTTTTTTTTGCCAAGATCTTTTGCCACTTGGACATTCTCAGACTGCATATCGGCATGGCTAGTACGCCTCTATGAAGACGCTAAGACCAGGTACGCGTCTGTGAACACACTAAGACCAGGTACGCCTCTGTGAACACGCTAAGACCAGGTACGCCTCTGTGAACACGCTAAGACCAGGTACGCCTCTGTGA
>JAABNY020000108.1:13990887-14003479 GCA_015164015.2 Brevimyrus niger
TGCCCTTACTATCCTGCAGATTAGTGATTTCAGCTTTTAGGGCTCTTTTGGAGTTAAAATATTGGAAGAAACCTTTATTGTCATCCTTAGCCTCCAATGCAATTTTTCTTTCTTTTGTACAGCACAAATAAATCAATACAAATAACTAGAGTCTTTCTGGCAAAACTAGCGTCCATGATGTCACTCAAAATCCATCACAGAATCAAGTTGCTAGCTAGCCCCCCTTGTTTTACCTACAGGAGAGAAGTACTAGATCAGTATTTCCCAATACAGTTCTAGGGTTCCCCAGACAGTCCACATTTATGTTCCCTCCCAGCTGTATACCTGGTCGGGGTGAATAAAAATGTGCACTGACTGGGGGTCCCCAAGTACATAGTCAATAGAAATTCACAAAGCATGGGCCACCATGTTAACTTCTGGGCCAAAGACTAGCGGCAGGTTAGGGATACAAAGTCACGATGCATTTCTCTAAATGACACTGCATGTCTACACTTCTTTTATGTTTATCTGCAGCGTGTTAAAAACTTTTGCAACACATGTATTTGTTAGATACAGTCACATGGAGTTTAGCTTTTTTACAATATTAACAGTCCGTGGAAATCAATGCAACTTTGCACCTAAAAAGGTATTCTTAAGGTGTCGCTCCATACTCTTCTTAAAAGCATAAAAAACGTTCAAATCAGTGGTAATGCAAGAACTGTCCCCTGAAAGTGCTGCCTTCCATGCTGAGTGTGACAGGTTGCATGTGTTTGACAGGCTGACTCAAAGGATTGAAGCGTAATCTCCAAAGAAAACCCATTCCAACATGGCTCCCGCTGAGAGCTTTCCTTCCAAACAGGACACCGTGAAAATGGCTCTCAAATACAGCAGCTGCTCACTGGAAAGCACACTGATTGACAATGCGGGAATCTAGCGGAGCTTTGACTGGGTAAGGCATGCAGATGTTACTCAGGCTTGGCTCCTGAAACTCACTCAATACACCCCCGATTCAGAAACACAAGCCGCCCAGCTAGGCAGCACAATTGCTTACTACTGGTTTGGCATAATAAAACAATAATGCTGATCGATATGTATGAATAAGGTTATTTATATATAATTTTCCGAAGACTAGGTGCTGGAGACAAAAGCTGGGCGTCTGATCTTATTAAACTGCATGTGGTCTATTAATCGGTGGAGTTTCATTGGTATTTTAATATATCATTCGCTTAAGCAGTAGAATTATGTTCTACTAAATAGATGTTTAAATTATTTACTAATTATTATACAGTTATTCACTAACACCCAACTTACACCCAATATCCTAAACCAGGATACTGAGAATATTGCTATCCACAATATGATTCAAAATGCTATCTTTTAAGACGAAACCACTGCAAAAAAACACAACTTCTTTGGTTCCCAGCAGGGAAGCAATGGCAGGCAGGTTGTCAGTGTTTTATCCTTTAAAAGGTAAATCCTTCTCTTTTTGTGTGTCTGCAGTACTGGGGTGACCTAGCTTAGGTCCGGGCTTAAGTGTTCATCAGGCCAAAGCTCAGCTTCATAGATGGCACCATAAGAGGAAAACCACCTGCATCCTGTTACTGCAATAATGTGGCGGAAAACCACGGAGTTGTGCCACGGCAGCAGTGAATAGAGCGAGAACACGAGGCCTGGAGCAAACACGCTGAGGCAGCACAAGAGTTCACAAGCACCTGGGATGATGGAAACACACTGGGGACGGACACGTTCATTTCAGGAGGATCTGCTTCTAAAAACCTCACTGGCAAGCATATGAGAAAATGAAACACTGACAAGAAACAAGGTGTTTAAACTAGCAAGTGGTTTGATTAAGGAGATTAAGGAAATCTCTGAAGAGTCCCCCACTGAGTCCACAGTCTTTAAGAAAGAGTATCGACTCAGAATAGTCGTTTTTTTTGTGGTATTGTCTTCTGAGAAAATAAAGCCGTAAGATAAAATGATGATTAAACAAAATGTTGTTAAAACGTTGTTATGACAGCACTTTTAAAATTTTTAAATAGATTAAAAATTTCTATTGAAAATGCCTTTTAACGGTGTTTTCCACCATAGGATGAAAGCAGATAAACAAGTATGAATGTAAAACATCTTATATCAAAGAGAAATTTGCTGTCCACCCTTGTAGCTTTTTAGATGAAGCGTTAGAATGTTAAACCCTTACGTCATATTAACATTCTTCTGATAACGTACATATGTATCCATGCGTCTTTCGTTGTGGTAAAGCCTGGAGCCTGTAGCAGGACAAGCACAGGCAGACGGCAGGGGACACCTGGCGTAAGACGCCAATCCAGCACAGGGGGCCCCGACTCGGACAACGAGCAGTTTACAGACGCCTGATCCGTGTGGAGAAGTTGGAGTTCTTAACAGGGCGTGCATGAACAGCAAGCTCTACACACAGAGCCAGGGACAGGATTTGGGCCTTCAGTCCAGGAGGTGTGAGGCTACTTAACCACACCGCTACCTTTCATTTAAATATTTTAAATAATCTTTTAAATATCTGCTGCCATTACTAATACTGCTCGGTAGCCCATAAATGTTTGAACAGGCATGTAGAATTCCATTTGAGAGCCTTTTTATTACATGAATATTTCATAAACAAAAATGACTATGTTTATCATGTGCGTAAATTACCCTTATGGAAGGACTGGTCCTCTGTAAGCAGATTCTGATGCATCAGCACAAGTCTATCTCAGAAGACTTAAAAAATAGCAATCTCCTTATGTTTTTACCCGGGCATTATTAATGTTTAACGCCACCTCAAAGGGCTCTCTATAAAGTACAGAAATATTACTGATGTAAAAATGCATGTTTCTCAAAGTCGATCATTATGGTTGGTGCCAGTTGTACTTTTGTTGTTACTGATGTAGGAGAGATGTGTAAAATCACCCACTATTTTGCTCTGACTATACATGAATCATAGCTGTTGTCTACATTGTTTTTTTTTTTCAGCAATGCTCTATTCAATTGCAGCCGTGACAGTGTATGACATTTCAACCAGGGAACCAATTTACACCAGGGAGTCATAAATGAAAGCAGAATGGAGCAAGCACCCCCTACCAATAACGTGCAATCATAGAAGTGCCTACGCACTGAGTGGGGAGGGAAAGCCCCCCAGGCTGAAATACCCTGGCATATGGCATTTCGATAATAAAAAATATCCCCATGTAAATTCCAGACTTTTTTTATCGTAGATGCTGCTTAGCACCAAATCAGGTCCATAGGCAGAAATAAAATTTGTTGGAATGTTTGGGCGACCCCACGGATGGGTCCCTGCCAGTAAATTTGCTGACCAAGGTGGGGTAGTTGAATAAAATTTTGAGGCGGGTAAAAGTTAAAACTCATAATTTTAATACCTGGCTACGTGCCTGCACTAATGAAAACAGATTGGATTTAAGAGGTCAGCTGGAAAGTAAAATTTAAACAGACCTCGCTCCCGACGCTGGATGCGCTGAAAAGAAACGGACGATTTCGAGTGTGAGAGCCAGGGGCTCCGAGAAGATGCAACCCCTGAGAAATATGTGCAGACGCGTGGAGAGTCGTGCTGCATCACTCTCTGGTCTTCTCAGTTCCTGCTCATCAGCCCGGCTCCCTACTTCTATTTAAAGAAACTCATGCCTATGCATGTGTGCCTTGAAATACAGGTTACTACTCTTAAGACTGAGCAGCATTTGAATACGCCCCGTAAGAAAAAAAAAAAACGCTGTGAGAGTGTGAATTCTCCCGAGTAACATGCTGTCATTCTTTACTCATGTTCGGTCCATCCACTATCACCCATGCAGCTAAAACGCTTCATTCCGAGGGAGGACTCCGCACAGCCGTCTGATTGTTTGCACGAAGATGGAGAAAATTCTAAAGGAATCCATGCATTAGGGCCACCAGCAGGTTTAACTTCCCCACGGATTTGTGTTAGAATGTCGCATTTTAAATGACCAACCTCCAATTTAAAAAGCAGGCGTGACTCTTCCGCATGACCAGATGATGGGAGTTAAAAAGTAGGTGGGGGGGGGGGGCAGGTGGCTACAGAAGTTGTCACTGCTGCTAGTTGCAGTCCAAAGGTGACTCATCACTCACAGGGCACATAAGCATGGGAGTGGCCCTCTTATGGTACAGAGATGCAGTCTGATCATGCTGTGGGTAGAAAGGTCCAGGCCCTGGCTGTGAGGGGCCCGAGCCAGAGACACAGACAGGCAAATGACAGCATCTCAGTGCTGCCTAATCTTTAAATGACTGCTTTCCATTTTTAAAACTGGCAACGAGAACACTGTACGCAGGAGGACGAGCGACGTCTGTGAATCTGTGCCGCATTCACAACACACCGTCGGTAAAGCATGTTACAGTGTCTGCGTGTTTACGAGGGGGTGCACTCAGAATGTAGCCTTCGGGGTTCGAGTTTGGTTGGAGTCTCGATCCGCACCTCCGCTCCGTGAGTGGGAAGCTTACATGTTCTCCCAGTGTCATGCGGGTTTCTTCCTGCAGTCCAAAAACATGCAATTTGGCTATCATCTTGAAATTGGCCATAGCGTATGTATGTATGTAAATGGACTGCATTTATATAACGCTTTTAACCAAAGCGCTTTACAATACATGCCTCACATTCACCCATTCATACCCGCATTCACACACCGGTGGCGGAGGCTGCCATGCAAGGTGCCAACCAGCTCACCGGGAGCAATTTGGGGTTCAGTGTCTTGCTCAAGGACACTTCGATGGGGACAGGAGGACCCGGGTCTCGAACCAGCAACCCTCCGGTTGCACTACCTCCTGCACCATGTATGTATGTGCCCTCCAATGGACCTCCGAACAGGTATGTGCCCTCCAATGGACCGACATCCCATTCAGGATTTTCTACCATTATTTGTTTCTTATTTTATTTAAGGTCCTCTCCGTAACATTTTTGTATTCATTGTGGTTTCTGTCATATCCAACTCGTAATACTTTATTTTGTTTACCTGTATTTCCATCTACGTCCTCTCCAAGAATCCTTTGTCAATCAAAATATCCTATATTAGCATTTTTTTCAATGGAAACAGGCACACAAATAAATTAGCAGATTGACTCGGTATTCCAAACAGCAGCTCCCTCTAGGAAAACCACATGATTGATTATACTACTCCATGTGCTGTTTCATCCTGTCTCCTCAGTGATAATCAATGGCATCTACCAAAACAGTGATTCTAATAAACAGTACAGAATATGGTTTCTGTTCAGTGTTTACTTTATACATCCTTTTCATCAATATTCATTAATACATCTAGCAGCTGTCCATCAGCCAGCAAGCAAAGATTAGCTGACCCTTCAGAGACGTTTAGCAGCAGAAGCGTGGCCTTCTGCCACTCTGCAACAAGCTGTCTGACTGACACAAAGCACTAAGATTTGTTGTCATCTGCCTAGTAGACTTTCATAATGGCAGTTATTTTCAACATCGGGTTATACTTTAATGCATTGTTTAAAAATCCTGATGCTTCCTCTCACTGATGATGGACTTTTTTCTTCATGATGATTTTTGAATACATTTTAATAAGTTTCAGCTGTACTATATGAAAGGCATGACGAAAATGATGTTAAATCAAGTCAAAGTGGAATTCCTTAAGAAAAAAAAAAAATTCTAACCTTCAAGCAGTCATTAATGTACAGTAAATATCCAGATAAAATAGAAAATCGGTATGAACACATGGTGCAGGGAACCTGGGTTTTGGGTCGTCAAAATATACCAGACATGAGTCTAAATACAGCAAGTGTAACATCTTGTTCAGAACACTGACATGTTTAGGTGCAGTAAAGGAACAGCATGCATTTTAACTGTTATGCAATAATATGAAATATCTGTAATACTTCCATCAGAATCTATATTTAGAAAGACATAATATGCATAAAATAATCATTCAATTGTGTTGACTGGCTGATAAATTAACTACACTTATGGTATTCTTTTTTTTTTTTTACTTAATATACATCATCCTTATTACAACCTAAAATTAATATTGTTGTTAACGCCTTTGGTTTCATTTAAGACATTTGTCATATGAGGACAATGTGTGTCTACATGGTGGTAATTCTTCTAGACTTTTTCACTTCCACCTGAGTGTCAAAAACGGCTCAGATTCATCCAATGTGTTCCCATGACAACAGAGGACATGCCTAGTTCTTTGAGCTATATTACAATAATCTCTGGCAATAGGTGGTAATCAGCTCCATAATCAAAGAGATTAACCTTATCATTCCAACTTGTCCAGTAAAAACACAGTTAATTGTGTGTTGAGCCATAATTAGAAATAATTTGCTGAAAATATCTTTAGAAAAGACTCAAAATTTTCAAGCCCAGGGACCTAGATCTAAAACGTTTTAATGACAGTACTACTTACAGGGTCACACGGGGTTTGTCTATCTGTCCAAACCAATATATTACAAAAGAAAAGCAGGAAACAGCCACACCATTGCCTGCAAAGCAATAGCCCCTGTGTGGATTGAAACATATGGATGTAATATAAAGTTTCGTGCTTCTCCCCACTTTGTCTTAACAAATTCATAGATTGTTTCATGTCATATAACATTTGGTATTAAAGCAAAGCCCATGCATGGATTTCTTGAACACCCAAGGGACCATTTCGTCTTATTTTAATATCTTCTAAATACTGAGGCTTTGATGCCATTGTGCCTCTTCAGTAACGTATTTTACTATAGTATGTCCCAGACTGATTTATTTCCTCCTATCAATAATGATAATACAAAAACTGCTCCCTTGTGACGCCCAGATGGCTGCCCATGAGATGTTAACAAGGCCATTCCTTCATCCCAAGATCAATTCTTCTCCTACAAGCCTGAAAATACATTAATCTTTTCCTGGGCATTAATCATCTCCTGCTCTCTGCTGTCGATACCGTGAGAAATTCTTATTTCCAGCTTTTATTCAGTCCGGTTACTCTAATAATTCTTATCAAGGCCATCACAAATCATTTCTTTCAAATGTATTAAAATGTGTATCCAGGGTTCTCTCATCCATCGCAGAAACAGAATGGATTAAATATTTACTTCTGCTATCCAATCATAAATGATCTTTTTTATAACATGCTGTTTGGCAAAAATTAGACTATGATTAAAAGATTATTATGCGGCTCCAGTTTACCAAATTTCACAAAAAAAAAAAAAATCACACAACACAGTGTTTGTAACACTCAGTTCCTACTAGCATTGTGGCACAGGGCTACATTCCATATACCTGCTGTCATGACACCATTTCACACTGCGCTCCTCACATTCATCATTGTTCATCATTCTGTATTTTCAGCTTTTACAGTGTTTTGTGTATTTCATTACTACAGCAGCTATGCCACAGCATATTTCACAGTCCCAACAAAAGTAGGTAACTAAGCAACTAAGCACGTTCAAGGCTTTGGAACTTAAATTCTTGTAACCGAGGTTAATTTTTATGGTAAAAAAAAATGACTAAACATATTTCCCTTGTAGCAATAAACCCGTCCATCTCCTATCCACTTATCCTGGTCAGGGTGACGGGATGGGCCTAGAATCTATACCGGTTGGCACAGTGCACAAGCCAGGGCTAAAGCATAACTGAGAAGCCAAGCAATCACAGAAAGCACTCACATTACAGACTATTGAGACACATTAGTTAGTGTAACGGTAGGGGGACAGTGGAGTCCCCAGAGGACAGGCACACATCACAGAGAGAGAACATTCACGCTCCACACACACAGAACACGGGTGTAGTAGGTACCAAATTATATGACATTTGAAGCTGCTTTCCCCAAAGAAGAGTGTACATGCAACTGGAATGCAGATTTTATATAATTTGAAATATAGCTTTTTATAAAGCACTAAAACTTTGTAAAATCGTCTTGGAGATATCTTTAAATACGCAATCGTTCAAAGCAAAAGCCAGCGCACCTCTTAATCTGTCACAGTACTGCCGACCATTTCATTTCTCCTTCTGCCAGCAAATCTATACTGTGTGCCTCAAAAGGAAGCCGTCACTGACAGCCTTCCCGTCTGTCCACATACACTTTGTTAATGCGAGACCAAATGTGATTTTTTTCAGTAGGGGGCAGAACACTTGCAAGCGCTCTAGTGAATGCATGCTGTGTCCAAACAAGGCCTTTCCAGAATTTAAGATACTGTAAGTAAATCAATGTCCCATTAAGGAAATTGAATGATATTCGACAGAAGAGTGACGACAGAGAAGCCAGCTGCAACAAAACTGGGAAAAGTGAGGACAGTGAGTTGGGTCAAAAGAGATGACAGGGTTGGTGTCATGCAGCATTACCTGGTTCTCCTCATGGGTCACTCTCATCTGCTCCTTCAGGACAGACGTACGGGCGATCTCCTCCTTCCGCATCACCCTCTCCTTCTTCAGCTCCGGGCTCCAGAAGGTCTTGATGCTGTTCATGGAGGAGCCCAGCTTGCTGTCCTTGACGTCCAGCTCCCTACGCAGCAGGTCGTTTTCCCTCTGCAAGTCCTTCATTTGGGACTGCATGTCCAGCATGGCATTATCTCGGAGCTGGCGCATGCCAGAGGGCACCTGATGGGAGTGTGGGGGCATGCCACCATGGTCACCGTAGGAGAGCATGTCGCCGAGCGGGAGGCCGGCAGACGCGATGTTGGGGCTGCTGCCCATAGCTGTGACTCTGCCCCCATACGTGGCCCGGCTGGTGGCCCGCCCCAGGGTCATGGTGCCTTTTGGGTAGGTGGTAGACCCCACCCCTTCATGGTCACTGAGGTACATCGGCCCGGACGTGGCATAGGCCGCATTCAGAGACTGAATGTTCTCCATGGACAACGTCTTGCCGGTTCCTCCTCCTCTGCCTGGGGTCCTCCGGTGCCCCAGTCTGGGTGATCTTGGTAGGCGGGGGGACCGGGACGGACTTTCTTCCATAGTCCCAACTGTTCTGGCGCTGCCATACATGATCGATATACTGAAGGGTCTTACCGCCTCTCAGAGTCTCAGCAAAACTGGTCTTGTGTTGGAGCAGGAGTTAAAAAAAACCGAGTGTGCAGTTCTGAGTCCCGTCCTGCTGTATTCACACCGACTTGAAACGGGCTGTTGAGTTACTGTGGTAAAGTGTTCAGTGGCCCCTGCAAAGCTGGGAGAGCGGAGAATTCAGTCATTACACAAGTGAATTCATTTAATGCAAACATTTTCGCAGTTGTTACCAAATAACAGATAGCAGATAAACATAACAAATCTGAAAAATTCAGTGTCAAAGCCGCCACATACTGTTAGCTGTGTGGGGATACATTAACAAGCTTTGTCCTGTTTTACAGCTGCGATTGCAGCATAAATGAAGGTCAACAGGAGACGACAGACTGAACGCTGGATGCGGCACATTTTAATATTGCTTTAATTAATTGTGTCCTCTTTTGCGAATGTAACCAGCTATGGCCAAGCTGGCTTTGAGTCAGTGTCCACTTAAACCTTTGTGCACTACAGATTTCAGCCTTGTACTCAAATACTCATATTCAAATATCAAACATGAGGCAGCAAGTTCAGTTACAAAGATGGCATCATCAATGTCAAACCTGTAACATTTTATTACGGCATTTTCTTCTGACTTCTGAATAGTCAATAATTTGAAGCCAAAAATTTTTCAATAATATTGCCTTATTTTTATTATATAAAACATTTTGCATTTGAGTACTGATATTGTTCGAAATGTTGTACTAATTTGAGTGGAGCATTTTAATGCTAAACCCGCATGGCAGGACTTAATGAGTAAGAGCCATGAAAATGATCATATGCGTCCAAAATGCTGATCCACTGAGGCATTTCTGCCAAAGTTGTCCTGGCGTACTGCACTTCCGCGTCCTTCTGTGCTTACAACTGTGCTTCAGCTTGTCCAGCACAATGAAATATTACAGGAGTAAAGTCTGATGTAAGCGTAAGGCTTCCATTATCCATCTCTTCATGCACAAACCATGCGTAGATAATTTATACTGACACATAGCTGACGTCACTCCACCACAGGGAGACGAGCTCAAGACCTACGTAAGGCCAGCATGGGGAAGGGCAGCGTATCAGAAAGAGGACACGCCCACATTTGGAGGGTTACCTGATGGGGTAGGGGTGCCACAGTAATTCAAATCATTTACAGTAACTGAAAATTGAAGAATAAAATATATTTCCCAGCAGTCGCATTGAACCGGTCACCAACATTTACACGGTCAGTTTGTAAATAATCTTGACCTGCAATTTGCATCCGAAGTAGTAATTGTATAAATTTTGAAATCAAGTCTAAATCATCTGCAAGCTCCCAGCATGATCTGGATGCCTCAGAGCCAACGGCGTTTCGAGGTTGACAGTCTTCTTCATCTTACGCTAATCCATTGAATGTGGGCTGCAAGACCTCCATGTGTCTGCAGGTGACTCTTCTGCACTGGTGTATGATGAAGTTAAACTCCCCCACACCCCTGACCCCAAGTCATTTTCACATGTTATATGTTTGGGAAAAGCTAAAAGACAGTAACTTCTGGAAGGTAATACTTCCATTCATTTTCTATATTTGTTTGTCCTGTGGAGGGTCACGGGGGTCTGGGGTCTATCCTGGAAGCCACCAATTAGAGGGAAGTCAAGTGTAATTATGAAAACTGTGTTATGGAAATCTATTCATTTTTCTTAGAAATGTTAACAAAAAAAATTAAGAAAAATAGGTACGGCCACTAAGAAATTCAGTATCACTTCACTATCCCAAATTCACCTGAATGTCACTATTTTATGCAAAAAAAAATTCTGATTAAAGAAAAATACATAAACCTGGTTTACTAACCGTTTGGTGATCCAGAAAATAACAGCAGAACTGAAATAATTAAATGGAAGAACTGTGCGGTTGCCAACAGACTACCTGCACACTTATCTGTCCAACAAATGGGCAAAGCCACTAAAAAGCCAGTGTAGCAAAGTCAGACATAAAGGGATGTCCAGAACAGAACCGACAACAGCAAATGCAACTGTAAAAGAAAACTAAGTACAGCAAACTGCGCATACAGGAAACTAGGCCATTCATCACTGGCAAGTTAATAACCTGCATATACGGCAAAAATACCTTTGGCATCATACGTGAGACATATTTTCATAATTCTTATGGTCAGTGGAATGTACAGAAATAACCATAGGACTGACACCTCCGAATTACACAAGTAATGACTGCAATACAAAAATGCAGATGGACAGCACAGAGATAGTGACCACACACATACCAGCAGCAGAGAGAATGAGGAAGCGTACAGGAAATGTATGTTTCAAAATAACACTTTATCCTATTTATCCAACTGAATGTTGCATCTACACCATTTAGTCATCTTCATGTAGCGGAGACTTTGCTGATCAGATATCTGGGATGAAAACAAACTGCCAGCATTGCTTACTATGTACTTTTATAATGTTTCTGCAAGTGTTCCAAACTGGATTTTTCAATGTCTATACTTTGATGTCAAATTACAAACTTAACATAAATCTGACATATTTACAGAGTACACTAAGATAAAGATGAGTTTAATGCTAAAACAAATATATAAGAAAAAAATGTATGTACCACGAGTTAAGTTTATGATATTTGAAGAAATGTGTGATCATGCCCCAGTCAGTGAAAGTGTGTTTCCTGCCCCGAGACCGCATGGAGTTTAGGTACCAAGTTTGCCAGTTTAAAGACAAGTTTAAAGACAAACACATTTCCAAGATATAACTTCGCTAAATCTGGAGGGCACCTTCTCCAGGGTTAGGCAAATTGATGGATTAGCTAAAGTAAACTGGACAGTTAGCATGCAGACAATATGATCAACGAGCACACGACTGAATCTGGCGAGGGAAGCGTGACAATAGCGATTATAAAATTGATCCATATTCCTACACAAGACCTGTGATGCAGTTTAATGTTCCGAAATCGGCTGGAAACATGTAAACGAAACATGTAACAAAATCCAGAAAGTATGCCACTCACACTGTTACATTCTCTCCCATACACCCAAAAAATATGTGTTCTACCATGATCTAAAAACCACAATATTATAGACAAAACGCAAAAATAAAATGTTTACTACAGGGGTGAGATAAAAGTTTGGTTTAGACACAATCGAAGGTTTGTTAAAGTAACATCAAATACACATATTACAATCGTGATAAAATCCCCGATATTTTGGAAGCATCAGTGACGTAGCAGTTTTCCCTTAGTGAAAACAGTACAGTGGTACCTCAGAACTCGAACTTAATCCGTTCAGAACTCCAGATTGAATCATAAAAACTTCGAGTTCTAGTCGAATTTTTCCGTATAAGGAATAATGGAGAACCAATTCATTTCTTCCTGACCCTCAAAAAACATCTAAATGAGTTTTTTTTTTTAGCATTTAAGCGCAAAATGAACCTGATAAAACAAGAAGAGCATATACTGTACTAAATACATCTAAGCACATTTATCAAAACAGTAGTTTTTAAAGTAGGAAAATAAGTGTATCCAAACAATGTGTAAACTTTAAAAAAAAATGTGTCCCGCCCCCATCATCAACTTCTTCCGTATGCCACGCCCCCCCAATGGTTAACCCCATGTGGAATCCCCGTGTGATCAGCTGTTTCTGG
>JAABNY020000108.1:14003579-14017481 GCA_015164015.2 Brevimyrus niger
TAAAGTAGGAAAATAAGTGTATCCAAACGATGTGCAAACTTTAAAAAAAAATGTGTCCCGCCCCCATCATCAACTCCTTCCGTATGCCACGCCCCCTCAATCGTTAACCCCATGTGGAATCCCCGTGTGATCAGCTGTTTCTGGTTGTTGTCATTAGCCCTCTGTATTTTGTGTTTGTTTGTTTCACCAGTCCGATCATTGTACTATCCATCTGCGTTTTGCCTGCTTTACCTGTAATTAAACCCTGTATCCTGACGTCTGCACCTTTATATCCGTCCTGTCTAGCTCGGCAGGACAATATTATTATAATTAAATGTATTAATGGTTTATTATTAATATAAAAATAATGAATAAAAAATCCCCACAGAGAAATTAAACGTTCTTTGAACATTTGTGTAACGTTTTTGTACTGTTTGCAAACAGTAATATACAAATGTTACACAAATGTTCAAAGAATGTTTAATTTCTCTGTGGGCGAGTTTACAGAAACAAACGTTATTCACGCGGCGCACACGTTACATGGCTGTTCGCAAACAATCAAAACAGTTCATGCACAGTCAAAGGATGTTTATCTTGTGTTCATGAACGTTCTCCCTGGGTCCTTACTTTTTATGGAAGCCCGTTTCCGCCACCGGGGGAAAAATAATACAAAATTTATGTCGTAATTTCGACTTAGTTATCTCGTTATTTCGAGATATCTCAAAATTTCGACTTGAAACAGGTTCTAGCTTTAATAACTTTTCACGAAACCAAGGTGGGGCATTTTCATGACAGAATCGTGTTGTCCGGTACACACAAATTTGCACATCAATTATTTCTGCGCTTCAAACCATTTTGTGATTTGTGCAAAATCGTGTTAATAGCTAATATTATAGGTGCTGTCCGCTGTAATGACATGGTGGTTTAGCATTTTGGGCTCATGATGACTGATGCACATCCTTTTGTTTCCCAGATTGCTTTACAAGATATCTCGAAATAAGGAGATAAGTAAGTCAAAATTTCGACTAAAATTTTACATTTTTCCCCTAGTGGCGGAAACGGCCTTCCGTATTTATGATGTATTTCATTATATAATAATGATTACTGTTCCTGCCTATCATTGTCTAAATGTATTTTTACTGTCTAAATATATGTATTCAGCTAGTTCAGGTAAACATGCACCATGCTATCACAGCAAATGCGAGGCTGAGACTGAAGTTTTACCCTTTGTTTCGACTGAGAGATGTTCTGCGTGACTCATTTCCCCGCGGACAAGTTATCTTTGGTCGGCGTTCACGGTTTGACTTCTGAGATTCAAAGGTATTCTAGGTATTTTTTTTTTCGAACTGGTTGGTTCGAGTTTTAAGAAATTCGAGTGAGTTTGAGAACTGTTGAGGTATCACTTAACTGTCAAATTAAATTTACTAAACCAGGTTTAAGAATCACATTAACGATCAGCATAGAACATCATCCATGTGCAAAACTAGCTGAGGCTTTTCTGGGTACTTTGGGAAAAAAAAAAACTTCTAAATGCCTTTCTGATTTAAAAATTATAGAAAAACCTAAGTGGAAATAATTGCCAACTTTAATCATCGGGGTTTTCGTAAAACATGCTGTCTATGTTAAGTAGCTAATGATTGGCACACCAAATAGTATTTTTTCCCACGTTAATATATATTTAGTTTTCATATTTACGTTCAACCACAAAATTGATACCCTAAGTGTATAAAAGTTGCCATTTCCGTACGTTGAGTAACAAATTCACTACTTCGCGCACAAGTATTCTCGCAGCTTACATTAAAGGGATAAATACATCCGGCACTGATTTGAAGAGACTTGTAGCAAACGGCCGTGCCTAAAATCCCTCCTATTGGCCAAAATGATTGGTCGCTCACATAGTTTGCGTCTTGATTCTGTACGCTTAGTGGTCTAATCTGGTGTCAATCACAACGACTGTCATTGCAATAGGAATCTAGTTAGTATGAGCGAAAGATTTCCCCTTACAATATTAATGTTAAATTACTGAAATATATACCGCAATAAGTAGAATTGGGTTCGGTATGAACATTTTAAAGCTGACAATATCAGATAAAGTCACCACTTGAAGAATACAGAGCATAAAACAAAACGCTGTTGAATGTCTTTTGAATTTATCTTGTCCAAATATTATCCAAACATGAGAATGGACGAATAACTAGACGAACGCTTAAGTAAATAAAACAATGTTTTAAATACATATGCCCTGAATGGTTTTAGGAATCGTGACGAGATTTCTTACTGTGCATACACATTTACGTGTTACCCAGGCAGTAGCATCCCGGTACCCAGCTCTCCATTCACAAGCATTTAACTTCCACCGGTTTGGTTGGAAAGGAGGTGCACCTTACAGCATGCTGTCACATCTGATAGGCTATGGCAACGGTCCTTAAATTAAACGGGCAAAGCTACAAAACAGCTACACCGTTCACAGTCAACAGCAAAAATATTTATTTTACCGTGCTAAAGTCGATATAAATACTACCGGCGTTCATAAGATTTACTATACAGAAATTTTCAAGAGTGGAAAATGCAGCTTGTCTACATCCTCCACACCCATTATTCTTCCGTGACGGAAAAAATACACATATATATATATGTATATGCAATAAATAATAACGTACTATCGCGTTGCTGCTTTAATTTTGGTCATTCTCTTGCTATGCCACTCAGCGTCTACTGAGAATGTATTCCTCGCATTGTATTTACTTGTCAATTTAATTGCACACACATTAATCCCTTAAAAGCAAACGCAATTATATTGCAGTCGTCAGTTTTGTCGTGATTAAATAAATCACTGTAAGGCGTAATTTCGTACCGTTTGTAGCGGCGATGCTTCCCTCATCACAGCCTCCAGGTTTCACTCCACATTCCCAGCATTCCCGACCCGTCCTTTCGTCGGGCCGCAGACTCACTCTCTCCTACTCGCTGGGACGCGGCAGTAAGACAATTAAAGGGCAAGTTGACATAAAGGAATAAGCAGCACTTTAAATGAACCAAGACTGGTCCGTTAAGTAACGATCATCAATGTCGTATTCAAGGTCCTCCTCCTATTTTTTCCTTTCTTTATTTCTCCATCCAAAACTAGCTGACATATTTTTATTTCCTAATTATTAATTCATCATGTGGCCAGGTTTGCGACGCATAGAGGATGGCAGCAACACCATTATTAGCATTTCGATAAACTTTATAATTGCCAAGTGTGTATGTGTTGACAACAATAGAACTGGGGGCCAAAAGCTTCACGATTGTTCAGATAGCAATATTTGCGCGTGCTGTCTATCTTTATATCACTTTGGCGTAACTAGGCCTATATCTCTTTCAAAACTAGGCTGTTGATCAATTGTACATAAATTCATTTGAAAAAATATGATGGTGTCCCAATCCATACTCTACATACTCTACAATTTACAAAAAAATGTTATAGCCCATTCTTAACCGAGTGACATTTTAATTTAAATATTTATTGTCACTTCTGCTGTTTTGTATTTTTCTGTAACCAATAACATATAATTTTGATGTAATTTTAACTGCTTAGACTGCAAAACCTTTCCGGCGAGGCGAATTGAATAATAAGGCCACGTGTTCATCGTTATATTGCACGCGGTGAAAATGATAGATAACATAAGGTAACCTTGATAACTGCAAGAAGAAGAAGAAGAAGAATGCTGAGAATCAGTGATCCTGCATCTCGCTATCAGATTTCCGATTGCTCCTAAACGGGTCAGAATTAATGCAATACGTGGCCGCAAAATATAGAACACTCGTTTTTCCTATGTTTATAAATAAGTAAAATGGAGATTTGTTTGCAGAGGAAAAACAATCGATCTGTGCTCTATGAAACTGACCAGGATAGACAGCGTTTCTGAAGTACTGGCCTCATGCGAGGAACACCGTCCATAGCACAAAATTCATTTTATATTCCTGACTGTAAAACACTCCATGCATTGCTGTGTTGACCACAGTTTTTTCTTTCTTTCTTTTTCTTTCTTTCTTTCTTTCTTTCGTAGTAGCAAGATGTCTACTCGGTGCACTATTGTAAATCATGAGGACTATTCCACTTCAAATAAATTTGACTTATTGTCATGCAAGTTTTTGTTTTGTTTTGTTTTGGATGGTGATACTATTATATAAATGTCTGCGGTTTAGATGCGTTAGGAAAATGTGGAGTTTTCATGCATTTTATGTTTTAGATATAAATTGGTGTGTCAGGGTAAAATGAAGTAGTGCAAATGAGAATATGATATTGTTTACATGGACTATGTTAATTTAGGCCCATTTAAGGTATAATTGCATAATGCATAATTGCATTTGAACTATCCTATTTGCACATGTTATGTAGTAGGAAGCAGTACAGAATTATGCAGTAAAAGTAAACAGCATTTTCATAAAACATTATTTTAACGGTAGAATATTTGGAGAAATACCTGGTTATGGGATAAAGCCTGCAAATGTAAATGAAGTGTACAAACTATCAGGAGCGCTGTAAGGGGGGGGCAGTTCCAAGGGGCCTAAAACAATAGAAAATAACTGGATTAGTCTAGATTGGGGGGACCAATATGATATGCTGTGATGGGGCCTAAAATCTTTAGCAACACACCTGCGCACGAAGGCAAAAATACCAGGGGGGTGCATGACAGAGTACATCTTAGGGCTGTAAGTTCATTACACATGATTGACAAAAAGTTCCTGCAGATCTCATGCAGAAAGAATGTCTCGGGGGTCCTCAAAATGTATTATGCTTGGGGGAAATTGAACACGTACCACAAGTTAATTTGCATAATTTAAATATCTAACAACACTGGGAAAAAAGTGGGGGTCGTGGTCATCTGCACCCCCCTCCCCCCACAACAATGCCTTTGGGGGAGGGAAACCAATGGAATAATACAGAAACTGTATAACAAATACTGTGCATGAAGGAAGACTCAATTGTGCCCTTATGGTCAGTACCAAAGCCACAGCGGCATTAAAGATTCCCCAGGACAGCACTTCTCTATGTGGAGAGAGCACTATTTCTCTGTATTGTGTCTGGTCCTGTTTGCAGAGCACAGGGATGGAAGACATGAGCAACAACAATCAGTTAGACTGTTCTATAGGCAATGGAGCATGGACTCCAGTAGCCTGAAATAGAAAGTCTGTAATGGGTAACAGAAGGAGAAAATGTAAACTAAAAATTTTAATTCCCTATAGTCTCTCATTATTTGTGACGGTGCTGATTGGATGACAGCACTGCATTAATAAGATTAATCAGGCTTTCCCCTTTAGAGAAGCAGAACAGATACTTTTCTTTTACTTTCTATCCCTTTGGAACAGGTACTTTTCTGGAAAGATCGCAGCTGCTGAATCTGGAAACAACACATTAAAAAAACAGGTGACAAGAAAACATTTGGGGGTGGTATGGTGTAAATAACGTCACTATTATATCACATCCCTCCCCACCACCAGCCTCTTTCAGAATGAAAACCACAGTAACTGCCATGGGTGAAAGTCCCCACCCCCCAGGAACGACCTCTGCACCCTAACGCCATTCTTAATGCTCGTGTAGCTCTCCACACAGGAACCCGGCCAGCACATCCCCAGCATTACCACAAAGTCACCATGGTTAAAAGTGTCCCATAAATCCGCCGAGTGATTTGAGGGCTGGAGATGAAGGGGACATGTGGAGGCACTGGCCTGACAGAGCAAAACCGCCCACCTCCCTAAGCCCACAGAGACACAACCCCGTGTCACTCCGTTTGATTGGACGTTCCCCTCTTGTAGCCTCTCCCACCCCCTCATCTTCTTTAATTGTGTGTTTCACAACACCTACAGCTCCATCACATCCAGCACATCCTTATCCCTTTTATAGAGCTTTTGCTCAAGTACACAAGTAACAAACTCAGCTGATTTAAAGGTGTTCACTTTTCTCACCAAGCCATTATAATTATATTCACTTTCTTAATCTTATTCTATTGTCAACTGTATAAGTGAAGACAGAACACAAGAATCTGTAGTTGCAAGCATTGCCTGTTAGGGTAATGCGATTCAGTTAGCAAAGATAACTACCTACCTGATCTTTGCCTTAGTAATGTGATGCATTGAACATTTCTGCTCCGGAATTTCAGCAATGGTGGCAATAAGAAATCGCGTGTACTGCAGAAGAAAAGACATTCTCTTTGATGTGTGACAGAACTAATTGATGATTGTGGATAATTGATTTTTACATCCAACTAGCACAAAGTCAAAGGGAGACCTGAGTCAGTCATAGGGGTGAAAAGTTGCTAAGTTCTTGTCACATGTTTTGTTAAAATCATGACACTCAGTGCTAATCTCTTGCAGCATGAGTTATTGGTGGATATGAGCTTGTTGAAAAATGCAGGCATATGTGATGAAACTGGTAGGGGCACAGAGGTACTGTAAGCTGTGTATGTACTGAGCCCAATAAAGGTTAAGATTATTATAGTAGACTAGCGACTTTAGAAAACCATGTGGACCGAGAGTGTAGGAAAATAGACAAACACTTACAGAAACAAAAGTTGCCATCAAACCAAATTATATGATACCTGTGAAAACCATTGCAAGATATACAGTACTGTGTTGCCTTTATTTGTATAATTTGCCTGCACCCTAAAGAAGGTAAAAGTGATGATATGAGCAAGCCGAAGGCAGGCAATCTTTCGACCATGTCCAGGGGTGGATGCTGCAGACATCCAATAGGATTGGAGGCGCTTTGCTGAGATCTGAACCTCAGGCTGCGTAGCCAGGAGATCATGGCATGGCTCAAAGGTGGAACAGTGAAGGCCTTGGGAAAGATGCAATCAGTAAGAGGACATCGTGCTCCACAGCATCAACATCCCCATGCTAACAGGAGCCACATATGCAGACACACGCATTTCAGTACTCCGGCATTCATATCTAGACAACACAGTATTCTTTTTATTTGAACTTCTGGAGATCTTATCCTTCCAGCTCTTTTGGATATTGCCTGCAGGAGGCCCATTAGAAAGGAGAATCACTTGCAGGGATGCATTGTAGTGCATGTACTTCAGAGAGGGGTTAATCAAACCACCCCTCTCAGACCCACCTCACTGCAGGAACCGCTTCCAGGCCAGAGACATTGCAAATTACCATTCTTGGCAGTATTTTTTTACCTCCTTTCCAGAGAAAGCAGGCTTAGCAGGGGGGTGTGGTCCTGAGCAGAGCTGCGTGTTTTAAGATTAACCACAAAAGGTGTGGGGGAAGGAGCAGAGCATGCTTAACAATAGAATAAAATAGAATAGAATAGAATAGAATAGAATAGAATAGAATAGAATAGAATAGAATAGAATAGAATAATCCTTTAATAGTCTCACAAGGGGAAATTTGGTAAATATGGAACGCTTCACGAATTTGCGTGTCATCCTTGTGCAGGGGCCCTGCTAATCTTCATGCTTAACAAACCCTCATCACCACGGACACTTCTGGAAACATCAGCATTTGGGTCAGACACCCTCTGCAGAGGGTGCCATGTACACTAATCAGCTTGGTTACATGAAGGGTTTCATTCATTTATCCTTGAAGAGCAACTGATACCTTAGATCCTGTATTTACAATAACCTTCTGATTCAGTGGCTAACAAGAAGCACTTTTGAGCAAAGTGCAGGTATATACCAGAGTATGCTTGTTTTATTTTTTTATTCTGGAAATAATACCATGCCAAACATTTACGCTTTATCATGTAATGTTGCTTTGACTGATCAACACAGATGAATACTCTGCTTTTTTATATGTCAATTTAACATACAAATCAAATTTAACTTATATATCTCAAAACAATTTTGATCATCTGAGTTTAAATCAGGTTTGATTAGTTGTAATATTGTGTTACTGCATCTTTCCTGATAGTCAGTGTAATAGTCAAGTTACTAATAAAGATCATCCACTGAAATTCATAACCCTAAAGATAACTGTGTGTGTTTTGTTTGTAATTATTACATTGTGGGGACCAGATAGAAAGGAATGGAGAGTGTCTATAAAGATATGAATATGTGGATTGTGTGTGTGTGTTTGTGAGTCTGTTTGTGTATTCTTATATTTTTAAGCTTGGACAACTAACTTCTAAAGTCGTGCATTTGTCAGTCCTTTGAAAATGAATTTAGTTAATTTAGTAACAACCATTTAACACATAATTATTGATATATGTAAATTAATGTTTTTAGTTTGTCAGTGTCAATTTTTATGTTTTAGATAACCAAACTTTAACAATGGCTTGATCTTTATTTTACAGACAGTGCAGACTAGCTATGTTCTCTATGTTCATGAGTCGTTTTGCTGCCCTCTATTGGTGCTTAAATTCTCCACCGGAATTGTAACATATATTTGAAAATAAATGTACAAAGTCTGATATTTGGTAAAGGGCTAATTCTGTCTCTTCCAGGGGCAGAGCATTTGATAAGTGACTTTATGTCCATAAGCATCATATTAAGAATCTCTCATCTTACTGAGACTAGTGATGTCCCTCTTTTTCAGTGAGGTCCTTAGCATTAGAACCCTGTTTTTTTATTTATAAAATATAGCTTAATAGAAACAAATTTCACTATTCATAATCATTTAAATTCAGAGACAGAATAGTAAAATCTGTGGAATATTAAGGACTTAATTGGGCGTTTCAAAGTAATATTTATTACCTTAAAACCCTTGTCAAACTGAGCAGTATGAAATCAGGTTATATATAGAGGCAGTGGAAACTACAGGTTCTGGGTTCAAAGCCCAAATCCTTAATCCATCCTTAATAAACTACAGGCTTGTAATAAGCTATACTTTTCTTATTGTTCTGCTTATGTTTATTGCTTTTCTTGTATCAAAATGCCTAATTATTTAAATCTAAATACTTAATACAGTAACCACATTTGTGATTGATAGGGGCAGAAAATACCAACAAATATGAAAACACTTGAGTTGGCCAGTTAAACTGCACAAGGGTCAACTTGGCAAGACCTGAGGCTGTCGAGACCCGAATCTCACCTGTCCTGATTGTGCCGAAAGTCTCAAGAGTTTAGAGTTAGTTAATGTACTGATACCAGGAGTACTTGCGAACAGCATTCAGGCAGACGACAAACCAAAGGGTTAGGGTTAGGGTTAGTTAATGTACTGATACCAGGAGCACTGCGAACAGCATTCAGGCAGACGATAAACCAAAGGGTTAGGGTTAGGGTTAGTTAATGTACTGATACCAGGAGCACTTGCGAACAGCATTCAGGCAGACGATAAACCAAAGGGTTAGGGTTAGGGTTAGTTAATGTACTGATACCAGGAACACTTGCGAACAGCATTCAGGCAGACGATAAACCAAAGGGTTAGGGTTAGGGTTAGGGTTAGTTAATGTACTGATACCAGGAACACTTGCGAACAGCATTCAGGCAGACGATAAACCAAAGGGTTAGGGTTAGGGTTAGTTAGTTAGTTAATGTACTGATACCAGGAGCACTGCGAACAGCATTCAGGCAGACGATAAACCAAAGGCTACATATTCTGCATGTCAATAAACTAATGATACGATATATATGACTGTGGGCATTGGCATAGATTTGGGGGGGACACATCCCCACAATATGGAACACTATGGGGGGTCAAAACCCTCTGAATCAACACGTTAAATCTGTACGTCTTCAGACATCATAAATGAATGTGTTAAGACGTTTGGATTATTAAAGCTCCCATGTAATTGGTATTTGGTTGGCGTTGCATACTCACCCCATTCTGACATGTTGGTTGCCTTGGGCTTGTACGTATGCCTGTGTTATGGTCATGTAGACTCTACATTTTGGTTATGGTAAATTTGGTAATTTTGAATTCTGGTGCCAGTGCAGAACACAAAATGACCTCCAGAAAGTTCACTCAAACAGGCAATAACATATATGTAAAGTGGCAGATTTTTAATATATTATCGTATGTGACACATATTACAGACATATATGTGAAATATATGTTTAAATATATGACAGTGGAGACTGCTTACAGATATCATGTCTGGGTAAAGTTAATTTATAATTAACAGAATTCTGTCTTTTTCTTTATGTCTCAGGCAGATTACCATGTAATTCACATTTGTAAATTTATTAAATAAATATAAGGTGATAAAACGGACAGCAACTGTGTATAATTAAAATACACTATAGTACAGTATGTACTGTACTGTACATAAAATATGGATGAATATAATTTCGCCACTGCATCTCCATGGCTCTGTCACTGCATCTCCATGGCTCTGTCACTGTATCTCCATGGCTCTGTCACTGCATCTTCATGGCTCTGTCACTGCATCTCCATGGCTCTGTCACTGTATCTCCATGGCTCTGTCACTGCATCTCCATGGCTCTGTCACTGCATCTCCATGGCTCGGTTTTGCCACTACTTGGACTGCTTGAGTATTATATTCAAATTATTTAAACAGTATTTGTACAGGAGGGGTGGCCTGGTGTTGAGCACTATTGTCTCACACCTCAGGATCCCGTGTTCGAGTCTCCACCTGGGTTCCTTATGTGTGGAATTTGTTTCATACTATTGGTTGGTGTATCATCGTGGGGGCTACTCTGGTTTCACCCCATGAGTCTCATTAGGCTAATTAGGATTGCAAAATTGCCCACAGGTGTGCGTGGGTGAATGAATAGTAACTGTGCACTGAGATGGGTTGGCGCCCCATCTTGGGTTGTTCCCTGCCTTGCGCCCAGGACAAGCAGTTTCAGAAAATGGATGGATGGATTTGTACAGGAATGATTCCATCCGAAGCTTTTTGATCCATATATATTGTGGCTGATCAGGGCTTGTCCTTTAAGGTGTGCGATTGCGCGTTGCACCCCATCACGCGTCTAAAACGGTGTCCGCAACCGACCATGGCAAACCCACCGAGTTAAGACAGAGCTGCGACTGCTATGCTTCATCTCTGTCTGTCCATTTTGACATGTTTCAAGTTCGTTTGAACAACCCTGGTTTCATCGGTCATGTCTGCGTTGTCGTCTAAGGTCTGAATAAATTCTATGACCCACTGTTTGCATTTATTATGTCTGTAGACAGATCAATTAGTAAGTACACACACACACCACGCATATGACCTGTACCAAATGCACACATGAGAAGTCATGATAATGTATTTGTGTACATGTAAGGTAAAATCGTGCACCTAGCACTTTTAAGGTGCACAAAAAAATTGTGCAACTAGCACTTTTTAGGTGCAAAAATTTGTGTGCGCCTGCTTTTTTTAAAGGACAATCCCTGGCTGATCAGCGAAATGTGACCACTATAAGCTGTACAGTGGAACCTGCTTACAGTGATCATAGTCATAGTGTCAACTGCTTATATGGATCAAAAAACATGATACAGACTCATTCCTACATTACTTTTTAAATAATTTGCTTATTGTAATCAAGCAGTCCCCTTACAGTGTTCATTCATGTTATTTTTATACATAAAAACACACAGTAACAACTAAAACTACGCAAATTCTTTTTCTTTTTAATTTTTATTTTCTTTGATTGCCCTACTTTGCCTAGAGTAACCTGTCTACTTCTGATAAAAAACATTTTTACACCTAAGAAGTCTACCATTGACCGTATCCATGCACTAAGGGTGCTCATCGAGCACAAGCATGAATATCAGTGGAGTTTTTTGCGGCCTTCAACTTCACGGGATCCTCCCAAAGTTGCTGTACGTCATGCTCGGCCTGTACACTGGTACTGTGAGTGCTGTGCAGAGTGGAGGGAGAACCTTTGCGATCTTCCCAGTTGATTCTGGGTTTTGCCAGGGGTGTGTTCTTGCTCATACTCTGTTCAATGCTTGTATGGACTGGGGTTGTGGGGTCTGTTGCTGAAGCAAGACAATGCTGCGATCTTAGCAGAGTCAATGGATCTAATCAGGGCTCTCAAGAGACTAAGCAAGGAGTCTGAGTGTCTTGGATTGAGGGTGTCCTCAAGATCCTGGGATTTAATGACTTCTCAGGCTCAGCGATCAGTAGTGTATCTGTCTGCGGATAGAATGTATACCTTACCGAGAGATTTCCCTACCTTGGTAGCGACATTCATGTCTCTGTTGAGTCTTCCTATGAAGGCAGCAGATGGATTAGAAGAACATGGGGGGTCATGAGGTCGATGGAAAGGGGTCCGTGGCTTTCCAGATATCTTTACAAGAGGAATCCTGAATGAGGCACGTTATGGCTATATGACGCGTTTCCCTGAGGATGATCCGACTCACAGGATCCTCATTGCTGAGGCCCCAAAGGGCTGGACCAAGCTATGGGGATGCCCACGTACACCTGGCTGGAGCAGATGGGTGGCCATTTTGGGAGGGTGGCACTGGGCCATGTATCTGCCTGGGGAATCGCCAGCCGGGATCCAGAGGAGTTTCACTGAGTGGTGGGTGCAGCATCGCACTGCAACAGCACATGCTCTCCAACCTGACCTGACCTCAGTAATTTAATTTGTACAGTATTGTAATTAGAAAAGCGTTTGAAACAGCAGTACTACAGTAAATAAAATTCTGTATATAGCAATGCTGTCTGATCTGCCTGAGACATAAAGAAAAAGGAAAAAAACTCAGTTATAATTATCATCTGTTATAATGAGAAATCAGATCATCTAAGGTGAACAGGTTAATGAAATGCAATAACTGAGCTAAAATAATGACTCTGGCTATAGGGCAGGGCTACTCCGGTTCCGGTTGAGTGAACATTGGTGCGATTTGCTGCCGCTGCTCACCGGTATCTTTTTCCATTTTTATTTTTAAATATTTTTAAATATTTTTGAAAATATATTTGAATATATTTGAATATATTTGAAAATATTTGATATAATTGAAAATAGTTTTGAAAAAAAACTTTTTATCTACTCAAATTTTACTGACACTGCTGGCGAATTTTGCAAGAGTTTGAGTATTTGGGCCTAGTTCAACCTAGCGGTTTGTTCTGGCTGCGGTCTCCCACGGATTCGTTTACCTGCCTGCTTGGTTTTCCGGCGTCTTCCTCTGTGATGTTGTCTGGCAGGATCTGTGTACTGCTCGTGTTTGTCTGGATTCGTTTACCTGGCTGCTTGGTTTTCCGGCGTCTTCCTCTGTGATGTTGTCTGGTAGGATCTGTGTACTGTTCGTGTTTATCTGGACTCTCATGTCGTTGGTCCATCGACCCGGTTTTGGACTTTTCCCGTATACAGCTGACGTGCTCCTCCGACTTCGTTTTCACCTGGCTGCCCCACCGCCGGCTGTGCTTCATCTTCACACGGACATCGCATTCCTCCCTCGCCCAAAGTATATTCATCGGGGCTCTCGCCGGAATTTTCATCATGACAACTCCAAACCAATACAATCCTTCTGGTCCACTTCTCGCTCTTCTCCAGAGAACTCCAACTGGGCTGTTGACCACAGTGTATTAGCCAGCCTGACCAGGTTCATGAACAATGGTAGGTCAAACTCAAATATTTACAAGGAGTGCTGCATATATTATAATAATACGCTTCTGAACCGTAATTTAACAGAACATTTGATGAAGCGCAGCAGTTTTCCGGTGTGCATTTTCTCATTTCAATGAACAATACATATAAAAAACAGAAGTTGTCATAAGCGGTAAATATATCATGGTAGCCTACTTTCCCATTTGAAGGGTAAAAATCTCAAACTGGAAGATATACCTCCAAGACAAGCGCACAACACTTTAGATTTAACAGAGCCATCTGCTGAGACCTTTATACTTGCAGACATCTCAATTCTCCCGGAAGTTCCGGGAATCTCCCACATATTGATAGTGGTGTAAGGCTGGAGGCCTTGCATGCCTCATCGGTCTGAGATCTGGCAAACAAACAAACAAACAAACAAATTTATTTTTGTATAGCCCATTATCACAACATTACATCGTCTCAAAGCGCTTTACAGCATCCCCACCCAAAG
>JAABNY020000108.1:14017581-14029278 GCA_015164015.2 Brevimyrus niger
CCCCAGAGGAGCTGGAGGAAGTGGCCGGGGAGAGGGAAGTCTGGGTTTCCCTCCTGAGACTGCTGCCCCCGCGACCCAACCTCGGATAAGTGGGAGAAAATAGATGGATGGATGATTAAAATATTAAAAATTAAATAACAAAAATATATATTAAAAAATTGATAATTTTTTTACTAAAGTTAGATCATTATGTCAAGAACATCTCCAGAATATTTGGTCAGGATGCAGCAGCGGTCACTTCATTTCAGGTACAGGATGAGCATTTGCATATATTTGTGCCCCATGGATGCCATAGCTGTGTTCACAGAGGACTTTGGTACAATTTCCATATGTTACCATATGCATTTTTTCCCCCTGGGTGGTTATTTTTTTTCTTTTTTTTTCTTTGATGGATCAGTTGCAGGGAATGTCATAACCCCTGAACCTGTCTGACCCATGGGCATCACTGCCATTAAATCTGAGGGGGACATGTCTCCCTCGCATTTCATAGTTATTTGTTTGGACCCCCCCACATTTGACATAAATTATTAGTTTTGTTCCATTGTGTTCCCCCAACATTCAACATGCTTCTGACGCCCCTGGTCTGACCGACAAGATGTTGACTCATGTGATGAAGTCATGTGTAGTGATGAAGTACAGCGTCTGACCATTCATCAGGGGACAAACTCCACTCTGAGCAATCACTTCTAATGTTGTTGTAATTTTTGTACAGAAGCCCAGTGCCAGCACACATGTCTCTTCTGGAACACGATTCACATCAAAAAAAGAGATGGTAAGGTTGGATGAGCCGTGTTTTGTACTTTATAAAGTGGGAAAAAGATTCAAAATGCTAATTTGTGTCATTATCAAGCTGCACCCCTACCTCAGGGGCCCTCCCTCTTCTGATGGTGGCTATGCTGCGTAGGACGGAGCATGCAGCAACTGTCACATGCTCTGTCAAGTGCAGCCCTCAGCCTTTTCAGGCAATGAAATATGTCCTTCAGGTGGCTGAAGGTCATTTCAGTTTGTACCCTTGTCCTACACAGAGCTGCATTATATATTACATTGTGTAAAAAAACTTTCCTGTATGTCAACATGCCCATTGACATTATATTATATATTACAATACCTGTACATTTATACTGTGGAAGCCTTTCTATTCACATAGTCTGGTTCGTTTGGACCTAATGGGGCCTTGATTCTGATCTGGGTACAATCCAGTGCCCCAGTCACATTTAGAAATCCTGAATGATGAGAATATTAGTCAGATTTTGAAATTCGTTATAGGACTTTAGTTTGTTTGCCTATATATTAACTCCAATGGCATAAAACGCCTCTTTCATTGTCTGGAACCCGGACGATATATTTCAGGGCTAAACAGACTTAGCCGCAGTTTAAATGGACTCGATAATTGTTCACTTACATTTTGCCCAGATTATCTTAAACCCGACAAGTTACCCCGATAAGCCAGTAACCCTGCTTCATAGTACAGGCCACTGCTTCAAGCAGGTTTGATGATTAGGATATGTAGCTATAACAACACATCCAGCAAGAGTTTTGAAGAACCGACAGATCCAGGATCATGCAAAATCATCAACAATGTTTATGAATGTCCCCAAGGTCTTTTAGTTGCTATTTTATGTGTGTTGTGTTTAGGATGTTAGGATGTGTTTCTGAGAGAGACAGAGTGCAGGGCAGTGACCGGAGCATCATAGTGGACCCTGAGATGAGGTAATTTTTCCATAATCAGTGGCCTGACACTTTCACAAATTGTGGATAATTTTCATGATTTCCTCAAATTCAGAGTACGTAATGCATCACTTAACACACTTAAACTACCATATTAGTTAGGATGGATAACACTAAAATTGAAGGATAAATTTCACTTTATATATTATGACTATAACAGCAATACTTTACAAAATAAAACAAACTGTGTACAATGAGACTACAGAAACGCCTTATAAGGCGATGTGACATCACACCTCTGAACCCCATACACCAGTCCCACACAGTGTTGATATGAAACCTATGCCCCTGACTTTGGAGCTCTGGCGTTGTAAATATCCCATAGTTAAAACATTTTACATTATATGTTTCTAAATTTCGTAAGGTGGCTGAGATTTTATCAGGCTTTTTGAGATTGACTGTTCATTTGTAGACTTTATTTTCCATTTTAACCGGACCTAAAGAGTATTGAGGTAAATGAATTATCACAAGACTCTGAGATTAATGAAAAATATTTTATTAAAAAACTATTAAAAACTTATTAATAAAGGTACCTGGAGGAAGTGCTGCAACACAGTTGAGTGCAAAGGTTTGCATCACGGGTTCAGTAATAAAAACCTTTAATTTAGAGTTTGTTTTCAAAATATTTTTCCATGGTAATTTTTAGATATTTTTTCTCTGAAAACCTTTAATTGTTTAGTCCAAGTCCAAATTCATATTTAATGGAAAGCTCAAAAGTTTATATCCCCTGTAATAAAACCTGCAAATGGAATATATACAATTAGGCATCTTTAAAAGTATTGTCAGCATTAGTTGTTACGTTGTAAGAGGGTCGCAGGAACAAGAAGGCAGGAGTCGTCGGATTAAGGGCAACACGGGTTTAATCCAGAGAAACAAACAGGAAACTCGCACAGACACACTTCAATGACTCAACAAGGGAAAACTAACAGAGACCTGACTAAATACAAAAGACAAGCTAGACTAAACGAGCAACAGGTGACTACAATTAGGTCAAAACAGGAGGTAACGAGGTGGGTGTGGCACACAATGAGGAGCATTTGGAGCAGGACGTCACATTAGTGGTGATGAGTTGCACCAGGCGTGTTCAGTTAGAGCCGCATGTCATAGTTGCGAGTGGATCCTCCAAGAAGGCAAAGACCCAAAGCACAAAGCAAAGTCACCTCAGGAATAGAAGAATAAAGTAAAAGATTTTCAATGGCAACCCAGTCTCCAGATTCAAATATAATGAAAAACCTGCGGAAAGCTTTGAAGAAGGCCATGCATAGTAGACAACCAAGGAATCAGGGACACTTGGAACAAATACACCAGGAAGAATGGTCTATAATAAAACTTGAGAAGATCCAAAAGTTTCTCAGAGGTTACACAAAGAGGTTGGAGGAGGTTATAAAGGCAAAGGGAGAACATACCAAGTATTAGAGAGCAGAGGACTGATTATTTTCATTATTTCACTTTCTCAACAAAACATTTTTGTTACTTTTGTTGTTGAAGGATCCTTTGTAAAAAAATTTACAGTGTTATTTCTTAGGTTTAATTTTGGCATTTCAAAGTGAGGGAATACTTTTGCACTCAACTGTATATCTCTTCCCCCCTCAACTGATTCTTTGAATTAATTCATTTAAACTAATAGTCCGGTAGAATCGGTTCTGGAACTTGAAACGAACTTCCCATTGCTATTGCTGAGACAAAGATGCACAGGTTATCAAAGGCAAGACTTTTAATATTAAAAATACAGCACTCTCCACAATTATTAATATATTCTATAATTTTATGTAATTCAAAAAATTTTCAATAGTGTTTTTGGCTTACGGACCATCTGCGTGTTTTTGTCATTATTCAGCAAGCTTCAAAATATTCCCATTTAAATGGGGCCAAATCACTTATAACTGAAACCTTGAATGTCAAATTCAGTGATCTGGAGGGGCGACTGTATATTTTTTGTTCAGTTACAACTGCAATACTTAGCACAAGACTGAATACAGCATACGAAAAATGAATGCAAAATTCACATTTTTAGTTTCCATTTTCTATGTCAACGTCTGTAAATGTCCAGTTTTCTGATAGGCAGGGCGATGCACCCCTTTGGTGGAATGTACAGAGAGACGAGACAGTCGCACCACAGCTAAGCTGGCATAATCATTTTTTTATCAGTCATAATTCCAGAATCCATGCCAGCATAAAATTAAATTGTTGCCACAAACCCTCTTTTAAATCCCTATCTCTGAATTTATGTGGGTGGAGTTCTCCTGGCTGAATGTGTGTGTTACTTCTGGGGACTCCGACTGCCTCCCACAATATAAAGACATACAGTGAGGCTAATAAAACCTGGACAACAACATAAATACAAATGTAACATTGTGATCATTCCAAATTCCAAATTCCGTTTGTGATCATTCCAAATGCGTTTGGGAAGAAATACACACTACTCAAGGAGGACCTGCAAATTCCCAACATACACAAGAGGGACTCAAATACACAACCCTAGAAACAAAAGTGTTACCCACTGAATCACCATCAAATAGCATTTTCTACTAAAACATTCTACATAAATATGTTATTTGAACACTATGCCTATCACGAATGTGAACAAATTTTCACATACAACTACTATGTCAAACCATTGGACAACAGACTCTCATTTATATGACAATTGTAGGAACGACAGTTATCAGAAGCCAATGTTGCTCTCATATTGTTCCAGAAATGCTGATGAGCACGGGGGTTTCTTGGCCAAGAGAGGACTGAGTTTCTGCAGAGCATTTTTCTCATTTGAAGATATTTTGACTTTGGAAAGACCTCATCCAGAAGAACCAGCACAACAGTATCGATCTTTTCATCCAGAAGACGTTGCTGGACCATAATGAAGGCTTGCCTTGCTATGCCACTGACTGATCCTGTGCTAGTCAGCACAAACACGGTCTTTTTACTGCTATAAACAGCATTATGGAGATTTTCTATACATGAAATTCCTGGGACCCAGTCTCTTTCCTCCAGACAGAGACTAAATCTCTGCCTTCCTTGGTTCTCCAGATTAACTATTAACTCATTGTAGACCCAGTCTGTAACAGCAGCATTAAGAGTATCAAAAACAATAAAGGCATCATACTGGCCTTGTTTTCCCAGTAACTGAGAGTATCCTTTATGTTGAGCCCAAAATATCTGTATACCATACCAAAGGTCCCAACCATAAAGCTTCTTGAGCAGAGGAACAAAAGTAAAAATAATGGTCAAGAAGGAGGTAATGATAAATCCTACACTTCCATAGATCTCCTGACATGAGCGGGAGTCCATTGACAGCACAAGCTTTTCATTCTGAGACTCTGGAAAACCACACCTAATGCCAGTGGTCAGGTAAGGTATTTGAATGGTACTGCCTACTAAGAAATCCCTGAACCATGAAGTATCACAGCTGCACATATATGGATTGTCATGAAGGGTCAATTTATGAAGAGATTCAATCAACTGAGCCGGGAAGCAATGGGCAGTAAGAAATTTAAGCTTATTATGATTTAACAGAAGGTACATAAGAGAGTTGGCCTCTTGAAAAAACTTCTCTGGGAGCCATGGAATCTGGTTGTAGCTTAGGTCTAAAACAGTTAAATTATGCCCAAATTTAATGGGTTGATTAGGTAGTTCACTTAGGAAGTTGCCACTGAGGTTTAGGCAACGAAGTTGGTTTAACTCTGTAAGATTGTGCCAAGGAAAGTATATTAGTTTGTTATTGTTAACCTTTAGAACTTCCAGTGTTTTTGGAAGGTTACAAAAGGCTTCTGGTTTAAAAGATTTCAGGTGATTTTCGGAAATGTCTAAGTATGCAAGATTTATAAGGTTCTGAAAGAAACGAAGATACTGGTCTCCAGCCATGTCCCACATTATATCCAAATGATTTCCCGAAAAGAAAAGATACCGGAGGGAGAAGCTCTTCAGGGCCACAGAAATGCGAATTCCAATGCTGTTCTGTGACAGGCTCAGAACCTTCAGTGACGTCAGGTTTTCAATAAATTCAAAGCGATGCCCCATGCCCTTCATGTGAAAATGAAACTCATTACTAGACAAATCAAGCACTTTAAGTGTTTTTCTTAGTTCCTGAAAAGCACCGTCGTAATACATATCAATCCTATTGTGAGCCATGTTAAGGTATTCTAAGCTGCTCAGGTGTACAAATTGTTTCCCATTCAGTGACTGGCTCAAATAATTAAGTGACAAGTCTAAACATACTACTGTGCCCATTCCCTGAAAAATGCTTTCCTGGAGAGTCAAAATGTTGTTTTGTGACAAGTCGAAAAACTGTTTTCCATGGCAGTACTGTTTTTGAAAATCCAACATGCTTTGATAATATTTTTCATTTGATTCCAGATATTGACCTTCAGAGTTTAATGCCTCTGGAGTAATGATTACTTTGTCAGGTAATTGATTTTGGTTTTGGGAAGTAAACTGATTGATGTTAGGTGAACAATATGGAAATTCCAGTATGTTCTGTGAGAGAACAACTTTTTTCAAAGAGGTTATGTTACTGAATATACTAAGTTGGCACTCATTTATAAAGTTCATACGTAAATCCAAATATTGAAGTTTTGGGAGGTTCCTTAAAGGACTTAAACTCTGTGTAGTCAATTTATGGAAAAAATACCCACTGATGAGTAATTCTTCCAGGGAAGTCATTTCACTGAAATACGGCGACAATATGAGGCCATCGAAAGTTTTCAGAGGTTCATAGTTATAAATCAAGTTGAGTATCTTGACTTTTTTCAGGTCTCTGAAGAAAGAGTCATTTGTAATACTGTAGGCTAGAAGATTGTCAGAAAGGTCCAGACTGGTAAGTCTTTGTAGTCCTTGGAACAGCCCTTCAGGCAAGTCCCTTAGTGAATTTCCTCTAAGGATCAGGTGGGTAATCTTGCTCAAGTTTTGGAATGCCTTGGGGTGTAAATTTATGGCCGAGTTGTTTGAGCAGGGAAAGCATGGTTGTGCCGCATGATCACAACGCTGGCAATTCCATTCCAGATTCAAGTATGTGAGTCTTGTCAGATTGGCAAATGCAGTCTTATCAATATGACTGATCTTGTTTTCTCTTAGATCTAGACTGGTCAAGCTCTGCGGAAGGCCCTTGGGAACAGCAGTGATATTGTTAAATCCCAAAGTGAGATTTGCGAGCTCCCGCAGTTCTTGCCATACAGATTCATTAATATAGAATGTTTGGTTGCAGGGGTTACGATAGTAACAGTTTTTGAACAAGAGCAGTTTCTTGAGTTGCGGAGTCCCCAAGGGTGTGTTAATTCTGTATATATTATTTGATTCAAGACTGAGGACTTTCAGACTACCAGGGAGACGTGGGATAGATAACAAACTGTTTCCATTGAGAAAAAGATGACTAAGGTTCTTCAAATGAACAAAGGCATCGGGTTCAATATCCAGTTTGCAGGAAGGAGTTCCGGGTCCCTTCAGCTTACCTGGAGGGCAGTTCCACATTATGCTAAATGTCTGAAGATTAGGAACTCCAGCAAGTGCAATGGCATTCACTTTCTGGATTTTATTTCCATCTAGGTTTATGGAGAGCACAGAGACAGATTTAATTGTGGGAACATTCGTTAGGCCCCTCTTTTGACAATCAAGGATTGTTAAAAGGGTATCATTTTCACAAGGAAAAAAAAATGGATTTCTACTCCTGATTGCTGTAAGCCAGTTGCAAAGGTAGAGCAGAAAAAGATTCTTCCACGAGGTGACCTGGAAAGAATATAAGTTCAGAGATGAATCATACAGGAATGCAACATACACAGATTTTGTATACATTTGGGGTGTAAAGGCACTTGCACATTTTCAAACGGTTCGCTATGACCCCACGTTGCAATATAAACACGATTCATTTTCCTATACCTACTAACAGGAATATATGCCAGTGTTTTTTACCCCAAAAAGTTGTTTTATTTTCGAAGGCTAGAATTTAAGTGTCACTATACAACAGCAGGTGGTGTAAATTATCTGTCTCCTGGCTAAAGCTAGCTGCATACTTCTAATGTATCAACGTCAATTCAGCCATACGACATTTCTGGAGCGGCGATCCCACCCACTGCTGACGACTGCCTGATGTAATGTGGGGGGGGGGCAGCACTCACCACAATACGTTTTTTTGCCCCCTACTATATATGTAGGTTTACTGTATCAAAAACATTCTGTGCTCTCTTGTGGATTTTGAAATACTGATTACTGTCTACACTTACTGCGATTGGCTGTGGTTACTTTTTAACAGTTTTAACAGTGATATGCTTAACTCTGCATATGTTCTTGTCAAATAAAATTATTTTTCTTATAAAAGATAAGGTTGGGCAGTCTCCATGTTTCAGAGTGTTGACCTGCTAATCTTTTTACAAAGAACTGCACCATAAAGAAATCTCATTAGGATGGCAACTTGATTTTACACATGGTTTTATTTGTACATTTGATATTGCCTATACAAGTATGTACCATGTTTCTATAAAACAGAGAAGGCAAATCACTTAGAGGCTGTCAAAGTTTAGAGGGAATGCTAACACAGAATGCTTAGACGAGTAGCTCGCTTGATGTTAATTTATTATATTTTAATTTAATGTTCCCTGTACAGGTAGTGTACATACTATGTACACTGCTAATTTAAAATGGAAAAGACAAAGGACCTACAGGTTATCAAAGTTAACGAGCATTTTTAATTTGAATGTTTTTCTCTCATTGATTTCATACAGTAGAGTCAGAACCTAAGTTCCTAGTCCTAGTTGCTCATGCTGCCATTTTTCTGAATGGAAAGTAGCTCTATGGAAAAATAAAGAGTTCATTGTTTAATTAAAGGGTGATGTGTATTTATTTTCTTCCTAAATATATTGATACCGAAACCGTACCATTACTGTGGTAAAAAAACTGACACATACTGAACCATGGAAAAACTGTACAATTACACTCCTAGTTTATGTACAGATTTACCCTGAAATTGATAAAATGACAGTTTTAGGAAATGACATGCATCCAAAGTTTTGCTTGTATTGTGACAGCAAAACCATACTATTCATTTCTGTTTTTACAGATCAAAAGAAACTTAAGAATGATCCCAAACTTTCATTGAGCTGTGCACATTTTATGCCCACAGATACAAGCGTATACTGCTAAAAATAATAAAAAAAAACGTTTTAATGGTTCTTTCTGAACACTCTGAAGTTCCTCATACCACTGTAAGGAGCTTTTTAACCCCTCTGTTTTCTAATTTGGGATTTTGCTTTGTGCTTTATCTGTTTTTCTTATTCCCTGTGTTAGTTTGTGTTTTTCTTATTTCTTTGTCAGTTCCTAGTTTCCCTGTTTTAGATTCTGAGTAATTATTAGTTCCACCTGTTGCCCGTTCTTGTGTTCCTGTGCCTGCCCTTGTGTGTTTTCCTGATTGCTCGCTGGCCAGCAGCCTCCCGGATTGGTTGTCTGTCTCACTCCCACTTGTTGTTACCCTGTTCAATTTTAGTATTTAAGTTCCTGCCTGAGTTTATTTCCCCAGTGGTTCATTGTATAAAATGTATATTGTTGTGATGTTGTGTTCTGTGAGTGACGTTTGGATGTTCTGTTATCTGTAACCTGCTTGCCTTCCCTTTGTTGCACTGACCCTTTTTGTAAATTAGTCCCGTTTAGATCTGACCCCCTCGAGATCTGTTTTTGTTTGTAGTGTTTTCAGTTTTGTTTCAATAAGCCTTTGTTGTCTTGTGAAGCCCCCAGTGAGCCGTCCGCCTTCTATCTGGCTGTATCATGCGTCAGCCACACGCCAAATCTGCCCAGATCCATAACACTGTTCTTGGTGTCGCCAAACACGTCCGGAAAACAAGCCATATACAATCTTTAAAGTTTGTCGCTACGGTTAGCGAACACAAACCGTAATATTTGCTGCTAAGTTCATAGCTAACTAATGTTAGCTCATCAGAACTTCTGTGGCTTGTCAGCTTGACTGCTTGTTTTTATGGTTCTTGTGAAGTTCGCTTCCCATCAAATACGACGCCCAGAATATATGGACCGTTATGATTAACTCATAATGAACATGCATGATACCAGTAGGTAAGAAATCATTTCTGGTTAATTAATATATTGCTTTAGAGCGTACTACTACAATATTTGTGCCCCTTTAAATAAAGTGTGGATGATTTTTCTATCTTTTTTCTTAGACTGGGAGAAATGTGCAGGGAGTCTGCTGCTGCCTCAGCTATTCAAAGAGAGAGAATCTGCTGCATTGCTTAGATTAGAAGCTCATTTTCCACCCTAAGTATAGTATGGAATATATGGTCTGTAGGGACTTCCATTTTGCTTTATAGTAGTATACTATTGTGAAAAAAATGTTTGATAATCAAATTAAAGTAAGCAGGACACCCAAGGATACCAAAGTATCTTGTTGATTATAGATTGAGTACAACTACTGTATATGTGAGATGATGGCAGGAAAATGATTAGGCCTATATTTGCTGGTTAGTCTTACCCCAACACTTTTTTTCAAAAATGAGTCAACTGGAGTCACGACTCAGATAGACAGAGAAACCATAATGGAGGCAAAGGTTAACCCTGCGTTGTTTGCTGTTTATTTTATTTTTGGTGTACACTCCCAGCAATTTTATGCAGTGTTACTTTTTCAGGTTGAATGCACACTGACCTTGAAAGCTATTAAACAGCTTTTATACAGCCTTTTGCCATCACATGACATTCCACACATTCTGGATTTATGATAACAGTGTTGTAATTACAATAGGGTTAATGCTTTACATGAACTGTACTTTTATAATTCCTTCATAATACATTCATAGAACATTCACAGCACCTTCATAATGCATTCTTAGAACATTCAGAAGCAGCACAGTATATCATAACCTAATATACCATCGCATAACATGTTTAAAAATAAATAAGTACAGAATTTTATATATATATATATAGTATACACTTCAATAAGCGCCAATATTTTGGTAGGATATAATGTAATAATACGTCACGCAATATATTTAAGAAACATTCAATTGTCATAACAAAAATACACTTACCATGTTAAATATGAAGATGTCACAATTTATTTACAATGGAAGTTTATACATTAACTTTTCAAAATAAGCATAAAACACATGAATCAATGAACCTTGCAGGTGGAAGAATGTGAACAAATATGTGAAACTGACCTAACTAAAAGAAGTGAAACATGATATTTGGAGAAGTGAAACTTCACAATAACAGGAAGTGAAGATGAAGTTCATCAAACCCTTTCCTATATGGTGGGAGTCAAACCAAGTCAAGTAACAACCCCCTTGCAATTACCCCATGAGCATTCGCAGTAAATTTATAAATTCTGCTCATGCATTTGAATTTATTCACATATCCGACATTCATGTACTGTAGCCTGGGGTGGTGTCTTCAGACGGGGTTCCGATTTAGCAACCGGCACCAACCCAGTCGACATCTTTTACTCTGTTTCCCCCCCAATCCACCTCACTGTTTTAAACTGCAGCCAGACGGCAGCGGCGAATACAAGTAATGGAAGCAAGTTTGTGAACTTAATTTGTTTTTATTAAACTAGTTTTTTATTAATACTGAAGTTTTATGTGTATACAACTGCACAGCTCCGTGCAGCCTTATGTTCTTGAGCATTACATCCAACAAGTGCATGATGCCTTCAGCAACCATTGTGCAATATTAAGACGTAATCTCTACTCATTTCTGATGAAGGAAATGGTCTGATCACACTGGCAGCCACATTACACCTAGAACTGCGTCATAGGGTGACTGCATTACTGTGAGATACAAAGGTGTTAAATTGCCAATGCATTTGTGTTGCTCCTTTTAATAAGACTGGATAGAAAAAACATTGGTATGATGATTGCCCAGTCACAGCGGTCTGTCCCACTTGAATGTTTACACGGGATTGGTATGATGATTGCCCAGTCACAGGGGTCTGTCCCACTTGAATGTTTACACGGGATTGGTATGATGATTGCCCAG
>JAABNY020000108.1:14037440-14048883 GCA_015164015.2 Brevimyrus niger
TGACATAAGAATGCTGGTGTGAATCCCATCCTTGACATAAGAATGCTGGTGTGAATCCCATCCTTGACATAAGAATGCTGGTGTGAATCCCATCCTTGACACAAGTCACATATCTTTTGGGCCCTAACTCCCCTGCCCTTGAACCTCTAGTTTTGCTCTGGCCTGTTTTTTCTGTGTCTCAAAGGAGATTAAAAATCAGACATGTGAATAGAAGCATTCCAATATGCCTGTACTTGTGCAAATGGAAAGTAAAACATCATCTATTAATCTTTTTATTATATTATTATTATGATTATTCTCTTATTGTTATTCTGTCACCTTTATTCACTGTGATACGAGTAGTCCCAAATTGCAATTAAAAATGTTATCACCAACACAGATTTTAAGTTAAATATTTTTTTATTTATTAACTAAAGTATAAGAACCCAAGGTATCCCACAAGGAAAGCACGACCTGAAACGCTACCCTAAAATTCAGATAATTTGATAAATGGGTTTAAACAGATTTTGCTGATAACAGAAAACTGAGACATGTTTAGCACTACTATTGTGATGTAGAAGTGAAGAAACTGAAAATGAAGAGAAAGGTGTGAAAAAGGGGGATAGAAAAAAAAAAAAATAAATAAAAAAAAAAAAATCAATTTGGGGGAAATTGAACTTACCACAATTGCCACTGGTGAGATCCACATAGAACAAGGATGACCTTGAAAGAAAGTGCACACACACTGAGGTTACCGTCATGGCGACAGTCAGGGGGACATCTTACTATAAGGGGAGTAGCACACTGTGGTCATACCTTCTGTTAGGGCAGTATTTTAGGCCCAGGCGGAAAGGTTCGTGCAACCAGCCCACAAAAACTACACCCGTGTCATTAGGTGCCCAAAATGCCTGCAGGCAAACAGACAAGCCAGGGTATTTATGTGTTCCTCGAGGCAGGCTGCCCCAGGGGTAACACCCACACAGAGTGCCAAAAGCCCAGCAGCGGAGCTAATGTGTCTATAATGATGAACGACATGCTCAAAATGGAGAAAATTAACAAAATGAGAAAGTAACTAAGATCTTTTCTTGCAAAGCCACATAGTATCGTATTTACACATCCAACCCTTTGTCCCCGGGCGTGCCCTGCCTTGCTGTCTGAAACAGACTCAATGCTCACTCTGACACTACAATATTTAAGTGCCTCTAAAAGAGTGGATGGGTGGGTGGGTAGGTGTCATTATTTATAATGTGCAAACACAAAATAATCAAGCTTGAATATCAGTGGAAGCGGGTTACTGTGTTCTAGAAGCTTAACATGCAAGTTGGGGGGAACTAAGCCTGCATAAAATACACTAATGAAAATCTCAAACCAGCACATGGAGTGGAAGCAAAGCATGCTGGGAAAGAGGACAAACAGGAAGCCAGACCTGGCCAGGAGAGATGTGTTCAGGGATTCCCTCCAAGACAGAGACATTGTTTCCCTCAATGTCCAAAATGCACAGGACCGGCACACTTTTATTCACCAGAGTCTCTCCCCAGTCCTCGTAATAAACAAACTGGTCCCCCTTTAAGTACACAGGAAGAGAAGACAAACATATTACATTCTATAAGAAGCACTGTTACATTTAATTAATTTATCCACAAAAAACAATATTTTGATTATATCATGAGTGCAATCTTATAAATGTCTCAGTGCAGGAAAAACGGCCAATAACAAGGATCAACATAAAAAATATAATCATCAATACAAACTAAAAGTAAAAATGTCTCACTACCTTTATAGACTCTTCTTTCTTTCCCACTTTCAGACTGTCTTCTTCATCTCCCAGGGAACATGATTCAGGTGATTCAGTCTGTAAGAGAGTCGGTGGGGGGGGGGGGCATTTCTTTACAACATTTTAAATAAAGAAATCGATTGTGTCCACACTGAGTTTAAGTCTTTCGTTCCAAACCTCTTAGGCATGTCACAATAACATGTATCACAACTGCCAGACAACGTGAACCGAAATCTACCACAATCAAACGATTGTGATCAACCAGGAAATGTCAAAAACCTGGAAAAATGACTCCGCCTTCGGTCTCTTCTTTTCAGCCACATACAGAAGATGTGTTTCAGAGTGGGACCAGACCAAGCTTCCAAACTGATCTGTACAAAAGTTTAAGATCCAAAATTAACATACATAGCTTTGAGATTTATCGTAGGCCCCACATATAAGACAGAGTTAGCTGTACCATCCTCATAGACTTTGCCGTGTTTCTTCAGAGCAGTCAGATTAATGCTCTTGACTTTGCTATTCTTGGTCCACACCTGAAAAAGAAGAAAAAAACAGGAGCAAGTCATTTTTAGAGAGACAGCCTAATATTAAGAGGTACAAAGTTCAAGTTCAGAAAGTACAAATCCAAAACAAAGATTTTGCTTGGTATTAAGAGTCACATTTACAGAGTATTCGACTGCCTGGTTTACACAAAATCTTGCTCTGGGCTTATACTGTACTTTCTGGACCTGAACTATCCACCTCTGCTAATATTCTTGAAACTAACATTAAATGAAAGAGCAGAGAGCAGTAGTATAATTTACCTCCAGAAACTGTTTCTCTTCTCCTTTGATGATGCACTCCCTGACCACTGCTTTCATGTCACCGGAAGCTGAGTCTCTGCTCAGCAGCCTAGTCAGACAGTATAATGAACAAATTATCCAACGCAATAAGGTGCAAATTTTGTGTTTGGTTTTTTGGGTGTTTATGAAAAAGTGAAATGGTTGTAAGTGTTTATGGAAATCATTTATTTTATGAACAAGGATTATATTTAGACCAGGCAATTTCCCCCTACATACACTCCCTTTATCTCTGTGCAGTTTCCTGATGGACCTGAATACACAATGGATTTGTCATCATGGAAGACGATGTATTGTCTGCAGAACTTGACTTTTTCATTTCTTTCAAAATCAGGTTGACTCCATTCTGCATAGGAAAAAATGTTTGAGAGTGCAGTCAAGTAAATTTATATTTCATTACTAGCTATGTTTAATGTACATGTTGCATTTCATAGACATCTGACCATGATATATGTATTCATTGAAATTGCCCAGGGAAACGGAAGTACCAAGGCAACCCCGGGACAACATGCCAACTCTACACACAAACTGCCCAGAAAGAGACCCAAACCCTAGTCTCAGAGGTGTGATGCAACAGCGATAACCACTGTGCCACCGTGCGGCCTCGGCATTAAATCTATAAGTAAAATAAAAAGGATTATAAAGAAAAACACCGAGAGCACACCATTCAGACAGTTGTTGAAATGCCCACTATTATTACATTACCTGTATAGATATTGCAGTATTTTCCTCCGTACTGCGATGTGATCACTGGCCCGATTTCAGCTGTGGCCAACGAGGGAAACACACTATGCTCTCGGTAGAGCTTGGCGATCTCGTCTGGACTGGTAACGACCTTGTTACACAGGCGAGACAAACTTGAATGTTGGGTTACAGAAAAATGCCTCAGAGGCCGGCAGCGCCGATAAGAGATGTTCATTTTGCGGGGTACAACTTTATTTAACTTTACCTATTTAGCAGACGCTTATGTCCAATGCGAGAGTTAATATAACCCCATAACAGCATTCACTCAGCTGGGTTATGACCCGGACACAAGGATTTTCAATAAGAAGGGGGATGCTGTGGGCTTAAGAATGGTGACTAAAAAGTTCATAGGATCTTAAGACCATAGCTAGATAACTAACTGAATGCGGTGCCTGCAGTCCACAGACAGCCACCCGGAAGAATTAACCAGCCAGACCTGCACCGTCCGGGTGTTGTCAAACCTGTTCTGACCGAGTGATTAAAATGCACCTTACTATCGTATTAAGTAAGTTCAGAGAAGCCACTTAATATTAAATGTAGTTATTGCCTATATGTGAAGGTACGCTAATTAGCTATCAGTAGTTAACATGGACAAATTCAAACTCCAATTACTGTACTGCTTGTCTGCATTGCCTGCAACACAGTGTTGAAGAATTCCAAAATTATTTTTGCTTCTTTCACCTTCATGGTCTAATTTAAGTAATTTCTAAATTATTTAACAGCCACTTATCCAAAGTTACATGCGGAGATTTGCTAAATAAATAGCAGAAACCCAAGAACTTGGTAATGTGGATGTGTTAATGCGTAATTGACTGGAATACACCATCAGCAGCATAGCCTTAGGAAGACACTAAAAAGGTAGAAGAGGAAATTAAAGCAGCGATGTCTCCTCCGCTCCCACTCGTACGAATACGACACACACGCGTAAAGAACGGCTACGGGCTAGCGCCCAGATTCTCTCACAACAACAGCCATAAACTGTATATTTTAACAGACTACCTCAACGACACTAAATATAATATAATTTTTCTAATAAACGCCTACAAAACCAGCATTCACGTATACATTTAGTAAGACGGCCATTGTACAGAAACTATAAATGACAATAAAATATCACCAAACCTGAGACTCCATACTGCCGTCAGACGCAGCGCGAGAATGAGCCGTACCACCTTCGTAAATCAAGGGGATCCATATACAAATTTATGAAACCTAGTTCACATTAATTTCAATGAAATATCACGTATAAATACAAGACTATACAAATATCATAAATAATATTACTCCCTGTGTAAGACTTTTGGGGTAAAAAATCACAACAGTTATTTTTGTGGATCTAATGGTACATCCCAGGGTATTTGCGCGTGACTGTCGGAGTAGTAAAATACGATCTCTGGGTAACACGCCTTGTCTGTACGTAGGACTACAGCTCAGTGTTAAAACCTGCGGGTTGTTTTCTTACCTGTATGAAAAGAGATATTAACAGTACCCCTGGTATAATCAGCTGGTTGTTTATTTTAGTTTTAGGCACAATTTAAAATCTAAACATGATAGAACAGGGGGTGCAGCTATATGGATCTGTCTTTATTTGAAACGGAAAAAATGCGAGTTTAATCTAAAATAGAAATGCTTTCTACATGGACTCTGGGGTTCTTCATTTCTACACGTCGGTGACAAAGCTGTGTATATGTAGATATTTCATTGTGTTTTATTACAAATTGAGGGTACGTGTCAACTGGAAATCAAAATTCATATATAACTTAATAACGTTCTATTAAGTTCTGTACATGGTATGTTTAGTATAGAATATAGTTTAATGAAAGTAAGCATGCATTAGAATGAGGAGATATCGCTGCTGGGGGTCTCCAAGAGTTAATCGTGATGATTCTCTTCAGGGACTGAAGTTTTGAATGTCAAGCAAGCTAAAGTGTCACTATCATTTCAAGTCGTCTTTGTAGTGAACATTGAAATCAACAACTGGACAAGACAGTCCAACGTTTGGTCTAGCTGTTTAAGAAAAAAAAAAAAGTCGTGAGCACAACATCAACATATTTTTCTTTATTTTTTCCCGGATGGAAATGACTCATCAGGTCTTTTTTCAGTTATCACATTACATGACATGATGCACCAAGTTTACTACTGTTTACAGGAATACACTGACACATACACAAGGTTTTACAATGGGTACATGGAGTTTAGCTCATTGCACTTACAACAGTGAATGTAACTTTTTAAAACAAAATTATTTTTTCATCTTGTTTTTCAATTATTATAATTTATTTTTACATATCCACCTCCACCCATTTCAGAAATTACATGGAAGCCAAGGTAACGTTATGAAGGTTCTCATATTACAAACACAACATGTATAGAAACTCTACAGAGACCTATATGTTTCTGGTTACAACTTGTTATGAACAGTCCATACGAGCCAGCCACATTCACAATGCTTTTTGATTTGTATGTTTCTTTTGTACACAAAAGCACAAACTGGCAGGTTGGCTAGTGTGGGACATGAGACACCCCATGCCAGCGATCGTTTTACTCATGAGATTTACACATTGTACAGAATTCTTTATAGTTCATAGTATTTGATATTTACAGTGAAGATGGTTGCTTGTCATTCTCAATAAAGGGCTAAAGAGCTGGCGGCTGCTTCTGCTCATGCACTTGTTATTACGTAGATCAGTTATGGTTCCCTGGCTGTTGGGTGGTATTTGTAGAGATCTGAAGCACTAGGTCCCCCTTTCCTAATTATGTGGCCTTTCACGCTCTGTCTCGATATACACAAAGACCCCACATATACACCAGCAAATGAAGTCATCACAGTTCTAACAGTTAGTATGCTAATTAAATGCACATTTTTGGTTGGCATAAAAGACACATTGCCTGTTTTGGCAAACACTGTCATCAGAAAACCATACAATCCGAAGTAGGACTGTAAGGTAATCTATCTAGATGGCTTTCTTGAATGACCGGTTGTAAAAGCCCTTACTTTTATGCATAAAATCCCCTCAAATGTGCTTTCCTGAGACAAAATAGCAATATGATTATAAACTTCTGCAGACAAAATATTGACTTCTTTTACTGATAATTAAGATCATATAACCTCTTCTAACTCTCATTCACCATCTAAATGAAGAATTATTATTATGCATCTAGTGCGCCAGCTGAAATTATATCAACGGCAGATGTCAGTAAGTTTCTCAGTCTGTTGCACATTGACTGAAGGTGTTGAAAACCTCTCTTCTAATGTATTAATAAAATGAGGTGTAATAGATGAAGTTTCACACACTCAGAGGGAAAATGTGCCACCAATGAACAAAATATAGATGTAGTTTCTGTTTATATATTCCATAACAATAGTACTATACATACATACATATGTATAAATGTCCTTTTAAATTATATGCTCATATATTTCTTTTTAGATACCTCCTAAATATATAAATTATATACAAACACACAGACATTTATACATATTTGCGCACATATGTTTCCCCCAACTTCACACATGAGGTGAAGGTATCAGTGTAATTTTGAGCATGTAACAGTAATTTATGGTAAATTGTATTGATTACCTCCATTACATCATAAGCCATTTCATGATATGCAAATGTGAATCCTTCTTTATCAAACTAATTTACCATTTCATTCCTAAGGCATACATGAACAATTGCTCCTTATCCCAGTTTTAGATTGCATAGTCACATTTGCTATGACTGTCACATTAGTCAAAACAATGAGGAGTGTCCTGTTTTAGTGGTTATCATTTACTGCAAATAAATACACTGAAAATTGCAGGTAGTACAGCTTAATTCTCATTGAATACCCTGTAGTCACTAAAGGGCCGATGGTTGTGACCAAAGTGGTTGGAAATCTTTTTTGTCCCTAGGAAAACTTTCAGTAATTGATAAAAATTCTGATGTGGAACTTATCTTCTCTCCAACAAGTATCAAATTACTTACATACTGCAGTATCAATATTTGCCCCTGATCTTACAAACCATCCGATTGCAGGTCTGTCACAATTTTTAAATACAGCTGTTATATATCTTATTTTTTTCTGTGACTAAACTGAATGAAAATAATCTAAGAATCTACGTTATGTTGACAGAAAGGAATACAAACAACTTCGACCATGGACAATTCTCTCTTTTATCTAATTTTATGCTGAGTGTATTTTTGACTAGATTATTACAAATGAGCTACATTTTTCATTTGGATTGTGGATACATTTAGAATTATTTAAATATAAAATGGTGGTGTATGAAAACCAGGATGCTAAAATTATTGTATGGAAAAACATGAATACATAGATAGTAATGGAGAGCGTAAAAAAATCTATATGGCATATTGGATCAACTGTCTTTACTCTTAACTTATGCAATACGACAGCTAACTTATGTAATCAGAATGAAATTCAAACTCCACTTAGCAAATATGCCCTTAATAACTAACTACATCGTTAGTTTATCACGGTTATCATTTGAATTTCAAAATTAAACATAAAACTTGCTTATATAGTTACAGTCTTGCAAAGTTCACTTGTAGAGTACATTTACTTTGAAGGTACTGTATGTTTCACAAAAATCCTGTTACTGCTGGTACACAAATATATATTTCATATAAACACTTATATTACTCCCCACCTAACACAGAAATATTTATTGACTACATTAGCTTTTCTATGAGTCTCATCAACTTCAAATTTTTTTTCAATCAGAAAATGCCCGAACGACTGTTTAGCACGCTTACAGTGACTTCTGTTTGTTCCTCAACGATGCCTTAAATAGCTGTCCTGTATTATCGTTTCATATTTTTTTTGTGAATAACAAGTGCATAAACTGGCAGCCGGGTGCTACACGGAACAGAACACCCTGCAAACACTAAAATGAACGAGGGCGTGCAAAACGTGTTACTGTGCCTAACAACTCATGCTTTAAGCTACGAGATGAAGGACAAACATGATTCTACATAGTTAACCCTTTGCCAAAAATTTTCCCACATCAAGGAATGGGGGGTCAAACATGCCACTAAAATAAAATACTTAATCCAATTATTAAATTACATACAAACGGCTAAATACAAACGACTCCACCCACTTTTATTCCTCAGCAACGCAATGCTGCTGTATTTTCAGACATAACAATGATAGTGGTATTGATTTTTTTGCCTTTATATCTTTTAATATGAATCATTGCATAGAACATTTTAAATGAAAATATTACTTCTGACCACCATGTTTACTGCTTTGTCTGCTTGTTCCGATCTTGGATGGTTGGAAGCCAACGTACAGGAAACAGATAAACACGTGAAATATGACGTGTCACCAGAGCATGCCTAACTTCAGCAACTACAGAAAGACAATATATAATCAAATGTAGGGTTTGAGTGGGGTCAGGCTGGGCCAGGGTGTCTGTAACACTGCAACAAAACAGCAGGGGGCGGACTGACCTGAGAGGTGTTTCTGTCAAAATCACGACTGGCTCCAGTAGAGCTTCTGTCATCCCAGAGTTTCAGTGACTGAAGCTCATGTCTTATACTGCACCTTGTGCTAATGCTCTTTGTGGAATTTCCTTCCTCAAGGAATTTAAATGATGCAATGTTGAGTTGGATGCCATGCAGTGGAAATTACCTGTTGCTATTCATTCCTTGAGTTTTTCTAGTGCTCTTTTAACATTTGTGTGTGTTGAAACTACACAGTCCATCTGCATCTTCTGTGGAATAGCCAATGACATCGAGGTAATTCGTGATTATCTCATATGCATAGCACAGTGTGAGGGCCCCTTTGTAATTAACAGAATGGCCATGGTCTTCGTTTACTTATTTGGTAGTATTCATTACAGCCTCCCACATGCTACTCTACATGTAAATGGCTTGTATGTATCTATGTTTATCTATGTAACTCAAGACATGAAGGCACACTATACATGTAAAATATGCCCATAGTGTCTCATTTTCTAGTCTTTCTTCCATTGCCTCATGCAGAAAGGTTTTTTTTTCTCCCTTTCCCCATTAGTCTTGTATGCTTATAACTTATTTTCCAAAACACGATTAGCATAGACTCCCTGCATCATGAATATGGTTCAGCTGTATTCACTCCCTTCTGTTTTGTTGCAGTGAAGACTGACAGTCTTTTTGTGATGCATTAGTCCATTACATAGATAATAAGAGGCAACACATTCCTGACCCCTTGTTCTGAAACAACACAAGATTGTGCTTTTAACATACTGTCTTCTGCATGCTATTGCTTTTTTTTTTTAAATAAAAGTTGTAGTATGAATAATTATGGCAATTACGATAAAAACAGCACATAAAAAACAATACAAAAGTGTAAAATAAACACTGAACAAAATATTAATATTTAAAACTGTACTTCGGCTGGAAAAATTACATACATATATAGCATACAGTGTGTGAAGAAATTAAAAAAGGTTATACGGATAAAAAAATGTGAGGTATATAAGCAAAACAAAACTATTAAGGCTGTCTTTCATGATGCAAAATCAATAAAATACATTTAAAGATGAAATATAAATAATAAAAATAAATAATATAAAACATCGAAAACCCAGCAATTTCTGGTGATTTCACAATGGCTTTGCAATTGCTCAAATGTAGCCTGGACCACATTGACTCCTGAGGGCTTTCCTAACCTCAAAGAAGTCTTCAGTGATGTGGCTTGATTAGTCTTGCTTCTGATCTTTCTCTTAAATATTATATATCTCCTCTCTTTTTTTTTAAATGTCATATGGCCTCCTTAATTTTAATGATGAACAGTGGTAGGTCTTGGATAGAAATTCACATGCATTCTAATCATAAATCCTCTTCTGGACACATTCCAAGGAAGAAGTCTGCATTCAAAAATGATGTTTCCATACTGGAATGTAAAGATATCAAAACCAAAGAGGACAACAGGGATATTTTGTTGTCGTTGTAATAATTTCCTCACAATACCTGCCAAATATTATCTGAAGAAAAAGTTCCTTTAGTACAGGAAAAACCCATGAAGCATTTTTATAGAACAAGTGGATATTGTGGCTTGTTTTCTGAGCACAAGTGTCTGGAATTAAAGATCCCCAGTTTGCGATGTAGTCCCTCTGAGACAGCATCTCACACATTGACATCATGAAACATTTATACATTTTCATTATCCAAACCCAGACTTTTCCAACTGTGCTTTTAAATGAGTTCTTTCCAAACCTTGAGGTGGCTGGCCTTGGTCATCCAAGGTTTATATACAAAGCTCTGGTCAAAATACAAGTACATGTCTTTCATAGAACAGTTTTCTTTAACCCGTAGCTCATCCAGAAACCTTCTCAAAAATACTGGGTAAAGACGGGGTCCTCAGAATTACCTAGGGAGAAAATAGGCAAAGTATTTTAATACCCAGTATTCTACATTAATACAATACATTTAACTAAACCATCTTGTTGTTGATACCTATTTATAGTGGTGAACCTTAAACACTTGTATATTTCCATGCTGTTTTGTAATTTTATTTGCTTACTGCTGTGGTCCTCCAGTGTCTTATTCCTTGCACATATGTATACATTCATCTTAGCAGCACTTTGAAAGTAAGTAGATGCCCTTGAAAATATTAAAACTTCAATTTAATTTATTTCAATAAAAAATAGTATTCATTTTAGAATGACTGACAAAGTATAGAAGTATGACTTCAAGCTGTTATTTACCGTCATGTTAGCATGCATCTAATTTTAACGGTAACTGGAAACAATTATGCATTTCCGACCATGACAGAGGTTGTGGTGTCATTCTAAGCTGCCTGACTACAGCCCCCCACCCTTAATGCGAAGCCTGCAAATAGAACCAAGCCTCTCTATCTTTAAATATCTACCTGCTAATGGCAAACAAAGTGCAGAGGAGCTCCACTGACTCAGAGCTGAACTGGAATACCTTGTATTTTTAATGTCTGCCCCTTGACAGAAGAAATAAATTACAGCCCATACTAAGACTGGAGCAGCAGTCAGTGTGGGAGCTGGGCTGCCTTCAGTCCGATCGGAAGCGAAACAGCTGGCGACCATCTGAGTGGAGCTCATAGACCTACACAATTAAACAGCTGGTGACCATCTGAGTGGAGCTCA
>JAABNY020000108.1:14061567-14075284 GCA_015164015.2 Brevimyrus niger
GAGCTGCACACCCGCCCGCACCCGACAGTAGAGCAGCACACCCGCCCGCACCCGCACAGTAGAGCAGCACACCCGCCCGCACCCGACAGTAGAGCAGCACACCCGCCCGCACCCGCACAGTAGAGCACCACACCTGTGATAAATTACACACAATAATTTTTTCTATCCACCTCTCAACGTGACAAGCGCTAGGCCTACATGAACCTTGAACTGAAATGAAAAAATCCGTTTAACACATAATCAAATCAGATAGATCTAAGTTCTCCATACTGTGACGAGCGTAAAAGAGAGAACACGACGAAATGCTTCAACAAGGTATGTGAATGTTTGTCGAGGCGGTTATCTAATAGTGCGTAGTCGAAATCCCGAGTCGAGTGACATCACGTCCGACAATCTCACGTTCACAGTAAGGGTTCCAGTCCCGCGATGGCCAGCTGCCATTTTGGGACTGAACCCCGTCTCCCCGTTCGCGCTACCACATCTCGGAACAAACATGGCAGCCTCCACGAACACGCTGCGGTGTGTTGTTGCTTTACTGTATATTTTAGCAGATTTGGAGTAAGATTATTTTTTTCCGAGAGACAAACAAACAAGAAACACCAAGTAGTCAAACCACATTAAAAGCTTTATAAAGTATCTTAGCACTTTCATAGTAATATTCTTATTTAGAAAGGGCAAACTACAAACAAACCAACGACACTAAGAAGTCCAGTATAAATCTGATAGGATGCATGTTAGTGGTCATTATATGGTATTCTCTAAATCGAACATGTGCAGTTACATTTATAACTACTAATACATTGAACAAAATAAACATTTTAAAGATTTATAAAATAGAATTACTGTTGAGTGTTTAAGATGCCATGTTGAAATTACATCACAGGGGCAACTCGGACAACAAAATTTTGTCGGACATCAACGTCATAAAGGCGTGTTTCTGGCAGGAAGTGACATTTTTCGTGACGTTTTCATCCAAGTTCTGACTTAGAGAGAAATAATCGAAAGCACCATAAGGTACGCCCGACGTACTGAACGCACTGTGAAGATGACAATTTGTACATGATAGTCTAGTAAATAGATATGTTCGCTTATGTTATTTTTGCAGGCTACAATACTGTTTTGATTGACCTGCTACCTGCCCGTGTGTAATGAATTACCCACCTGCTACCCGCCCGCGTGTAATGAACTACCCACCTGCATACCCGCCCGTAAAATTCCAGAACATTAAAATCCGCCTGTTTCAGCATCTATCTGCGGGTTCCCGTTAGGTAGCCGACCCAGTGCAGGACTCTGGCGGAAGCTAAAACCCAGGGTTCCTTTAAATCAGAGCTACATAATATTTTAGCAACTCTGAGCTATTAGTTAAGTTCTCCTCAAACAAGCTTTATGGGCTGATGGGCCTACTCTCATTTGTAAATTTCTTATGTTCTTCTTACATTCCTAACATATATTTGCATGGCGTGAACATGAAAAAGCAAAGCAGGAAAATAAAAGTCAAATTGGAAAATGAAAAGACAAAAAAAGATTTTTTTTTATTTTTAGAAATTTCACATCTGACTCATTCATGACTGGAAAATTAACATGCAAAGGGTGCTATTTCAATAATTTCATAAAATGTTTATTTTGGCAGGATTTTTGAGCATAGACTGAAAACTCAATGGCAAAGTGGGCATTGTGTTTTCATTTTATCATTTAGATTTTTCATTTTATTTTTTGCTAAAGGCAGACTGGATAAGAGTTCTGATGAGATCCATATCTGTGAGGCCAAAGTGTTCTAGGCAAGACTAAGTTGGCAGATTTCACCATAGTGTAGCTTGTATTCGCTTGGCTCAAGGTTTGAAACTTGTGAACCATTTATTTCTGTTATTTTCCATTTTTTTTCGGACTGCAGTACACCGTGGATAACTGATAAACTGGAAAACCGCAGATACAGGGGTCCCACTGTAAAGCAATAAATATAGTCTATATATACAGAAGAGGGGAAAACGCTTTCCGGACTCACCACGGTGGCAGCCTGAGGCCCGGTTTGTGGCTGACGAGCCTGGGCCTGTCCCGGCTTGGGCTGCATCTGTGCAGCCTGTGTCGTTTGTTGCTGTGCCGGCCCAGCTGGCTGTTGCTGTCGTGCCGTCGAAGTCTGCGGCTGCGGCGGTTGCTGCTGCTGCTGCGGCTGTTGCTGCTGCTGCTGTTGCTGCTGCTGTTGCAGCTGCTGCTGCTGTTGCTGCTGCTGCTGCTGGCTGCGTGGCTGCTGCCCCTGGGGCTGTAGGCCATCCTGCTGCTGCGAGGCAGGCTGCCGGCTGGATGGAGGCCCACCGGACGACCGCTGCTGCTGGCTGGACGCCTGCTGCCTCGATGAGGACGGGTGGGATTGTAGATCCTGCTGTTTCCTGGATGTCTGTTGATGGGGGGATGAGGACGATTGCTGCTTCTGGGACCTCTGGCCGGAGTGGTGGTGGCTCGATGGGTCACGGTAATCTGAAGAGTGGTAGCCCTGTGAAGACCGGGAGTCAGTCCCCCCCCTTTTTCCAGAGGAGGATGACACCTGCCGGGAATCGTGGCGTACTGACGGGTCCTTCATGTGTCCTTTAGAGGACCTAGAGGATCTGGGTTCTTCAGAGTGCCGTGAAGAAGAGGAATGTCTCCCAGAGGTGCCACTGTGATGTCTGTGATCCCGAGATGAGTGGCGTGGGTGACCGTAGTCATCTTGTGGCCAGAGGTCCTCATCAGGAGGTTCATCATAGTCGTGATATGTGTGTTTGACATGGTTTCTCCGTTGCGTGGATGAGTGGCCACTGCTGTAGTGTCTGGACCTGTCAGAGCGAGCATCCCGCGGCTTCTCAAACCAGTCAGTTTCTTCCTGTCCCAAATGATAGGCTTTGGGGGCAAAAAAAAACAGTCAGTTGCTATATTTACTAATGGGAAAACCAAAACTCATGCCGTGCAGGAAAAATTAAATTGCCTACAATGAATAGCATGCAGGGAACAAATTCTATAAATCCATAAATTTAAGATAGATAACAAAGAACTACAACAAAAGACAGCAAATGATGAGAAAGCTACACAAGGTCATCAAACCCACTTACTAGACAGTTTGAAAACACAATGCTGCATGAAACATGCTACACCACAAACGAAACAGACTTATAGGAACATGCAGTGTCAGTACTGGGCACAGCATTCACACTGACATCCAGTTCAGACAAGAGCAGCTAGTTGCTTAAAGACGCAACACTGACATGCAAATTTTTCTTTTGGGTGGGGGACGTTAAGGTAGGCATTGTTTGGCATTCAGCTCCAATTACCTTCGCTGTCAGACACAGCACAATGCATATCATCTATAATGTAAGAATCATCTGGTTTGTAGACATGGCTCCTCGGCAGGTCCTTCATGTGGTCCTGCACATCAGGCAAGGAGTGGCTAGAGCCGTACTGATTCCGAGCGTCAGCTGGCTCTGGCCCTACTGAGCCTCGTCCAACACCCATGAGCTTCCCCACAGGGCTGAGCGGGCTTTCCTCCTCTGAGGTTTGGGAGCGCATAGAGGGCCTGCCACGGCTGTGACTACCCCTGTGTGAGCGATCCACGGCGTCCCTCTCGTAGGACTTGCTCCTATGGTTGCCCGATTCTCTCGAAGAAATCTTGTCCATTCCGTAGCCAGTCGATCTTGACCGTCCCGAGCTGTACATTCGGTCATCTTCCTCAAGGGCCTCACGACTGGACATGCCATAATACTTTTGTTGATCATAGACATTCTTCTTCAACCCATAAGTGATCTCGTCCTGAAGCTTCTTAGCCCTAGATACAACAGTGCAGCTACCACCAGTAGAAGTAGTTATAGTATATGAGGCCAGATCAGATTCAACATCTTTTGCCTCTTCAATAGGAGAGAATTTAGAGATCTTCTGCTCCATGCCTTGTTTTCTGTGTTTGCTTCGCTTGGTGGACATGACAGCTGGAGCCAGACTTTTAGAGGGATGCTTCTGCACTCCCATGCCAGAGCTGCTACGTGTAGAGTGCTTGTAGTCATCATAGTAATATGAGCTTCCCCCACCCATGCTGCTGCCCATTCGGCCATGACTGTCTGAACCTCGTTGGTGGTAGCTGCTGGTGCTCTTACCCCTGCTGTGGTGGTCATACAGGTCTTCCTCAGACTCCTCCTCAGTCCTGCCGTAGGGGCTTCTTGTGGAGATGCTCTCACTTCCATAACGTGTACTTGTAGGGTGTCCATGGGATTGCAGTGTGTCAGTCTTGTGCATATCTGAGGATGGAGCCATGGTCTCTTTCGTCAGCTCATTAATGTCATCTATCATGACATAATTTCGAGGTACATTTTGCTCAAGGTTAGAGTAGACACCCTCTGAAGTATAGGCAGATGATGGACTGTCAACTGAGTGGATCCGGTCAGACAAGGTTGTCTCTGGAGGTTTGTATGATCCGTAAGTGTTGGACATAGTTGTATTATACTGTCCATAAGTATTTGCTAAGGTTGTAGTGTACTGTCCATAGTTATTAGACATAGTTGTAGAATATTGCCCATACGTGTTAGGTAAAGTAGTGGTATATTGTCCATAAGTGTTAGTCACAGTTGTGGAGGTGTAGGTAGTATCTTGAGTTAGGTTGGTGACAACTACAGTGGGATTGCTGATCACTTCATAATTTGTTGGAATTTTCTGCTCTAAGTCAGCTAAGGAGGTCTGCCGTGGTCGCTGGTGGACGGTAAGGATTTCAGCTTGTGGTTGGAAAGACTGGCCAGTCTGGAAGCCTGTTTGAGTGGGGTATGGCAGGGTCTGTGTGGGGTACGGGGGTGGGCCGGGAGGAGGCTGGAATCCCAGGTGGGGTGGTTGCATACCCAGATCTGTTTGATAGTTAGGTTGACTCTGGGGGAAGCTGGGAGGTGGGAATGTGCCCTGATAATTTGGGGAAGGTTGGTGGGTCTGTAAGGTACTTGACTGAGGAAGAGGAAGAGCTTGTGTAACTGTTGGGTATTGTGGAGGCTGGAATCCTGTTTGCTGATAGGTTGGTGTTATCTGTGGAGCTGACTGACTTTGTGGGTATTGGTAGGTAAGGAAAGATGAGGTAGGGGGATACTGTGCTGTGTTCAGATCGGGAGTGAACTGACTGAGTGGGGCAGTACTCGGTCTTGAAAGAAGCCCATTACCTTCATAGGTGCTAGCCATAATACGGATATTGTTGAGCTCACTGTCTGACATGTAATCCCGGGTATCACCCATGCAGCGGATATAGGCCAGCTCTCTCCTCTCTCTTTCTTTCACAAGTGTCTCCTTGCGCTGTGTGATGCCAAGCTCTAGGTAGCGCAGCTTGGCATCAATCTCCTTCTCCTCCTCCTCCAGCTCTGCTTGTTGCTTGCGCAGCTTAGTGGACTCCTGTTCCACCACCTTCAGCTCGTGCGTGAGGTCCTTCAGGAGGCTTGGCTTGGTGGCCATCATTGGTCTGGGCCCAAATTTCTGAGTCAGAGTTGGCATATACATCTGAGGCAGGGTATGGGTGACAATGGGGAGGCTGCTTTCCTCGGGCGGAGGGCTGGGCAGTGTTCTCTTCACTTTCCGCATCAGTGAGCTCTGCTGTAGGGCAGCAAGCTGAAAGGCAGTGGTACATGTTATCAGTTGGCTCTGCATAGTAGTCCTTACATGCTACAGCTCAATTTGCTTTTAAAAGTATTTCTATTTCTCTTATAACCCTTCTTGACATGTGTATTTCATTTATAACTGTTTTTGTCATATGTATTGTATAGCTGTCATCTGTACTTGTATTTATCCATTCCAAATGCAAGGATTAAGTGTGCGCTTTTGACTTTCTGAAATTATACAGTTCTTATATATCTAGAAATATAGAAACAGTGAAACTGTTAAATACCCACTAAAAGTAACTGAGTTCTATAACACTGTCTATCATGACAAAAGAGAAGGGCCACTTACCCACATCTAATTTTTCCAACATAAAAATATTCATAAAAATGCTAATACTAAAATAAATACATTCCAACTGAAGAAAATGTATTTGAAATTGTCAAAAATACAATTAACCATAAATCATTTGAATACCTTTAAAAAGAAAACTGATAGCATCAACTAAGCAATTTACCAAACGAGGAAAAATTAGCCACATAAATAGTCGACAAAGATATTGGTAGTGTTAGGTTGTAATTTACAATGTTTGGTGTTTCTGTAGGCATTGAAAGGGACTTGCTGTACACTCACTGATAAGAACTGCATTCTTATGAATGTTTCGTATTTGGCTCTGATGTTCTCTTTCTGCAGTGACACAATTTCTTTCTAAAAAAAAAAAGTTGCAACTGAGTATCTGAGAAACTTGCAAGATGAAACACCGCCTTCATTAGTTTATATAATTCTTATTCACGTTTTGTCTTGGGTATCTCTACTGATTTTTCTGATTGCATCCGGTATGTAAAACTTGTCTGATCCAACCTACCTGGCTTTGCAGAGCTTGTTGGTGATACAGGGAGAGTCTGGCACGAGCAGTGTCCTCTGAAGTGGGGCTGAGAGGTTTGGGGTCTGACAATGATCGCTGTACGGTCTTTATTGGCCTCGGCAGTGTTTGGTGACGTTGTGGACATTCAGAAATGAAATGCTTTTGAGGTGTGACATGGGCTTTGTTGAGCCTCTCACTTGATGACAGAGAAGTTTCCAACAGTCGATGAGGGGAAAGTGGAGAGACGGGTGAGTACAGAACCTGGGGTGATTTGGGAGCCTGACGTACAAGGCCAGAGAGAGACTCATTGTGCAGATGATGGGACTGGTAACTTATTTCCAGTGGATCAGGCTTCCTTCTCTCAAACTTAGTAAGTCCTTGCTGTCGTGGTGAGAGGGGGTCTGCTGTGCCTGAACCAATGATTTGGATACTGCTGGAGTATGGGCTGATGGTGGTGGGTACACTGAGTTGAGGTGTGATCAGTACTTGAGCTTGTTGAGCTTGGGCATCAGTTTCAGTCTGGCAAGCAAGACTCTCCCCCTTCTGAGTCCTTTCTGGTGCAGAAATATAATGCACAATTTCAACTTTTGGGTCAGGTGTAGTAATATGTATTGCAGGTGAAACTCTCCCTAGCTGCTCTGATTCAGTCTGACATGAACAGTCACGAATCGTCTGGATGGCGATGCTTGACGATGCAACTTTGGAGGTTTCAGCCTTGCTGTCGGCTGTAGACTCAGTATGCTTTGAAAATCGAGAACGCCTGCGCCTGACTGGCTGTTCCCACTCAGCTTTGTCTTCATCATCAGTTTGAACGCTACAGTCCACACTTCTCCTGGTCCTTCTCCGTCGTGATATTAAGAATTTCTCTTCTCCATCCTCATCATCAGTCTGAACACAGCTGTCAACAATCCTTCTCGCAACAGATTGGTTTGATTCTCCTTCCAGCCCATCCCTCAGGCGAGGCATTGAATTTCTTTTCTTCATAGCTCTTGTCTCGAGAAGTTCTTCATTATTTCTCAGTGACATCTCAGAAGCAGAACTTGGCAACGGCCTTGGGGGCATCAATCCTTGAACACCTGGACCATCTCCACAAGGTTGCCAGAACTGTCCATTCTGGGTCCTTTGTAGCTCATGCTGCATGTCTTGCTGCACTATCCTGCCAGTTTGGTCAATAGTAAATCCCTGAGGGGCACCTTCCCCAGCTCCTGGTACCACCTGTATTCCACCTTGAACAGTTGTGGCCGCAGCTGCTGCAGCGACAGCAGCCGTTTTCTGCCTTTTTTGTTCCTCAAGCTGTTGCTGAAGCTGTTGCTGGAGTGACTGGATCTGGTCTAGTTGTTGTTTTTGCTGTGCTAACTGTTCCCTTTGCATAACTAACTGATTCTCCCTCTCAGCTTGTTGCTGCTGAAGGACCTGCTGCTTGATAGTCTGCAGCTCTTGGATTTCACGCTGCACTAACATTTGTTCTTTCTCCCTATGGCGCTGTAGCTCCAAACGCTCCCTTTCAAGCTCGTCCTGCAAACGTATTTGTCGAAGTTTTTCCAGTTCCACACGCTCTCGTTCTATATTCAGCAATTGCTCCTGTTGTCGACGCAGCCTTTCCTCCTCTTTCTCGAGGTTGCTGCTGCTGATAACAACAGTGGTTCCAGGGGCTGCTGCAGCTTGAGTAATCGACTGGGTTTGGGCTTGATGTTGTGTTTGTGGTTGTGTCTGGGGCTGTGTTAGAGCTGTAGGAAGTTGAGACTGAGTTTGAGGTTGGATTCGAGGATGTGGACTTTGATGTGGAAGTGGAGCTTGATGTTGTATGTGTGCTTGGTTTAGCATTTGAGAGTGAGCTGGGCTTTGCATTTGGGGATGTATTGGCATTTGATGATGAGCTGGAGACTGAGTTGGCAATTTAATTTGTTGTTGCATCTGGGGTGAAACTTGTGGCTGAACCTGAGGTTGCGTCTGCTGCTGTACTAGCATTTGATTTGGCATTTGTGATTGTGAGAATTGCATTGTGTGATGTGGTTGTGATTGTTGGTTTGTAGGTACAACGGATGGAATCACAGATGGCACTAATGTAGCAGGTATACTTGGTGCAAGTCCACTGAAGTGGCTTGCAGTTTGAGTAGCCTGAAGAGGAGCAGCATTTCCCATTGTAGTAGCTGCTGAAGTAGTCACTGATGGCTTTCCTAGATATACAGGAGTGTCTTCAACTATATTTGTAGCTGGTACAGTTACAGGTCCAGTGGCAATTGGGAAACGGTTAGGAGGAGGATATCGGTAAGGCCTTTGTGAGGACAGAGGCATCCTTGGAGTTACAACAGGCATTCTGGTCAGACTAGCTAAAGGTACAGCTGTCATAGTAGTTGCAGGATAAGGTCTGTAAACTCCTCTAAGCATTGGCCGTAGTACAGATGCAGGCTGGGTTGTGATTGGCAAGGTAGAGGCAATAGGGGTGTTAATTGTAGAGTATATCATGCCATCTGCAGCCCTGATTGAAGATGGGTGCAGCGCTCTCAGGCCTGCTTGCCTTATGCCTGCTAGATTAACATAAGGTTGATTAGTCTTCCTCCCATCAGTACCGTACATCAAACTGGCTCTTATTGATGCTATGCCTTGCAGGTTGAGTACACCTTCAGGACCAACTCCCCTTGGAGAGCCATACTGCAAAAGTTCTGGATTACTACTATATCGCCCACCAAACTGGTCCATTGAATTCAGAGCTGCACACATTCGACTGATTTCTCTGGCAGTAGTGGCACTATACTGGGCTAAATTAGCCTCCTGGGTACCAGAAATTTCACGTGAAGAATAGCTGGAGTCAGTGTTAATGTTTGACATGGAGCCATAGCGCCGTATAGGTAAGGATTGACCTGTGACATCTCCCAGCTGACGAAGATCTGTGTAGGATCCATACTGCGTACCTATGCCAAGGTAACCCCCTTCATAAGTTTGTTTCATAGTGCTTAAATCCATAGCTAATTCTGCAGAACCTTGCAAATTAGAATCATTCTTTGTCTGGTAGTAATGGATTCCAGTTTCTGAAAGATTAGCGTCAGAAAAGGATGGTGGCAACCTCTCATTCAATGGCAACTGATCATATTGAAGGTTTTCTGGTCCAGACTCTTGCATTCTTTTCTCATATAACTCTGAAGAAGGATGAGTACTCTGCACTTCTGCTGTCTGAGTTTTCTCTGCTGCTTTTGGCTTCTGAGTAAAGGGGCCTCCACTACAACTTCCACCAAAGGGTAGTCTATACACAACATCACAGCAAGCCACCTGATTGTCTGCTTTGATCTGACCAGTTAAATCAATTGCATCTGCAGTTTCTTCTGATTTAACCAGTTGGCTCATTGGCACTCGTGAAGTATTGTCCAATTGCACCATCATAACTTGAGGTTTAACCGTAGACAAATTCATGACATTGTGTTTAGTCTTAAGGTCCAAGGTTCCAGCACCATAAATATCTTGAGAAAGGCCAGTTGCAGCTTGATCAGAAAGAGGGGATGCCCTTGGAATTGCACTTACCACAGCCTTAGTAGTGCTAGTCTGACTCACTAGCAAATCTTTCTTAATCAGTGGTTGAACTTGATTAGCAAGGTTAAATCTTGAAAAGGATGCTGCCTGCTGCTGCTGAAGCTGCTGCTGCTGTTGATGATGCTGCTGTAGCTGTTGTTCTAGCTGCTGCTGCTGCTGCTGCAATTTTTGCTGCTGTTTCAGCAGTTGTTGCTGCTGAATGCTCAAGTCTTCTAATTTAGCATCTATCTTCGGGATGGAAGGATCAGTTACCGTTGGCTTGTTCTGAGCCAGACACACTGCTGGACCTATTCCTTGGCCAAGGTCTACTCGATTCTGAAGAGGATCTCCATAAATGACAGGTTGCTTTGGTTGTGATATGAACATGGAGGCTGCGACTGTGATACTCACTGTTGTAGCTGTTGACACTCCAACATGTGGATGTTCCTGGGTATTTAAGTTCATTATAAGTGGTTGAACAGCTGTGCAATTATGATTAGGACTTCCATCAACACCCATGGAGTACTTGCGTGTTTCTGTTGCCAAAGATGTTAAATCCATCCCCTGATCTGTCATGATTACTGGAGTTGGTTTTGCTATGGTTCTCAAGTCAACTAAACTGCTACTAGGTAACATCTGGCCTTGTTCCACTCTGGAAGTTCCAGGAACTGTAGAAATTCTACACAAGGAGATATTTTCCATAGACAATGATCCTCGACTGTAAGTGCTTGCTGTAGTTACCATGCTTGTGCCAGCATTTACTTTTTCCACCATCTTTGTCTTATAAATGGTGTGTTGTGGAGAATGGTAAGGTGGTGATGCTGGGGGACTTGTTTCAGCATAAGCATGAAATGTTAGTTGATGACTCTTTGTTGGTGACGAAATGGGTGAAGTCGAGGAATTAACAGTTACAGGCTTACTAGGGCTGGTTGGCTCTGAGCCTAATGTTATTACTATAAATGGAGACTCTTGAGAGGACTGTTGTCTAGAAAGGCGTGGTGAAACTCTGTGTGGTGTCTGGGTTCCTTGTGCCGTAACAGGAGATGTGGCACTAGGACTAGTAGGAGCCACTGACATAGCAGTAGCAAATGTTTGAGTAGAGAACTCAGCTGTTGCTGTTCTGGATGGAGAGCGTTTAGGGCTCTGTGTAGGAGAGCCAGATGGGGAAAGAGGTGGGCTTGATCCTTTAAAATAGGAATAAACTTTGGATGTTAGTGATTCATTTTCTCGATCAGAGGATGTTGCTTGAATACCTCTGCTTTCTGCAACCCTTTTTCCAGCACTTTCTCTCTGACTGTAGGCCTGAGTTATCTCTGCTATTTTGCTGGAAACATTTGAGGGAGTAACTGTCTGGCGACTATATTGTGTTGTGGTTGGAGTTTGACTGACTACAGTTTGGGAAACAGTTGCTGTATCTCTAATATAGCTTCCGTATGCAGCAATGGTGGGTGCAACAGTCGGTATACCACTGCTTTTAGTTTGACTCCTAATTTTTTCTCTCTGTCCTTCTTTTGAAAAATGCTGTGTTACTCGAACATCAGGAATCCCTCTTACTACTGTTACACTGGTCTCTGTTCCCGTGGAGACAAATGACACAGGTGCTGAAAGCTGAGTTGGACTAGTCCCTGGAGTTAGAAGGGCATTATTTTGTTCAAGTAATTTAGCAAAAGCTGAACCAGTATCTAAAAGCTGCTTTTCAGGGTAAGAGTCATCTATTTCCATTTGATCTACTTTCTGCTGTTTTAGCTCATGGGTGGAAGACTGGTGCATTTTTGTGATGTTTTGAGATGTTTGACGAATCTCCTCATAGATATTACCAGTCTGAGACACATTGTTGTCATAGTCACTTTGATCGAGATTGTTGTAATCATATTCATCCTCGTACTGTTCCTGCTCAAGTCTTAATTCCTCCTGCTGATGTGAATTGTCATACTGCTGTCCTTGTCTAACTTGTGTTTGCTGCTTCTGCTGTTTTTGCAGCATCTCTGCCTTTCTCATCATTTCCTCATAGACCTCTTCAGCACTTTTCAGTGGCTTGCTGGATGAAGAAGAGGTGGTAGTAGTGGGTTTTTCAGTTGGGGAGTAGAGTGACATAAATGTTGGTAGATTGTACTCACTCCCAGACTTATACAGTTTGGAAGCTATCATTTCAAAACCTTCTGCCTCAGAATCAATAGATGGTGAGTATTCTGAGCAGGAAGATCTGTGAAGTTCCTCCATTTCAGCTGCCTGTCTCAGTTCTTCTGTAGGAGATGCATCTTCAATTGGGGAAAGGTTACTTGGAGGTGTTTTGGATCGTTCCCGGCGTCTTTGTGCCCTCAACTCCTCCTTGTCCCTTTTAGTTTTTCGAGCAGTGCTCCGAATCCTCTGTTGCTCTACTTCTCTCATTTTTTCCTGTTCTCGTAACAGCTCCTCTTCTTCCCTCAGCTCATCTTCCTCAGATGAATCTTCAATGGTTGGAAGAAGTGGGCCATGAGATCGATGCCGGGCTTTCCTCTGCTGTTTGGCTTCCTCAAGCCTCTGTCTACGACTGGGACTGCTGTCACTATCTTCCTCCATGGAAGACACAGATGTTGGGGACGTACCAGATGTATAACTTGGTGTAGTTGCTGGAAGAGTTGAAGAATATTCCCCTCTTGATCGTTCCTCAGGAGAGCCAGTCAGACTCTCCATTTCCAGTTCTGGTTCACGGTCTAAGCTAAGGTCATTCTCATTGCTAAGCTCCATATCACGGCTGTAGCTGCTTGTGTTGTTCAACTCAATGGTTTTGAAACGGCGTAACCCTCCTTGTGAGGACATAATATCTTCCTCTCCGTCTTCACCAGCTCCCTGGTAGCCATCATCACCTCCTTTACTGTCTTCTTCATAGCTGCTCGAGTGATGTGTGAGTCTTCGTTTCTCTCTCCCAGAATCGCTACTGTGCTTATGCATCTTTTTTGGTTTTTGGTAACTATATTCTTCATCATCTTCATCATTGATGTCCTCATCAGCACTCATTTCCAGGATCTGCCGCCTCATGAACTCTTCATCTGTCATTTCTTTCTCTGATTTTCTTGACCTGCCAGGTATAGGGGAGAAGCCACTTTCACTACTGTCTTCTACGTAGTCATGGCGCAGTTTACTGCTAAAATCATCTGAGGACTCTCCTGGACATTCGCCGAGGTCATGTTGGTCCTCCCAGTCAATTGGGTCCTCATCCTCCTCGAGGATGTCTTCCAGCTCCTCATCTGAGTCATATGCCTCTGGGGTGATGGACAGAGATCGAGGACGCTGCTTCTTATCATCAACCTCCCTAGAGTCACGTTGGTGCTTCCCCCGTTCCTTCTTCTGCTCCTGATCAGAGATGGACTTTGATTCCAGCAGAGGTCGCATGGAACTCTCAAGCTTTGTTATCTCAGATGGGCTCGGGGGGCTTTGCTCACCAATACCCCTCTCACTCAGCTTCATCTCCTCTTCCTGGATCAGTCCTGTGATTTCACTATGAGAGCTGGAGATCCCATCAGAGGAATAGCCTGTATCACTCTGACTCTGAGGACTCCGTGAAAGATCCGGGGTGCTAGACTTAGTGGTCTCCTTAAAAACAAAAATGTAGAATACACTTAAGTTAGAATAAAAATATGTTGATTTCCATTTTCATATATTATTTATGTACATTTTATTTGAACTAATTTGATGTTTGTGATACTTTGGAGTTGTGGAAGGTTGTGGAAGGTTAACACACAAACAAACCAATTACTCTTCATCGTTTTAGTCTGTTTAGTTGCCATC
>JAABNY020000108.1:14163933-14178622 GCA_015164015.2 Brevimyrus niger
GAGGGCTTGCATGTTGTGAGGAGAGCGAGGGCTTGCATGTTGTGAGGAGAGCGAGGGCTTGCATGTTGTGAGGAGAGCGAGGGCTTGCATGTTGTGAGGAGAGCGAGGGCTTGCATGTTGTGAGGAGAGCGAGGGCTTGCATGTTGTGAGGAGAGCGAGGGCTTGCATGTTGTGAGGAGAGTGAGGGCTTGCATGTTGCTCCTAATTGCTCGTGTCTCAGCATCTCCCGACGAGGACGAGAGCATAAGAACTAGGTGGACTTTCTTCAGACGACGGTAACTCTTGATAATGTCGCTGCCCTGCCACGAGCACGAGGCCTGAAGCTTTCATCTGCTCATTGGCGCTGTGAACCCGACCACAGCCTTAACTTTAATGCAGCATCCAGAGCTGCACCTCTGCTTTGCAGAGACAAGTGTCAAGTTTCCAGTTATTGACTGATCAAATATTTGCTGGATAAGCCGTTAGTGAATCTGCCCCTTGTCATCGCTGCACCAGTGGGGCACAGATTTTTCTTGTCTCCTAAAATAGTCTCATTCGATTCCTTTCACGCTGTCCAGCACAGCCCCCTTTAGTGTCGCTGCAAGTGTCAGAAACAGAGTCCTCTAACTTTATCGTGGGTGCAGTATTATAAAAGCACATTCTGTTGTTGGATCAATGTGGAAGCTGCACCCTGGCAGAAGGAAGTCTCTTTTTTTTTGCAGGGCACGCTGTTGCCAGAGTTATTTTTTCCTTAGAAGCTCCATAGCACTCCTTCATGTCAGTGGGAGACATGCTGGCTTCCCACCTGGAGCAAATCATTATTCACACTGTCTGTACGCAAGCAAGACTGAAATACATGTAAACAGATTATTAGTCTCCCCTAAGGGAAGGAAAGGTTAAAAGGCTTATCGAATTGTGTATTGCTAGCTCTCGTAAACTGTTGTGTAGCTTTGAAGCTTCCTACTGTGCTTTAATAGGTCAATTATAGCTGTCAGTTATGACTCACTGGGGGCAGCTGTGCTGCTTTTGATAACTATTTGTCTGGTTCTGCAACTATTTCTTGCACAAGCCTACAATTTGACTCACAAACCCCAGTGAGGCGACATGGCCGAGTCCCGTTTGATTGGACACATCCTCCAAACACTGTTTACTCAATGTTATAGATGGTCAGCAAAGAATGTTTACAGAAGCCATAACTGAGGTGCAAGTAGTACTCTCATAGGAGGCTTGTAAAACAGCAAGACGTCTCACAATCAACCGCTCATCAATAATTGCACAGCCGTCTTCCGTAAATGTGACTCCTCTGCACTGTCTGCTACTTGGGTGTGGCTTACGTAAAGCCTCTGCTGCTCTATGCTGTGAGGACAATAGAGGCAGGTCTTTCAGTTCACACTGATGGATGGCAGGCAGCAGCAGACAACCTAACAGATCTCACACCCTGATCAGTTTGAGATTACGCCACCAGAAATCAGCGCGGTAGCCAGAAATGAGGTCCAGCAAATTTCAAGGTTTTACTAACTTGCGTGATCCAAAGAAAACTAATTTCACGTCGGTTCAAACCGGTCAGCTTAATACGTGGCTATGTACCAGGGTGGTATGTGGGGGAAGGGGGCCCAGAATTTTTTTTAGGACTGATAAATCAATATTGAAAAGTCCTAAGAGGCATATGCAGGCTTATCTGAGGTGTGGACTGGATGAGGAAAACAGGAAGTGACTGAATCAAGGAAAATGTATTGAATGCATATCCCTGAATGTGCACTGGAACACTCTGGGGGGTGTGGATCGAATGAGGAAACAGGAAGTGAGTATGGTACCTCTGTGAGGTGTGGATCGAATGAGGAAACAGGAAGTGAGTATGGTACCTCTGTGAGGTGTGGATCGAATGAGGAAACAGGATGTAAGTATGGTATCTCTGTGAGGTGTGAATCGAATGAGGAAACAGGAAGTGAGTATGGTACCTCTGTGAGGTGTGGGTCGGATAAGGAAAACAGGAAGCGGTTATGGTACCTCTGTGAGGTGTGGATCGAATGAGGAAACAGGAAGTGAGTATGGTACCTCTGTGAGGTGTGAATCGAATGAGGAAACAGGATGTGAACATGGTACCCCTGTGAGGTGTGGGTCGGATAAGGAAAACAGGAAGCGGTTATGGTACCTCTGTGAGGTGTGGGTTGGGGTTGAATCCACACTGGTTGCACACCAGGGCCCGGCACTGCGTGCAGTTGTTGCAGTTAGGCGGGTCAGTGGATGCTGTGAGGTCTGTGGTGTTACACACGGGGCACAGCTTGCTGCTCGGCATCGGCGCGATCTGTGGCACGGAGTACGGAGAGGAGGGGGCGCTGCCCCGGTCTGGAGACACGGATGGAGAGCGGCCCGAGCGGCCGGAGCGGCCGGCGCCGCCGACATCCACCTGGAGGCTGCGCCTGGAGGCGTGTGTGCCGGCGCCTGGCTTCTGGGCCGGCCCTTGGGCCTGGCCCTGTGCGGGGGTCGGCTGCCGAGGACTCTCATGGGTGGCCAAGCGGTAGGGCTCCGCCTGAGCTCCACCCCCTGCTCTGCCGTCACCATAGCCAGGTTGGGTCCCCAGCCTCGATCCAGGCAACTGGTCGGTCTGGTTTTGTCTCCCACCCGGCCTACAAAACACAAAAGGAAAAGAATTCTGTTACCTGGCCCCGCCCAGCTTGGCTCAACAACATCAGGAACGCGGCTTTGCAGTCAGCCTCTACTGATGTGCAGGAACCAATGTGACCACTCATCACAGCGGGATTTTAGCAAGACTGAAGTAACATATAATACGTTATGGCAATGTGTACTTTAGAATAAAATTTTATTCATTTACTTTTTAAATAAAATTATGAGGGTAGCACTTTTGAATGCTTACCAAACGTAAAAAAAAAAAAAAAAAAAAACTTGCAGTCATCATTTTCTGTGCTTACTCAGTTATACATTTGTCACTCATTTCATAATACATTACAACCAAATAATTAGAATATGGGAGCACTGGAGTATGGAGAAGATTATTGCATCAAAGAAATTTTGATTCTTATACACCTCAAAACAAAGTACATTCAAACACAAATAACCGCAAACATTTTTTTATACTTTTTAACGTTGTTACCTTGATTAATCGTGTGGCATCAAAAATATTATTTTCTGACTAAAAAGGTTTGCATCCAGCTAGTGTCTCTACATAATAAATTACCCCTCGAGCACTCATACACACACACACACACACACACACACGCACAATCATCTCACGGAGGTTAATGTAATTAAATATTTCACTGCAGTGAGTCATTTTTCATGTTAAAGAGTGAGCAAAGAATTATACAAAAAGCTGAACATTGCTTTTTTAGCATGCTGCTTGGTGTTTGGAATTACTGTCCTTAACAAACAATGTTTAGAGCAGCCTAGTAAAGGACCCTGTCACCATGTCCCTGATAGCAATAGCAAATTATAGCAGCACTAAATTAGCATTACATAAGGTAACATCATGATATTTTGCACCAAAAGCTACGATCAGTGGCTGAGTTTACTATTTATAACATAAATGTCCCATAAATGTCAGCCTGTAATGTCACAGTGAGGTTCCAGATAGCTGCACGTAGACTAGCCTGCATGGGGCTTCCATTCCCCCCAACCCAGCACTTCTTTTTCCCCCCTGCACAGACCCAAGGCTAGCCGGCCCGCATCCCTGCGGCGGTCAGGCGATCGACAGGCCAGGCGATCGGCCATCGCGCGAAAACTAGGCAGTCCAGCCCACACCCACTGCGAGATGCAAGTGGGACCAGGCACCAGTGGGCGACGGAGAACTGAGAATCCGATGCAGCTAGGAGAGCGGTTGGGCGTTTCCTGAGACGCGCTGTGCAGTGTGGGGCTGACCAAGTGTGTGACCAAAGACACTGGGAACGGTTAAGTATTAATGGTGGAGTATATAAGTCTGGCTGGGATTGCCGGACATTCCGGGGTTCTGCTGACATTCCCATACATTTATCAAAATGAGCTATTTTAGACCATCCTCAAGAAGACTACTACACAGTAGTACATTTCTAAATATGGTGGCAATTCTGATAAGCTTTTTAAGAATTTTAAATGCTATTTAAACTTACTGTGGTTAACATCCATCCATCCATCCATTTTCCAAACCGCTTATCCTACTGGGTCGCGGGGGGTCCGGAGCCTATCCCGGAAGCAACGGGCACGAGGCAGGGTACTGTGGTTAACATTTTAAAAATCTTTTTATTTTTAAGGCACATAGGAAGATTCCTTCCTTTTCGTGTATTTTTTCAGTCAGTACTTTAATCAACCAGTGTGAAATAATCTACACACAACAGAATTAGCAATTCATCAGCAGACCGCTGAGCACATTCATAAGAGGCATGTTTAAAAAAACCGGGAGAAGGGAAAATGTTGCGCATTTAATGCATTTTTTTTTTTAAAGCTGTAAATGCAGTTTTGTTTAATTAAGTATTCAGTGGACCGGCATTAACTGAAGGCCAGGTCCGTTTTATTACTCATGCGAGCTCCGGGCCACTATCACTGCATGGCCCACACACTCAACAAATAGCTCAGCACCGCCCTCCGGGAGGAGTCCACCAATGCAAGCAGGGAAAGCCTCTCTGCAGCTATAGCACGTCCCAGCGGAGAGCCAGCACCCTGCGACTGAGGGACGGGCGAGCAGGAAACAGCCCACATCTTCCGCAGTAATGGATGTCCACAGTGTGAGCCAGCAAACAGTCCTTTCAAAGTAATGGATGAGAATCATGTATGAAGATTTCATAGTCTAGTTACAGTATCATCAAAATCCACACTTAATGATTTCATCTAGGTTCTGCGCCTGCATGTCTTGCATCAGCTGACAAACACTATGTCTGTAATTATTATTATTATTATCATTATTATTATTATTATTTTGCCACACACATAGAATTTCTAAATATAGCGGTAGATCTTTACCGTGTTCAGTATTTTATTAATATGTTTTTTTTTCATGATGGAAAGTACACAGCAGACATAAATGGCAGGTGGCAAACAGACATACGCAGAATCAATCTTTACCAAGAGATTTCGGTCCAAATCACCAGAACTGAAGCTTATCGCTTTGTCAGTATTTATTAAAATATGTTATCATCCTATGACTAATAGATTTTTAGCATTCAGTAGATTTGTTCGTTCTTCATACCAGCCGTCAGCACTTCTGCTTTGACGTACACCTTCGCATTTTGCATATTGTACAGTGCGTTAATATCGTGGAGTAAAACCATATTTATAGCAGGGTAGGTTTATGGTCCTCAGGGTGCACTTACATCCCTAAGCGGCTCGTTATCACTGCCATAGTTCTTCTATGTTTCTCAGGTGATGCGGCCACATTGCTAATTAGTGCCGCGGATACAAATAGCCGGTAACGGAGAACCGGCAGCTACTGACTGCACTCGCCGCGTCTAAAATAGTCGAGAACGAGAGCGAATTTGCATTCGCAAAGAGCTCAGTCCGTGAAAGTCTTTGCTGTGCAAGCTTATCTCTGGGAACAGCTCCAATGAACAAGCCAGAACATGCTTGTGAAAATAAATTTGCCAGCCTCTGTGTGTTTCATGCATCTAAAGGTTCCAATGCAAACATCGTTGCTATGACTGTAACATATGGTGAACTGGGAAAAAAAAGTAGGGTCCACACAGTAACGTGCTGTTGATAAAGAATTTTTTAACCTGCTAATGAAAATAAAAGGGCGAACCACCCATACGTTCCCGTTATTTCGAAAAACTGAAATAATTATTCTGGGCGGCAAAAAACATTATTTTGCCAGGTGTTCCATAACATAGTCATTCTCTTCAGACACCTATTGAAAAAAAGCCCATTGATACCTTTGTCTAGAAAAAAAGGCCGGAAAATAAGACTACTTTTGACGGCATGGGTACCACTAAATACAGGTTTCTGTTCGAATGTCAAAGCTGCCTTCCGGATACAGTCGGCTTCCAGATTCATCCATCATCATGGAATAATTTCAGGTGCTCATACTGACAGGAATTAATGATTTAAATTGTGGGGAGACCAGAAGCAGCATTATAAGCCGGCAGGTGGACACGCAGCATCTGCTTTGTGACAACACGGCTGAAGCGAAACACACAGTGGGTGCAAAGATATCACCGGGCAGCTCACTCGGACACTGCGCCCCCCTGAGGGGAATGCAAGAACCTAACGCAACGGGAACGAACGCAGGAATGACCTGATGATAAACAGTCTGCCGTTTGGGCTGCTCTTCCATGAAACGTGAATAACCAGCGCACCGAAAGGGCAACGCTGGCAACCCAGCATTATTTTCTCATTCGTAAATTAAATTTAACCTTCTTCTACAGTTTTTGTGGACAATTGGCGGAAGAAAATGGGGGCAGAGCTTACAGTTTTGCACATCCATCACAGATACACACATTCACAGCAGAGGTTACAGCAGAAATAATTTTTTTTTTTTACATTTATACTTATCTAGGTTAAAAAAAAAAAAATGACTGCCTGCTTTTTTTGTGTACAGGTTTGACACCCCCACCAACCAAAAAAAAACCTCAATGTGTTAAGTAAGCAGGATTTAACAAGCCTGTTTGATGAATCGCGAGGTCCTGCCAGGGACCTTTAAAAAGTGGGACACCTCTGCACAGCGAGGAGCAGTGGGAGAGCTCATAAAAGCCCTGATTTTTTTCCTTTCACTACCCAGTGGGTGTATTATCACAGCTTCCGTAAGACACATAAGATCCTATAAGAAAGCATGATTTTCGAACGTTTAAAAAAGGCCAGGCACACGTGGTCCCTGCCGCAGTCGGGTTGCTCAATTCCAATCTAGTTGATGCAATTTGGATGGCAGAATGGGGGGGGGGAATGTTCATCTCGGCCAGCGAAAGTGCATCCGACCTCCAGTGCATGGCCAACAATCCAAATGTGCATTAATCCTGCTGCTGCAGGAGTGCATTGTGGGTATTGCTGGTTATTGTTAGGTGTAGAAAGCGGAACTCCACCTGTGCTACGAGTCAAACAGGAGGCCGGCATTCACGCCGCACGTGGCCCCAACGATAGCGCAGACATTTCATAACCGTCACGTGGGGAGGGGGGTGTACTTTTAGAAAGCTCTTGAGTGATGGTCGGGGTGCTTCCAAGGGTCATTCAACAACAGCCTGGTGAATTCTGGTATACCTGCCTCCTCATTGTCACACTCACTCTCTGCTCATAGGCGAAAGTGAGCCACAGTAATCCCACCAGGCAGGTGCACTCCTACACGCGGGAATGAGATATTGCTTATATTTGTCCATGCATAACGAGTCAGTCCCAGGATTACAACATTAAGATACTTCTTACGAAAAAAGTTTTCCTGTAACTCAAAAGATTTAGCACTATGCTAACACAGCACCTGCGTTCAAATCCCCAGAAACACACATAAATTGTAGCCCTTTCCTCTACAATAAATCTCTTGGGGCGGTGAGTGGCTCAGCAGAATAAGTCTCTATGCCAGCAGTTGGGAGATGGTTTGAGCCCAGGGCAGAGCAGAATAGTGACATGTCAGTGTTCCCCTGAGCAAGTCCCTAAACCCCCAGCTCCAGGGGTACCACACGCTGGCTGATCCTGTGATGTGACCCCCCCAAGCATGGAGAGCAAAATGGGGGAGGCAAAGACAAGCGTTCCAATGTCATTCTTGTACAAATGGCAAATACAGGATTCTTTATTTTGCAAAACAACTTAAGTTAATTAGTTAAAAATGCATATTTTGAAGGGGTATTATAGTGGAACATTCCAAGAGAGAATGAAAGATTTTTTGAAGCTATAGGATAGATTTTCATCCATCCATCCCCCCATCTTCATGAGGGTGCACACTCCCACAGGGGTGTACACTCCGACAGGGGTGCACACTCCCACAGGGGTGCACATTCCCACATGAGGGTGCACACTCCCACAGAGGTGCACATTCCCACAGGGGTGCTGTAATTCCACCTGAGCTTGTCGCCAGGGAAAGATAAGAATCAGAATCCAGCTTTCTCAGAAAAAATGCTGAATGTATAACATTTTAGCACAATTAAGCAATTAAAATAGCAAAGACTAGGCATAAAAAATAACAGCCAACTTCTTGAACCTTAACTGCACATCAGCGTGCGACAGTCAGTGGCGTGCCTTTACCAGGGAGACTGCATGAAAAATCTGAGCTATTTTATCTGTCTGTGAGGGAGGAAGACCAGCTAGCATTTTAGTGTCATTTTTAAAATAAAATGTATTTTTTAATTGCCAAGATTGCAGCAGGCTCCTAAGATTTTCACACATTTGGGCTGTCATAACAATTGCAGCCTCCTGTCACAGGGCGGCTGCCATTTAGATTTGCTTTACAGGGTGAAATCAAGACTGAGCTTTTAAACTTCAAAGCACCTCAACCCTGGTCCCAGCAGCCTCCTGTTTCTTCTCCATCACCACACATACATCACACACGGCACATTTATGAACATCCATTTTTCTTAGTTCCAGTCCCAGGAATATGTGTCTGCTCTGCATATTGTCTATAGTCACTGCTGAGTTACATACACAGGCATAACAGCATGTTAGCACTTACTGTAAATGGATTCAGTTTCAGTTTTTTGGCACAGTCCCCACCTTAGTCTCAGACTTCAAAACATATATTTAGCTTCCCGTGGATACTGGTGTGGTTGCTTGTTGAATTTTGCATCAGATTGCGAAGCACTGACAATGAGAGGCTCTTTTTCAAACACACCACACCAGAAAACAGCATACAGTATATTATCCAATTTTTTATGTGATGGCTGACAATCTCATGAGAAATGAGATTAATGTATTTGATTTCCAGAAAATCTGATGATTATACTGGCAAAGATCATTATTAAGCTTTCATAAAACATATACCTGTGTAGAACTTCCATAAAAACTGGAGTTTTCTTTTTACTGGAGTGTGAAAATTGTGATATATCTTTTACATCAAGAAATGTGTGTTTAATATCCAAAATTATTCTCAAGCTAAAAACTATTAAGAACACTGTTATAATTAAATGTGTGAAACCTACATGTTCTTTGGTGGCGCCTCTAGAACCTCATAGAGCCTCTCAGAACGGTTTGTAGCACCTGCCTCTGGTCTGCTTTGCCTGTAATACAGGTCCAGCCATCTGCTGTCTTTGCTTTGTTTATGAAGATGCATAGAGCTGTATGGTGCAGAGAAGCCACATAATAACATTGGCACTTTGCATTAGCACTTTCAGCCCCTCTATCCCATCAGGATCTGAGTGCTTTTTTGGACAGAACCCGGCTCTGAAGTTCATTAATCTCACGCAGTCACAGGAAGTGCCAAAAGTACAGGCCTCCAGATGAAATATCCTTATGGGCGCATTCGCCTTCTCATTCATATGTAATGGATACAGCAGAGAGCCAGACTCACTCTGCCATTAACAAACTACATCGTACCTTTTTAAAACTGCATTGAGCCACCAGCATATCTGAGCAGTGTTGCTACAATAAATTATGTAATAATGCCACATTATGTAACAACTGGGCAAAAAGTAACAAAGTTTCATTTCATTATATAATAGCACCAGCATTTTGCAATAATCTGATGCATTTTGTAATAGACAGCAGGCATGCAATATGTAATACTATTCCCTACATTTCGTTAGTAATTGTTACATATTTACATGTAAGTGTTACATATTGTGGTGGTTATTACATAATGCAGAAGTTGTAGTTTTTAATGTTGAACATGTAATACGATGCATTATGTAATAAACAAACAAGATGCATGTCTTCTTTGACACTTTGTTGAGTTATTACAGAATGCAGCATTATTACATAATACGTTGTGACAAAACTGCTTGTTTTGAAAAGGGAAGGTGTAGTTTGTTAATGGCAGAAGCTCAGAGATGGATAGTTTAGGTTCAGAAGGTTAAATTCCAGGCCAAGATTTCATTTCAATCAATAAGTTGGGTATAAAGAGTCCCGGTCGTAGAGTCCTCAGCTGGTTGGTTGAAACAAAATCTTGGTCTGGAATTTTACAGGCAAATGGAGAAAATGTGAACATCATGCTTGTCACCCCTGCATCTGCAAATTGTCCAGCTCATGTTCTCTCAGGATAATTACATTTACTATTTTACATTTAACTCTAACTGCCGGTCGGCATCTGGTTAGTCTCTGCTTCGGTTTAGCCTTTAGTTTCAGCTTCTGCTGAAGCATTTTTAAGATGAAATATGATGTGTGCAGTTGGTGAAAAATAACAGCAGGAGCTGTCCAGCATTAAATGGATGATGATGAGTTCACATACTGTCCCACACACGCAAGACCCATAAGCTGTCATCTCCTTCAGCCCTAGAGGCATGTTAGACACACTCTCTGCATCCTCTAGGACCACCGATCAGCGCCCTACCAAGCCCAGGGGCGCTGTAAAGGGTGGAAAGTTAGGGTGATTCTCGGGCCCTATGGGCAATTTGGCAACTCCTGTTACCCGGAGGAAACCCCATGACAACACAGGTACTGCAGAACATGCAAACTCCACACATGGAACCCTGGCAAAGACTTGAGCCCAGGTGCCAGAGGGGGGAGGCAGCAGTATGAACCACTGAACCACTGTACCACTGCACCAATATACCACTGAACCACTGTACCACTGCACCACTGTACCACTGAACCACTGCACCACCCCATGAAACATATCATCAGGAAAAATTATGGATAGTTCAAAATACCAATAAAACACCGATTGAAGATGATGATAACAAACACACTTAGTCAGGCCATCGGTCTACATCCTGTGGGCACAGTCTGCCTCAGGAAGATTCTCATGCGTCTGTCTTGGGCTCTCAGCCTTCACTGAAAGGTGCCCAGCTGTCTGCCTACCGTCCACCATCTGCTCCCCAGGGTTTGGGTGAACTCGCCCGGCTGCTAAATATGATACACTGGAGCTGTCAAAACATTAGATCAAAAGAGGAACCTTTTCAACCGTGCTGCTCATTTCCGGGGAGTGATAGTGAAGTGAATACTGACAAAGTGCAATATCTGGAAACATACGTACGTATTAAAACCTTGGAATCTGTCCTTGCTGAAAACGAGTTCAAATCCCACATGGGTTTGGCAATTGTGACAGACAAGTAGGACGTGGGCAGGCAAATAGCAGCATGATGATTGACCAAGGGCTCAGCTTACAGGACATTATGGGACGGGACAGTTCGAGCTTCACACCATCTCAAATTTATAGGTTGGCATGCGTGGAGATCTGTAATGTCCGCAAGACTTAAACTGATATAGGTAAATAAAAACAAATGTATTATTCACTCTGGCAAACACAACATTTTACATTTTTTTTTTTTTATCAATTTTGTTTGTCCGTTACTGGGGATGGTGCACAAGTCACCGCATGGTGGTCACTTCCCACAGTAATTGCCAGAATTTATTTTTGCCCAGGGACAATAAGGGAAGGAAAATTAAACTGGCAGCTGAAATTCATCATTTCTTTTTTTATTAGTTATCAGCCTGAAGGAATAAACACATACAGACGAAGAGGGAATGAAATAAATGAAGGCGGTGGTAATTATTTCTGAAAACGGTTCAGTCCCTTTCACTTTTCCCCTGCTCAGCTCGGGATTCTTCTGGCTCTTTGAAATCGCATTTGTGCTCAGTTGATAGCGACAGGATTTGAGCCAAAATCAAAGACAGAGCCAAATGAACTGGGGCCCAAAGCTTTTGCATTAGGTTCAGTTAAGCATGTGGATTTTTGCAATTCACAGACTAACTTCTGCAAAACAGAAAGATTACTGGCAAAAAACACAAACATTTTATCTGTAATACACAGTTAAATGCACGGGGTATACGCACACCGGGGTATACGCACACCGAGTGGCCTCACGACTCCTGCGTCATGGATATGATTGTATCGCTGGCTGCGTCTGCGTAGCTCGCATACTCTCCCCACGTCAGCATGGCTCTCCTCCATGAATGCTGCTCTCCTTCCAAAGACCTGCAGTTTGGGCTTGGTGTCTATAAATTGCCCTGATGGTCTGTGCCCTGTGAAGGACCAGCCCCCCCATCCAGGGTTTACCACGCCTCCTGCTTCCTGGAATCAAGCCCAGCCTTCAAAGACCGTTCTTCATGAACTATGGGAAAATGGCTGGCTGGATATTTCTGATGTGAATCCACGTGCACTTTACTTGTCTTACAGATAGAGACACCACAAATATATTACGGTACTTGTAGCATCATCGACACTGAAATTCCCGTTCGATACAACGTTCCCGTTAGGCTTGGGTGGGATCTATTCTATACCGTCATACCTTTTCACACTGGTATACATTATATGGCGGTATATAAAAAACAAACATAATGAATAGGCTACTGTACACTCTGGAATCAGAGATCGCCGACACGCACTATCAGTGTGGAAAGTGAGTGCGAGGAAACAAGTAAACAGCTCCTGGCTGAAGCGTTCAAAAGATCCCCCCTTCGCCATTATTGACACCACTGTCACTGCCCGTTCTGCAGCTGCCTGCGCACTAGGTTGCGCGCATGCCATGCATGCCCCAGCAGTTTACAGCGCATTCATGGCGCATTTTTGCTTTTGCGACATTAACCTACATATGTGTCTTTGGCTTATTTTTTTAACTTAAGTGAGGCTCCAATCATCACCATCGCCGTGCATTATGATACATCGCCTCAATACAGTATCTCAGTATCAGTGTCATAAAAACAGAAGAGGAGGATCCATATTTTTTTATGGAATTAAAAATAATACCTTCTGAATTCCTAAATACCAGGGTATACCGCAGTAATGCCAGACTGCCTAAGCCTAGTCCCCTTTGATTCAATTATTAAGTTATTGGTACAAAAATGCTGTTTGATGTCATTGTTCCTGGTTGAATATGAGGCAAAAAAACTACCAAGATGTTACTCAATAAGACATGAGCATACGTCATTGTTCAGTTTTATAAATAAAAAAGACTAAGGATGCAACATATGTCTCTATAATGGAGTATAATAATGATAATTCTTGCCTCATTTTTTAACCTATTTTTTCTTTTTATTTGTGTTTATCCAATTGCATTCTAATAGGAAACAATATTACAGAATGTTATAAAGCCACATAGAGACCAATAATCCAATAAACACACATTCACACAATAGCCATTGCTACAAGGCACGCAAGTCAGTGGTGCAGAGATATCTAAACGCATTTTAGCGTTAACTCCATCCACTGTAATCATTACTTTCATATTCTGTTAAAAGAATCAATACGTTTTTTTTATAATCCCAACTTTGCTTTATTACTTTCCTACACAAAAGAAAACTGTGCCAGAATAAAACAAATAAAGTTGTATACCAATATACTCATATATTTCTTGGAGATGCCATCATGTTTCATGAAAAGATTCAAACTTACTCTGCTCTGATACTCTCTTAATTGGAAATAAGCATTGAAAGCAAGGACATGATCACCAGGGCTAGTGAAATTCCAGCTGGTATTTTGCCAGACAGTTATGGGTCAATTATGGGTAGCAACTTCAAGCATTCGGAGTACTAGCCAGCCAGCAATGAAGATCAAGACACCCTGAAGCATTTTGTTCCTTTGTCCAACTTTGGCAATCCCAGACAGTGCTAGAAAATGAGAAGAGCTTTTTATATCAAACAGATTTTTGCATAGCCTCAGGCCACGCAAGCCTGTGTTAGCTGGAAATGTGGTGCTAGTTCAATGTCCCAAGGACCAACTGACAAAGATATTTACACCATTTTTCATAATGGAATCCATTTATTCCAAATCTCTTAGGAGGCTGTCATACTGTTTTTGTCGTGTCTTAATTGATATGGATATTTACAGTTTAAACAGAACTGCACTGTGCATTGTTTTAAGTGATAGAGTAGAGCAACAATCACAGCAAGGACGTCAGGTGTGTATGAAATGAACTGCAGAATATACAAAGTGAATGATAAACAAATATTGGCCTCATCAACTATAAGTCTCCCCTTAGATCTACATGGTACGGCCCATGTTCCTGACAAAGAGAGAACAGAGAACTTTCTGGAGAAACAAGACAAGGTGGTAGCTTCTGTGTGACTTAGCCTTACGTACACGCACACAGACACAGACACATACACAAACAGACACACACACACATATACACACACAAACACATCACTGCAATCTCAATTCAGTGGGAATTTGAGGAACTGTATACTTGTCCCCCGCCTGTCAGGCCATCCATGCAGCAGCTGTGTCGGGGCCCCTCGCCTTGGAAAGCCACTGTTCCTGCACAGGCGCCTGGTCTGACGGACGCTGAAGGTCCCCCAAGCTCCGACCACAACACGGTCCAACAAGGTACACAATGTGGCCCAATTGCTATTGTGTGGTCACTGTGTATGTTGAGAGCCCATCTTCTGATCATTACTCACAAAGCCCTTTTCCATGTGCCATGAGCTGACACTGAAGTGGCAATATAATACAGTTAGGTGATCGTCATATCTCACAGATATAATACAGCTAGGTGATCATCATATCTCACAGATATAATACAGTTAGGTGATCGTCATATCTCACAGATATAATACAGTTAGGTGACCGTCATATCCCACAGATATAATACAGTTAGGTGACTGTCATATCTCACAGATATAATACAGCTAGGTGATCATCATATCTCACAGATATAATACAGCTAGGTGATCATCATATCTCACAGATATAATACAGTTAGGTGATCGTCATATC
>JAABNY020000108.1:14242429-14259809 GCA_015164015.2 Brevimyrus niger
AACGTGTGCATGTTTTATAGAAGTATTGCATGCAATATGCTTAATTTTAAATCTGCGTGCAATTGCCAAAGGAATGCGAATCCACAAATCGACAGTGTCATAATCATTTTGTATTATTCTAGGGACACATCAGTGGTATAATCATGTAGTAACGTGACTTGTAAAGTGACTTGTCCGTGTTATAAGCATGTACTATTCCAGGGACTCCCGAGCAAACCAGCTCATAAGCGAGTGGTGTCCCGATTCCTAGGTAAAGATTGTAAGCCCTACCCCTTGTGGCTACAATCTGTGATCGTCGGAAGGGAGGGCCCTCGAAATCTAGTGGTAGGGCTAAGGGCTTAAAGGGATTGGGCCTTAATGTTTCTCTCAGGCATACTCACGGCAGCCTGAGATTCTCAGTGCTCCTGTCAGACACACTCATGGCAGTCTAATAAATACTCTGCTCGCTCCTCTCAGGTATGCTTAGGGCGTTATGATACTCATTGCTACTCTCAAAAATACATTCAAGAGTCTGCTCTCTGCTACTTACAGATATGCTCATGGAATCTTGTACTCTCTGCTCCTCTCAAACACACGCATAGCAGTCTGTGATTCATACTGCTCCTTTCAGACACACAGAAGTCTAATGCTCTTTGCTCATTTCAAGCATGCTCACGACAGTCTGTGATGCTCACTGCTCCTCTCAGACACACTCCAGGGAATCTGATATTCACTGCTCCTCTTAAACACACTCATGGGAATTTGATACTCGATGCTCCTCTGAGACATGCTCCTAGGAATCTGATACTCACTGCTCCTCTTAGACACACTCACAGCATTCTGAGATACTCACTACTCCTCTCAGCTATGCTTATGGGAATCTGATACTCACTGCTCCTCCAAGACACACTCACAGCATTCTGAGATACTCACTACTCCTCTCAGCCATGCTCATGGGAATATGATACTCACTGCTCCTCCAAGACACACTCACAGCGTTCTGAGATACTTACTACTCCTCTCAGCCATGCTCATGGGAATATGATACTCACTGCTCCTCTTGGACACACTCACAGCATTCTGAGATACTCACTACTTCTCTCAGCCATGCTCATGGGAATCTGATACTCACTGCTCCTCTCAAAAACACACTCACGGGAGTCTCTGCCCTGCAGACACTCATGGAATCTTATACTTTCTATGCCTCTCAAACACGCTCATGACAGTCTGTGATTCTCAGTACTGTCAAAAACACACTCATGGGACTCACTGCCACTCTGACATGCTTGACAATCTCATTACTCCTCTCTGGCACACTCAGGGCAATCTGTGGTGATCATTGCTCCCCTCTGACATATACATGGGAATTTTATACTGCTCCTCTTGGACATGCTCACGGGAGTTTGATGCTCACTGCTGCATGTTTCTAATGACCTTTTTCAGCTGCAGACTTTGAAATGTAAATAGGCTGTGTATTTTATTTTTTTTCCATTTTAACCCTGACAGATTTTATCATTGCCATCATTTTGTCCTTTTCTTACGAAGGCGGCCTCCACCGCGGTCAGATGAGAAGCCAGTAGCTAGCGTCCGCCCAGTCCAGTCCACTCCTATTCCCATGATGCCTCGGCAGGTGTCCCTGAGCTCGGGGTCCTCATTGGCTGGCCCTAGTTCAGGTGTCCACTTTCCCGTCAACTACCTCCAGAAGGCTGGTGTTTTTGTACAGAAGATCGTCACCACCACAGGTTTGGCTCCGCCGCCTGGCTGTAGCGTGACGTGCAGGCAGGGAGTGTTTCAGCTTGTCAGCTGAGGCTTGTTTTGTTCCTCAGACATTGTGATTCCAGGAAGCAACAGCAGCTCGGATGTCCAGGCACGGATCAGTGCCGGAGAGAGCATTCACGTGATCAGAGGCACCAAGGGTAACTGCCTCACGTTCACTTCATCTAACCAACATCCACTCGCCTGGCCCCCACATACAGTCTGCAGCACTCGCGTGACGCCAGTCCCCGTTGTGTCATCCTTGTGATTAATTGGACTCTATTCCTGGCATACAGGAGATTGGTGAGCGAGTTTAGCTGAAAGGATGCTGTTTGTTGTCGTCCTCAACCCAACCCCCTTAGGGACCTACATCCGGACGGGCGATGGGAGGATCTTTGCCATTCGTGCAGCAGGGAAGGCGAGATCAGGAGACGAGGGCGCAGCCACACAGCGAGGTGCGATGAGCTTCTTCAGACCCGTTTAGGCTTCCCCTGGCTGATGCAGGAAGCACCCCTGCCTGGTCGCATCTTATTTCCCGCTTCTCCTGCTTCCACGCAGATGCCCAGAGGTCATCCGAGGAGCCGCCCAGCAACGGCAGCAATGGCTGCGTCTCCCTCGACCATAAGCACCTGAGCCCGGACAGCTTGGCGCGGCCCTTGTCTCCCAGCAGCCCCGAGATCCTTAGCGAGCTGCAGAGATACAGCGTCAGGGCTGCCGAAGACTGTGGCGGCAGTAAGCCGGCAGGATCGGTGATGGCGGCGACCCCGGAGAGCGTCGGCGAGACGGGCGGCGTGCCGGCCCAGGTCAGCGTGACGGCCTCACAGCCGGGCGCAAACGCTGCCGCGGCGCTGGACCTGCGGGGCACCAAGCGCAAGGCCCCCACGCCTCCCTCCGACGAGCGCGCCCACAGCAAGCCGGCCTCCGGCAAACGGACCTCCGGGTCCCTGGCGCTGCAGGGCTTCCCGCTCGCCGGCAACTACAGCCTTCCGGCCCTGGGTCTCAACCCCGCGTTGTTGGGCTCCGTGGGTCACACCATGTTCATGGGAGCCAGCCCACCCTACTTCCAGTCGCATGGCCAGTTGGGTGACCCGCGCCTTATGTTTCCCATGACCTCTGACCCTTTCAGCGTGGGCAGCAGCAGCCTGCCCAGTTCCTCCTCTGCGGCGTCCCCGGTGTCCACCACCTCCATGGCGTCCTCCACTGCTGCTGGCTCCACGTCCGCCTCCCTGTCCCACTTCATGCTCAACCCCAGTATGGCCGGAATACTCCCGCCCGGATTCCCCCTGGCCTATGGCCAGTCACTGATGCCTGAGGCCAGAATGTACGCGAACCCGCTGCTCCCAGGCGGGGGACTCTCTGCCTCCTCAGGTACCACAGGGTCCAGCTTCCTCTCGCATTTTCCTACCCCTAGCCTCCTGGGAGCAGCACTGAGGCAGCCGGACGTGCACACGGTCTCAGAAAACGGAGGCAGCAGCTCTGACGATGACGTGATCGAGGTGATGGAACAATGAGCTCCTCCTCCTCCGCACACACCAACGGCGTCTCCCCTGCCCCACACTCTTCTCACGAGAGAGACAGAGAGAGATACAGAAACCGGACAATAAAACAAATCCTTATGCTGAAATTACTGAACGTTAAAGGTAAATGAGAGGAAGCTGAGCATGAGAGAATTGGGAAGGGATGAGGGGTCACTGGCTGTTGCCGCACACTGGGCTCTAACCTGCAGTGGCTCCCAGGTACCTCATGGGGGCGCTGTCTCTTCAGAAGTGTCTGGCAGGTCAGCGTAGTTGTTGTCTTGAAATGTTTTCTTTATTAAAACAGGTGATTAGACTAGTTTATTTGCTAGTTTGATAGGTCTAGGGAGTAGTACACCTGTTGGGACAGAAAAAAAAGTGATCTAATTGTTTTGATCCTAATTATTATTGCTAATATTATTAATAATTTTATAAATGGTGGTCATGATCATAAAATTGCCCAAAGGGTTATAAAAATGTTTTGGTTAGTCCTTGGAAATGCAGGCAAGTTGAGGAAGCGCGGGGTGGGGGGGGGTGTTCATGTTTGGAATCGATGGGAAAATGATTGGGGTGAAACAAACTCAAACTCCTGGGGTTTGGGACCTGTACTCCTGGTTTGTTGCAACAGAATTTCTATAAGTACAGTACAGTAGAACCTTAAAAGCTCAAAGAATGTATTTTCATTTCAGCCTTTAATGACAAGCCGTTGCCGTTGACAAGCAGGCTTTGGTTTTGTTGAGGCCATTTAAGCATTTTTCTTTTAATCGTGAGGAAGGGGGTCTGCAGAGACCTGCAAACAGTACGGCAGGTACAGCCCACGTGGAAGGGGGGGGCTGCAGAGACCTGTAAACAGTACGGCAGGTACAGCCCACGTGTTCCCGGGGACAGAGATTCTAGTCGCCTTGCTGCTTTCTCACTGAATGTCAACAGTCAGACTCAGACATCAGACAGCCGCTCCAAACCCGACTCTAGCCTGTTGTCCTTCAGCAGATGTGCTGTCTCACAGAAATCATTGCATCCGTCTTGGAAGCTGTGGCCCAACATTGTGCCAATGGTTTTTGCTTCACACACCACTTTTGTCTTCAGGACTTTGTTTAAAAATAAAATTATGATTTTAAAAAACAGCCTGGCCTTTCCCCGTTGCTCTGGAATGACGGGTTGAGTGACCAAGCACCCTTCTCACACCCCAACCCGTGTGCGTAAGTACACTAAACCGGGAGAACGGAATGTGTCTGAGGGAAGTTTGAAATAGAGCATGTGCCAAACACTGACCGCTGCCATCGTCTGAGAGCTGGAAAGAAAGCTAGCATCTTCTGAGCTTTTATACGGAGGAGTGTGAACGTGCAACAACCCACTATACATCTCGACACCAAATATATGCAGATATATGAAGTCTTTTATGTCTTACCTTCTTTTTTTACACCACCAGCTATAACACCATCGTTATTTTTCATTTCCATGTAAGACATAAAAGTGAACAGAAAGGGTATTTAATAAATGAGGCTACTGTAGTCTCTCCCCCTCCCCCTTAGGGTCCTGTAAAGCGGAACACCGAAAGCCTGCAGGCCACCCTCGGTTCTAACTTCTGGATTTGCTCATCTCAGCTTCACACTACTGCTTTGCTGGAGACATCTTTATGGAAGGGTTCTGGCTTTATGCTAAGCGGGATGCAGAGTCGCATGTGGGTAGCTGCCTTTTGTCTGCCTGCCTGCCTGCCTGCGTGTATGATTGTAATTGTGTTTTGGGTGTGTTTAGAAAATCTAGGCTGTTTACATACTTGTTTCAGATACATTTGGTGATAATTATGCTTCCTTTTATTATTATTATTTTCTTAATTACAGTCTGTGTATTAATTCAGGTGGAAAAGAGGCATGTGGCATTTTAAGCCTTTGGAAAGACGGCATGAGTCTGGGAACCACCCCACTGTGTTCGCACTGCTCTGGCCCGAAAATAGGGCGTCTCGCGTTCCAGCTACTCCAAGTCGGAAACGATGCTGTCGGCAGGTCAAACGAATCTAAGTTGTGCTTCTTCTTTCTCCAGACTATATTCATTTTTTAACAATATTTTCTTAAACTAGTTACCTTTTCTATTCTTTTATATCATCCTTAAAATGTTAGTTTACATTTTTTTTCCCCCATTGTATAATTTTTTTCCTAATTAATTTATTTATGTTGGTTTATATTTATTAATGTGTATTTTATTTTTGTATTTTGCAAAATGGACAACTGACCAAAGTGTGCGTGCAGCCCGGGACCGATGAGCACAAGCAGTACGTTCAGCACCGGCTTCTGCGGCCAGAATAAACGACGTGGTTTTCTGCTGTTTACTCAGCTTCTCATAGACCGTGGAGTAGCAGGTAGTTCGCTTGTTAAAAGGAACCTTTTGAGATCTTGGTCACAGTTTTTGTTTGCGATTACATCAGCCATCAGTCCATCGCAGGTAGGGACCAACATGCTTTTTTTCCCCCTCTCCCTTTATGAGCAATCTGCTGTGTGCAGTAATGCTGAACAAGGAACTGAAATAGCATCCAAGTCTGTATAAACACAATCAGTGGATATGTATCAAACGACACAACTTTTTCCAGTTCTGTATTTTTTTTACGTTTGTTAATAAAATAAAAATATTTTGAATGACATTCCAAGCTCATTTACTTTAAAACATCTTAGCCTTAGTTTAATTTTTGGGACTTGCTGTTGTTGTCTTCAAATTTGACTTTGGCGAGGATTAGCAGTTTCTGTTTATTGTAAATGACAAATTTCAGACCCCAAGGTTTTTAATTTTCAGTGTTTTAAAAATAGTGGAAAAACTGTTTTATTCAAGTAAATTCAACCAGATGTTTATATTTCAAGCATAGAATCAACCCAAATTGCATCTTTGGACTCTATTCCCAAATGCTGACTTCTGAAGAGAAGTTTGACTGAAACAAAGTCCTGTACCCCTCTCCTGCACCCTAAATGGATTTCTCAATTCATTGATTAGAGACCAGCATATCTTGTCTTTGTAAGAGCTCTTAAACCGCAACTTTTGAATGATGCAAACTGTAAATCACATATTGTCCATGCCATGGCACATTTAGTGGTCTACAGAACAATGTGCCTACATTTATACAATACCCTAAAGTAAATGGGTAAATTCATGTAGCGACTTTATGGTGACAGCTGATTAGTAACTCAGTCATGTCAGTCCACTTGTTGACCTAAACTGTCACAAAAAAAATCCTGTGAGTTTTTGCAAGTTGTTTAAAAAGATTTCACTGTTGCATCAGAAATTTTACCCCAGTGTTGTCCTCTGACACTCATTCTGCACAATTCATTTTCTTTCTCATTTTTGTCTTTTCTAAAAGGAACAAGAGGTATTTGGAATGATCTTTAAGTGCATTTTATTTGCCTGGAGTCCATTTGTTTATCATGTGGAGTCTAGTGACGCCTTTCACCAAGTCCATGCTGGCATTTGCCAAAGATACAGTTGACCTCCTCTCACCACAATTGAAGTTCCTAAAACACAAACTTGATGTTTTCTTGTGGTTCAGAAAATAGTTTCCTTTTGGTGGATGTGAAATGTGAACTTACATAATTATTCAAAACCATTCATTTTATCTCTTCAAATTAACCATCATGTAGTTTTGCCATTTTCGAAGTCCCCAAATGTAACAATTGTGAAAGTCATGTGATGTCTATAATTTGAGGTTTTATCCAGAGTGAAATATACGTAAAGCGGATGTGATTTCTTGGTAAATCTACCTAAAATGGAATTTTGTATGTGTCCACATACAAACGTACGGTTTAACGACTTTGGTTTGCCTGCATTAACAGTCATTGTAGACGCATAAATGTTGCAATTTACTTTAAAGACAAAGTGGATTAAGGTTTTTTCTCCATTTCCTGTGAACTCAATTTGTTTTTTTAGCTGTATGATTCCCCTCCTTTACTACATCATTAATCAGATAATTTCTTCTTCTAGAAGCCTTAGATTTAAACCATTAGCTATGCAAAGGTTATTTTCAATTATATTTCAAGAAAAGTGCTTTTTTTTGTAACTTACCACACTGAAAAAAAAAACGTGAAAATCTGAGGATGGATCCAACATTTGTATATGTGTTCAACAGGTTATTCGATGTCAGTTTTCCAATACTGTGTATCTACTCCAAAGAACATTGGGGGAGCCTCCTTTGATTTTGATCTGTGTTGCTGTGTTTTGCCCTGTGATCTGTATTGTAAAACATTAACCAAAAGGGGAGGTATGCTGAGACCCGAGACATCTCCAGTGCTGCCAATGAGCACTGACGTTCCACATTGATTATAGATATATATATATATATATATATATTTTATTTTTTGGTTACACAAGTCTGTGTATGAATGTGTGGCTTCTGAAGACAATAGGCGCAGGCAAAATTTATTAAAATTTTAAGGTTTTTGGGAACCACTCTATCCCCATTCCTTGGATTGCCTGAATAACTGTGGTCTGTGACCAACATTTCCCGATATGAATCCACACTGATGGGCAGCAAGCATAGTACCATGAAGAAATTTGGTTCCAATAGGATAACCTAGTAAACTGTTCTTAATGTCGTCTTTACAGATACTTGTGGCAGACTGGGGAGCTGCCTTATGGAAATGTTGCCTGTGTACGTACACGGCTTTAAGATATCCGAGGCCTATTATCTGTATGGCTGCCTAGGTCCCTGCACACCTCCTTTGGTTTCAGTAAAACTGCTATTTGTCCTCTGTTCATTGCCATGTGCAGTAGATGAGTAAATGACATGGTGAGATGGCTGCTTACGTGTGCTGCATACGGCATGGGAGAGGGCATGCCCAACACCATGAGGTAGCTTGTACTAGAAAGGAGGACAACTGATCGACTGTGCTTATAGTCATACTGCTGGTCTTCCCAGTCTGCTGAAATGCTTGGGCATGCTCCTTTAGTGGTTTCCGAGGATTATTTTCTATTGTTTAATAATGGAAATAAATGTCGATCGCGTTTATTTTCGCTCCGTTCTTGTTATTTCGAGTAGCACTTCTGCTGTTTAACTTTTTTTACAGGAAAAAAAAATGTAACGTCAATTTTGTGTGAATTTTTTTAATTTGGCTATTCATGGAAAAATAAAGACTGTGTATGCAATTAAAAGTTGTGCGGTTGTCAGATGCAACATGCATTTGCAGTATTTTTAGCATGGATAGTCACCTAAAATTCCATGCACTACCATGTGTTTTATGTGGATTTGGCCAATGAAATAATTATAATTTTTCATTTGACAAAATGTTTGTTTATATTTAAAATTCAATCTGTGTGTGTACAGTGCTGGGGAAGCTACTTTTAAATGGTATCTATTCAGGCTACAAGCTACTTGATTAAAAGTAGGTATGCTACAGCCAATTAAGCTACCGTTTTAGTGTAGTTAGCTACACTACAAGCACAATCAGTTTCTTTGGTGTAATTCAAGAGTATTTCACAATTGCTGTGTTAAAATTAGAAGGGTTAAAACAACAAAAAAATGGTAATCTGTCCAAGAACCAAAGTGCTCATATGAATTTTACTGAAAGTGTCTAAAACACATTGCCGTGAAATACAGACGCTCCTCTACTTACGAACTTTCAGACATGCGCACGAAGAGGACTGTAAGTACAAATTTGGTTCATTGGGCTCCCGTTTCCTGTTCGCAACATCAATCTATTTTTTGCGCGCTAATTCTGCCTAGTACGACTTCTGGCCGCTATTACTCTCGCGGTGCAGCAGCATAGTTCTGTGTATTTGTGTATACCCTTAAAATGATATTAAATAATGACTTACGAACAATTCAAGTCACGAACGGCCGTTAGGATGGAGAGGAGCGTCTGTATTTTTCATCCATCCCCACAGTATTTAAGAAAAGAAACTCCAATCACAAACACCTGGTAGCTGAAAATACCCATCTCTGTATAATAATAAAAATAAAATAATATAGGTCGTTATTTAAGTATTAATCCTCAACTTCTCCATCCTTTCACTGACTCATTGCATTCAAGAGGCTCTGGCTGCAGGCTCCTCTGAGGGAAAGGAAATGACGTAACGGAAAGGGTGTGTTTAAGGCTAAAGACCCCAGAGGACGAGTCGTCCATTTACACTTGAATTGAAGCGTAATCATATAGAGCCATACTGGTGACGTGAGAAAAAAACTATTGCATGGAACCACAACTAACACGAGGCTGTAAACGCGATGATCTAATAGAAATTATATCTCTCTCATAGTAAACGAAGTCTGATATTAGATCATGGCTAGTAATGTACAAAGTTTTTCCATTGTCAGATATAAATGTATTTGTAACGTATTGATTTAATTATGTATACTTAGAGTTTGTACGGATACTGTGAAATGTGAGGGGAAAGAACTATTTATTGCATGAAACCACAAATAACACGTGGCTGTAAGATAAATTTAGTGCTGTGGACATCTTTCTTAATGCGTGGTCACGCTTAATGGAAACCACTGATTTGCGCCAGAAAAAAAAAACTTAGTTTAATAGGAATTTCTGCTGTTGGGGATAATTCGGATATGGTATAGCCAGATGGTGATGTTGACAGATTCAAATTAAGAAGAATCTTGCTCTGTTTTTAGTGAACGCGCGTTATATGCGTGTCTAAATTAAAAAGAAGATTCTTGCATTAGATTTTGTTTACTATGGGAGAGATATATTTTCTGTGTATTCATAAATGTGCAAATCTCTATCTGTTTTACACGTTATTCATAAAAGCTGCACTGATACAAGACTAAAAACCATCCGCTTGATTTTTTCACCGGGTATGATATTAAAGACCATCACAAACTCTGCGCTACTTGTAAAACCGGCCGTTAGCAAAGACTACGGTCACACTGGTTAAAAAGCACGATTTTCACTATGCGTTTCGTGTCCTACTAACAAAATATTTAAGCATATCCGTTACGTCATTTCCTTTCCCATAGAGGAGGTCTGCAGCCAGACCCTTCTCAACGCATTCGCAGCTCTCCTCCATTTTTACGTTCTTGCGCTGCCGATGCAGGCTGATGTCAGCGCATGCGTATAAGCAAAAAGCCACATGAATTCCGATCTGAATGTTCACATTCAGGTCGCATGGCCGCAAATCGGATACGTATCCCATTTAGTACCACATATGAAAGTGGCACAAATCCAATTTGAAAATATCAGATTTGCGTGTCCACACAGTCCTGAAAAGATCAGATCTATATTACATTAAGTAAAAAAAATCAGATTTGAGTCACTTCAGCATGGCAGTGTGAACGTAGCCAAACGGATACGAATGTAAACCGTGTAGTCGGACCACATATTTCCAAGTCTCGTAACTGTCGTAAAGTGGATCAGTCGTAAGTCGCCTAGCTTATAAGTTGTCGACGACCTGTAGTAATTTTTAACAATAAATTAAATTCAAACCAAATAATTAGTGGAAAGGCTATAGCGTAGCTGTACTACTAATAATTATACTAATCAAACCCCGCACTACACCACGATCTCTCCGATCCTCCAGCACTGCTCAACTTGTCCCACCACCCCTAAAGGTACAAGGAAGACACACCTCTCGACTCTTCTCTGTTCTGGCACCAAGTTGGTGGAATGAACTCCCCTTGGATGTCCGAACAGCTGAGTCACTGAATGTCTTCAAACGACGACTTTTTCCAGAAACACATCTTTTCCAGAAATACGTCAATTAGCACTTCTGGTATTATACTCTGAGCAGTTTAGATTGATGGTATTCATAGCCTTGGTTTTATTGAGCTAGTATCGGGAAAATTCATTGTAGAGTCTTAAAGCACTTATGTAAGTCGCTCTGGCTAAGGGCGTTTGCCAAATGCTGTAAATGTAATTTAGCTTTAGGTGCAGTACAAATACGTTTCTATACTTATAGTAATTAAGTTATTAGTGTCGCTAATTGTAGTTAACTCCCCAACCCCATGCATGCGTGTATATATGGGCGATGGTTATATAATAGCGATGCAAGAAAGATTTTAACTACTTAAGGAACCAGTTATGAATAACAGAAATTAAATAGGCCCATGCACTGATCTTATATTTGCTCATAATTAATGAGTCACCATGCATCTTTCATCCCAAGCGGTTACTATATTTATTACTATATTAATTCTGTAAACCTTTGTGAACTATGGAGGGAACTACTGAAGGAACAAGTAATGAATAACACAATCTCGTACGTGTTTGTTCAGAATTAATGAATTGTGATGCATCTTTAATCTGAAGTAGCAAATATATTTATTCAGGATTTGTTTCTGACTTGTACTTCAGTAGTAACTGAGTTATTATTAAATATTTTGCCCCGTCATGTAAAGTGTTACCATAGTGTATTTCTGTATTATTCACATTTTTGGAATATAAACACCGGAAGAGAAATACGCGACACAGTTTTATCTTAAGTAGACTCCACTTCCCACGAACCCACGGTGCTGACTTCTCGGACACAAACGCGTCGGTGACGTCGACAGCGCCAGCGTACGCCAGCGTAATGTTGGGAGTGCCTCGGAGTTTATATTGCATCGAGAAATGCATGAAATACGAATAATCCGACGGAGAAAGTCGGAATAAAGTTACCAAAGAACGGTCGGAAACCTAAATAATCTCGCTGTCATTTATTTGTTCAAGAAAAAACGGCCTGTCAGAGGAGTATTTACATTTTTCGGCCTGTTGCGAAGTGAAAATCCCCGACCCAGGCAGCAGTGGACGATGACTGGGCCGAGAAGAAGTGGATAGTCCTTAAGGCTGTGATTGCGAGTGGTCGCTTAGCTAAACAGCTGATAGACTGCAAGGTTAGTCGCGTCGTTTTAGAATCAACGGGCTGGCTTTAAAACACACTTTAATCATTCGCATGCGTGGAGATAGCTAGAACAACTGGTTTTGTTCCCGGTCGTTTAAAAGATTAACCTGGTTACCTATATAAGTAAATGTAAGCATTGTTGTGACATATGTTCTTGGTAAAAGACCAAAGTTTACCTTTTTGACATATATATGTAGCAGCGTAACGAGTCTGCGAACTCCGGCTTGATGACTGACCGGTGTGTAACCAGGTTCTTAGACGATCTGGGAAATTTGGACCGTCCCTTAACCTCTTCCAAATACAAGTTCAACATAAATGTCGAGTCGACAAATCGGGACAAGAGTCGTTTAGTCCAACAGTCGATAGCTATGTCTAGCTACTTAACTTAGCTACCTGTCAACATACGGTAATATGTCGCAAGTAAAAGAATGAGCACCGAGTGATCATGTAAGATTGTTAGGTTTCATACTAGTTTTCATTGATCACAGTTCGGTAACCATTCGATAAGAGCAGAGACGATGTGTAGAGAGACAGTACAGCTGGCCTCCATTAAGCATCGTCACTCTCGCCTACATTAAATGATCGCATTTAACTTTTAACTTTAGTTTTCTTCAGTTTTTTTTTTCCAGGTAGAACTTGATCTTTGGTTCCACGTCGTCCGGTAAGCAAGTAACTGGTACTTACTAGTAACGTCTGTTACTTTGCATTCCTTTAACCTTGGACTTTGCTTGACGTTTATTATCGGATCCTTTATTTTAATTTCTCGGCTATATAATCTGAGGCCCTTGACACGTCAGGAACGGTCGGGAGACGGTTATATATCGTATTCGGGAAATCCAAACATCAAACATGAACCGATACCTACCAGTGGCCAGACAACATTTTTTTGCCGCGTTTGCCAGCACCAGCGTGGTGGTGAAGTCTATCTGTGCCACGGTCATATTAATATACCTACTATCCTGGGCGGTGGACACTGTATACGTTTTGGGGGTGACTCCCGGATACCTTTTCCCCCCTAATTTCTGGATCTGGACTCTAGTGACCCATGCGGTCGTGGAGCAGCACCTGTGGGATGTTGTGGTAGGCGTTGGCACCGTGATCGCTGCTGGCCGGCTTCTTGAGCCCTTGTGGGGTGCTTTGGAGCTGCTGATCTTTTTCGCTGTGGTGAATGTAGCCGTGGGGCTCCTGTCAGGTTTCTCCTACCTGCTCACCTACGTTGCGAGCTTTAATCTGGACTACCTGTTTGCAGTCCGTGTCCATGGGATGCTGGGCTTCCTTGGTGGAGTCCTGGTGGCTCTCAAACAGACCATGGGGGACTTGACGGTGCTCCGCGTCCCCCAAGTGAGGCTCAAAGTGGCCCCCATGCTGATTCTGCTGTTGCTTGTCGTGTTGCGCCTTACGACGCTGTTGGAGACCACGGCCCCCCTTGCAGCCTATGGCTATGGCCTGCTTTCAGGCTGGGTCTACCTGCGCTTCTACCAGAAACACAGCAGAGGACGGGGAGATATGTCCGACCACTTTGCCTTTGCATCCTTCTTCCCGGAGATTTTGCAGCCGGTGGTGGGTCTTCTGGCTGGCCTGGTGCACAGCATCTTGGTCAAGATCAAAGTTTGCCGCAAGATGGTTAAGCGCTACGACGTTGGGGCGCCCTCCTCCATCACCATCAGTCTGCCAGGGACTGACCCCCAGGATGCAGAAAGGAGAAGGTAGACCTCCCTCCATAGAACCTATCAAGTACCGCTGTGGTCTTACAGAACGACAGTATGTTTCACTGGGTTTGCAGTTATGATCCCTAAACATAAATTATGAAACATTTATACAACACATAAGATGAGATGAAACTTTGATTCCCTTTGGTGAGTTGTTTTGCGTGCGGCAGCAGATAGCATGAGGATGCAGATTAGGTGGTACAGATGAGGTAAAACGTGCCTTGGAAAAAGATGCGTGTCATTCATTCAGTCACAGATAAGACGACATCCTTGTGCTGAATTGTGCTGTCTATATTTATCCTTGCCCATTGTAGATTAATGTGGGATCTGTCTTAAGGGATCTTATATTATATATTGACAGCATATGTAGATTTTAATTATTCATTAGCATGTAGAAATGACCTCAAAATGAATTAAGTGAATTATGTACTGTGGTGTAGCACAACATTTGCTTTGTTCCCTTTATTGGGTAAAATTAGAGATATGAACAAGTGTTCTATACCCAAATCACTTCACATATTATTATATTATGTGCATTAATAATATTTATAAATTTGTAAGTAATAGAGTGACAGTGCTTGGGGTGATTATGGAAACCTCTCGTATGATAATTGAACAGATCAAAATAACACTGTATGGACTCATGGATCAGGAAAACGTTCTTGTTAACGTCTAGCTTACCAGGGATTAAGTGTAACCACTGTGCTATATTGGAATCAGTAGTTTTGTAGTTTATTTTAAATGCCATCTTTCTATTGATTCACAGGCAGTTGGCCCTGAAGGCCTTGAATGAGCGTCTGAAGAGGGTCGAGGACCAGTCAGCCTGGCCCAACATGGAAGACGAAGAGGAAGAGGAGGAGATTGTGGTTCGAGCAGATGCTGCTCTTCAGACAGAGAGGGACACTTCACAGCCTGGGGGGGGCAGTTCCTCTCCGAGTCCAAAGGGACAGGAATCGAGCATCATCAGCTTTGAAGATGCCCCTGGGAAATCCTAAGGGTCACCATGGATACGTGGTGGCGGCATGGTGGTGGCAGCCAACATTACATCCCAAAAGCAACAGAAACCTAAACTTGCGGGACCCAGCACACCGAGGCTGGACAGCAGAACGCGCTCCCCGAGTACACAGGCTCCCCGAGTACACAGGCTCCCCGAGTACACAGGCTCCCCGAGTACACAGGCTCCCCGATCGTCACACACTTATGCCGACCATGGCTGCTAAGGGGGATGATGATCCCAGCACAGATTTTTGTTAAGACAATTAATTGACTTAAGGACAACATGTAGAAAACATTGACCCCCCCTTACTTATTATTCTTTTTTTTTTTCTTTTTTTTTTTTGCTGCTGTAGGGATTCCAGGAGGATTTGAATTTTTGGACTTTTGTTTTAAGCAAATGAGTAGTTGAGTGGTTAGTAGCTTCTCAGTCCGTCTTTGGACGCCGATGGCCGAGTTGGTGTCGCATTCAAGCTACTCGTAGTCCGATGGCTAGACTCACTCAAGAATTCCTTTGCCGAAGTCCATACTCTGCATTTTGTCTCTGCTTAGGTAGACTGTCTGGAAGCCCTGTGGTGTTTGGTGTGTCCATCCTTTTTTTTTGTGCTGATGAGTGGGCATGATAGTGTCTTATAAGACTTTCCCTCCCCCTTCCACAGAGAAATTACTTTATAAATACGTGATAATATCCCTCATGTACCACATCTTGTTTTGTTCAATTACTTTTTGACTTTAATTTCTATTTCAATAAATCTGCAAAGTTGTGAAATGTCTGATTTAATCGTGTTGCTGATCATTTTTTGCCACCCTGGCTGATGTTTTTTCTCTTCTTTCAGTGGATCCCTTTCTCCCCGGAGTGATTACTCAAATAAATCCTTATTTATCTGTAGTTCTAGGAATGGAGTGCACCCACTACTGCCTCATTTTGATTTTGATTTCTTTTTCCGAATAGATTCTAAAAGGGGTTTGATATGAAAATCGTAGCTGGACTTGTGTCCTTTCTGTTCCAGATGTGTTTTAGTGGTTAGGATACCTGTGCCAACCTGCCCTCAGTAGTCTCAGTAACTAAAGCACAGGAGTTTCATGCAGTGTCTGTTTCTGGAACGCCAGAGTTCAGGTTCTCCATAGCGTGCTTTCCATGCCTCTTTTGGATTCCCTACTGGTAAGAGCTTGTCTCTTCACTCGCGTGTTCCCTACAGGTCATGGAATGGTAATGAACAGTGTCCTATCTAAACACGTAGACTGGGGAAATCTTGCTTTTTGTTTGTAAATATTCCACAGCTGAACAGAGAAGGGAGCTGTGATCCTTGTTTAATTGTATTCTCACTGATTGTGGAATGGCTGCAGTACCCAAAGCCAGACACTACATTTGGAATAGGTTTCTTTTTCTTTCTTTAAATGGAATAAAGAACCTTGTCATTGTATTGGCCTGTCTTGTGCAGTCTTTGGTCACATTACAAAATGCTGACAAATTTCTTCTTTCACAAAATTAAAGTTGTTAATGTATGATTTCTAATATTTTTCCAAGAGTACAGGATTGCAAAAAGTGATTCTAAAAACATGTAATTTAATGTAATATGTGATGTAATTCTGAAGCTCAGAATGACCATTCTGGGGAGTGCATAATTATGTGGGTACCATATGTTGTTTATCAGTATTCAAATACCTTAGAAACCTATAGGGCAGGGGTCATCAACCATATTTGTCAGAGGGCCATAGTTTTACCAGACAGTCTCCTTGGGGGGCGGACCCCCAAGAAGAAAATCAAATAAAAATTTAATTTTGGCTTAACACTATGTTTAATGTTTATAGTATAGTCATAAATGGTAGTTATTCCGCGTGAGACTGTTTGTTGTTATTTTTAGTTGCTTTTATAGTGTGGACCACTGTTTCCTTTTTTGATCCTGACAATTCTGGAATCCAGTCGCGGGCCGGATTGAACGACTCAGCGGGCCGCCAGTTGATGATCAGTGCTATAGGGTGTCTACCAAGCAGCATGACAACTTCGCTGTTTTAACCCGTTATTGGCGCAGTCATTGTGTTTTTACTTGGGCTTTTGCACATTCAAAGCAATACAACTGAAAAACCACCAGATGTCAGCATAACACAAAACTTGTAGCTTCTGCCTGTCATAATTTTAGTCAGCTTTTGGAGAGCATCATCTATTAAGACCGTAGAATAAAATCCTGTTTTTCTACTGACCTGGATTTCACTGTTTACATACCAATTCCCATGTATTCATCAAAATTTGGATTTAATCTATAAAGGTTTCATTAAATGAATGGTCAAATACTTAGTTATTAAACAAAAGGCGTATATCATAATCCTAAAAAACACAGCAATACAATTTTCATTTTGTTGTATGTCAGTGAACTGTAGCTTGACCAGAATAATAGCACAGAAGTAAACGATGCAATAGAAAGATGTCCTTAAGTACATTTCAGTTTTAATCTCTTGAGAAACTTGCATAGCGATCATTCTGCTGTATCTCGTCAGAATTGGCAGGAAGCTGACATGTTCAACCGCAGAATGTGCAGCATTCTGACAGGAAGTAGCTTCTGAAACTCTCTGCATGTCTCCACCATGCACTAGTCACTGTGCTATTCTTCAGATCTTAGTTTCTGAAACACT
>JAABNY020000108.1:14299790-14312946 GCA_015164015.2 Brevimyrus niger
ATGAGGCTTTATATACTTAATTTCCCTCTGATACTTTGGATTTTGTGTATCTCGGGCTCTGTTACTTCTCTGGCCCATGTGCACGTTGTTTTGTGATGGAGAGCTGGTGCTCTGTGTCAGAGGACTGCACAGTGGATCTGGCTGGCTGGTTTGTTTAATTTTCCCACCTTTAACCTCTCCTAATGGAGGCCATGGGGGTATAAACTTGTTCTTTGCAGGCAATGATGGGGGATTGTGAAATGGAGGCCCAGACAGACTCTCAGCCTCCCGAAACATTAATAAGCCATGAGGAAGTCCCAGGGACTCATGCTAAATGCGTCTGACACGTGATCTTAATGGCTATGAAGAAAGGCCTTGTTTGATGAGGGACAGTTAATCTTTCTGTTAGCAAGTTCATGTGCGATAAGTGTTGCAGCTGCTCATGATCTGGCCTTCGGGCCTGTGTCCCGGAATAAAGTTAGTATGGAGGGACTGTTGTCCCTGGGGGGGGGTCCTCCCAGTCACATTTCAGCGGGGGTTGTAATCTTTTGAGGCAACGACCCCAATATTTGCCCTGTAAACTTCTCACTGGATTAAAATAGAACTATTTTTTTTCCTCTTGTGACTGCATCTTGAGCCCTTATTACAACATTAGGTTTTTTTTTCCCCCCCTTTTCCACCCTCTTAGATCAGGGCCATGTGTACATATCTGGTTCTGCTCTGCCATAGAGGTCATAATTTAACAAGTATAAATTGAACAGTTTGTGTTACTAATTGTAAGCTATACACTGTTAGTTTAGTATGTCAGGTCTTCCAGTTTACAAAAATTAGTCTGATTTTGGCTGTTATCGAGTACCAAGTCTGCCGACATTTGCTTGCCGTCTTCTGGCTAGTTTCACACAAATACTAATGCAAGTAAAACTAGCAGAGTTGCTGCTAACATATTGTGGTGAAGCGGGAGTTCTAATGTAATCTGGTTTTTAAAAGAAATCTTTGCTGACCTCTAGTGGCGGTAAAAATGGCACATCTTGTGTAACCTTGATTTATGAATTTTCTGCAGGATGAACAGGTTGAGTGGGGAAAGCAGGAGCTGTCTGTCGGCGAGATTGAGCAGAAGGTGAAGGAGTATAACTCTCAGATCAACAGTAACCTCTTCATGGCACTGGTGAGGACTTGTACACGGTTGTCGACGTTCTGTAAAGCTTCGCTGAACGGGTTTCCAGTGTTTATACTTTGGGTGCAATAAGACCGTCATCTTTACAGAACAAAGACGGCTCCTACACTGGCTTCATCAAGGTCCACTTCAAACTGGTACGACCCGTATCCGTCCCCCCGCCCCGAAAGATGGCTGCTTCACAGGATGGGGGTCGTCGGGGCACCGGTGTGAAGCGACGCACCTCCTTCTACCTTCCCAAGGACACCGCCAAGCACCTGCACATTAGCTCACGCACGCGTGCCCGAGAGGTGATCGAGGCACTGCTGAACAAGTTCACCGTGGTGGACAACCCCCGCAAGTTTGCCTTATTTGAACGCAGTGAGCGTCATGACCAGGGTGAGACCCAGTCCAGTTGTGTTCTCCTGTAACCAGTTCATCATGCACACGGAACAATACCCGAGTGTATTCTTATTGCTAATAATAATGATATAATTCCCTGGATTCAACTGGAAGATCCCACTGATCAACGTACCTTTATAATTGTTGTGCAAAGTATAATATTTTAAACTACCTATCTGACTTGTGTTAGTATGGAAAGTTGAGGTTACTGACATGTCGACCCACTCCCTCACAGTGTACCTGCGGAAGCTGGCAGATGATGAGCGCCCCCTTCAGCTGCGACTGTGTGCAGGACCCAGTGAAAAGGTTCTCAGCTTGGTGCTGAAGGAAAACGAGACGGGGGAGGTCAACGTGAGTGGTCTGCTTTTTATTTATCAAATCCAGAAACTAAGATTTTAACGTTTAGAAAGACTGTGCAGAATAATTGCCAAATTCTTTTTGTTTTAATCACTGATTGACAGGAACTGTTCTCAAGTTATGAGCTGGATTTCTCAGTCTAAACATTAATTCATGTATTTCTGATATAATCTTGAAAATGTAAACGTTTAGAATTTTCCAAATTAATTGGCATTCTCTTGCTTTGTTTGCAGTGGGATGCCTTCTCCATGCCGGAGTTGCACAATTTCTTGCGTATCTTGCAGCGTGAGGAGGAAGAGCATGTGAAGCAGATCGTGCAGCGCTATGCCCACGCACGAGACAAGATGCTGGAGGCGCTGACCAGCAGCACTCCAGGCTGAGATCGGGCTTCTGTGGCGTGTAGTTCTGACCAGTAGCCTTATAGGGCTACTTGTCGCCGAGTGAAATCAAAGATCTGCCTGAAAGTGATTGAGGACAAGATGCAAAGCTATCGTGCTGGTGGTCCTCTGAGAGCGAGCGAGAGTGAGAAAACGCAGCGCGAACCTTGAAGTGCCTTCGACCTGGAGAGATTGAGTTGTGCTTGTGTGGAAAAACGAGCGAGAGAGAGAGAGAGCGCGCAAGAAATCACAGAACAGCCATGTCCAGTCATGCAAGCCTTGCTAGACTTACTCACAAATGTATTCACACTTCCAACTGTCCACATGGTGCTGGAGACGCGTGTCTGCACAGGGGGCACAAGTGTTGTAAGTTATGAAGGGTTGTTGCTGCTGTTGATATGTTGGCTGTTCTTGTCCCCTCTTCTTCCACTTCCCCTATGAGTCATTGAGTGGAAATTAAACTCGTTTTGAATGGTGAGGAAAGCCTGATTGAATCCTGCTGATGGTGATTGATAGAATGATTGTGAACTTTTAAACCAGTGTGCCTAGCCGACATTTTAATGATTATTCAAAAATGACACAACGTCATGGATCAAGGTTCAGTCACTGTTAAATTTTGTCTTGAAAATTGCCTCAGCGTTGATATTGTGATAATAAATTGCTAATAAAATAATAATGTTGACCATAATTTAAAAGGCAATGTTTTTGTTGATTCAATGTACAGGTTAAAATGTTAAAATTTCAGTGTTCCTTTATAAAACCATTAGCATTAAACATATCAACGTTGAAGATCCCATTCTGGCTGGGTGGCCTGGAACAACTGGGGTAATCAGAAATTAGGTTTTTATATACACCCTGGACATTACCAGACTGATAACTAGTGCTCTTTACTGTCATGTGGGGGGAAGAAGGCTGTTTTGCCCTTTTTTATATTAAAGACTAAAACAAATGGGTTAAAGGGTAAAAAAAAAAATGGTAGATTTAATACTTTATGTGCTTCATATTATATGTGTATTTTTGTTGTCTTTGGTCAAATGCCCTCCCCAGTCAATATGAGAGTAAACTTCTCTGTTTACCATCTTGTATTGGGCTACGTATTTTCAGCTGGTCCTTGAAGGTTATTCTGAAAACGGTGTCAAATTTAGCAATGCAAAATAAATGGTTCCCTCACAGAAAACTTTGGAACTTTCATTTGTAATGTGAAGATGACACTGTATTGTTAAAGATGCTTAGTACTAGTCCGTATAAATGCATCCTAACAGTGTAGACCATGTAGTAGGGGTATCACTGCAAGTAAGATTTTAATTTGTTACTGGAACAAAATTCTGAATAGTAAATCTGTTCTTTTCTCCATCTCCAACTGATTTTTATGTACACACAAAGATTTTCAATAATGAAATTGCGGTCATTTATTCTAAAGATTTCTCTAGAATATGTAATGGAAGCTTTGATAAAGTTTTAATTTATAACCGCTGTCCTTGAACTGAAAATGTAGTAATATAGAGTGGATGACACGGCAACTTTATGAGCGACATGGTCGGGCAATTGCCAGTCCCAACGAGACAAAGGGCAACTCGTTTGGATTTAGATAATTATGAAAAGTTGCCCACTGCCAATAAAGGTTTTTCCACTAGAAATGTTACCCAATATATTTGGGAAGGGGACTGAGCAACACTGGTGGGCAACATTGCTCCGGAGGTTGCCCTTTGTATAATCACCCTTACACATTGTCTATATTCTGAATGATGTCCCTTTGCTCAAGAAAGGATACTTCAGAGGCCATAATGACTACAGATCAGTGACAGACTGACATCTCATTTAATGAAGACAATTGAGAAGCTGCTCCTCCAGCAAATCAGAGCTCTCAAGAATGACTTCCTAGACCCACTACTCTGCAATCCAGGCACACATAGGTATGGAAGATGTTACTCTGCACCTGCTTCAAAGAGTCTTCTTATATCCGTTAAAGTTACGGGAATCACGGTTGCCTCACACTTCCACAGTTGGATATACGACTCTCATCTCCACTCTGTGCAGGGAATTTGCACGTTTACCTTGTGTTGTGCAGTTCTCTCCACAGAACATATATATGTGATTAGGTTAACTGGCGATTGTTGATGTGTGCTTATTTATCATTTGTTTAGTGGTTATTAATATGCTGGAAGTTACTTATTTTTATGCCTCTGAAGAACAAAAATGTCCCTCCGGGAACAATAAAGTTTTATGTTAAGTAAGGAAACGAACACAGATAAATGTCCTACCGCAGCTTGCTTACAAAAGCAGGTTAATTTATACAGATTACTATGAGAGAAACAGACAGATTATAGATATAAATAATGAATCAAAACGCAGATATATTCACGAGATATTTTTTGGAGTATATATGTGATATTATGGTCATGTGATTAGGACGATGACAACGACCGCAGGAAGTGACGTTTTCCTACGGAAAACTAGCCGTTTGGTAGCACAAACTACCTGGATGGAAGGTTTCTGCGTTTCGTTTGGAGGATATTTACCGTTAATCACTAATTACTTAAGACTTGTTTCGAAGGAACAAAATCGAAGGAGTGACGTATTTAATGAACACCAGAAAGTGACATGGGTATGTGTCATGGCAGCAGTTGCATCATTTGCAGTTAACCACAGGATTATAGTCTGTAATGCTGAGGAGCGCTACGTTGTTTGGCATGCTTTGGGGCATGGGCCTGACTCAGCCAGCCCAAAGAGCAAAAATTCTCAGAGATACTGTTGCTTCGGTATTATGGAAAAAACAATGCTCTTGAGCAGTGTCCGTAAATGATCGCTATGTCAGGTGCAATCGAACAACTGAGTTGTATAGGTAGATGGCTAGTCAAAGCTTCCCTATTTGCATACATAAATGTAATGTACATCTGCAGATGTAACGTGTTATCCGAATAGCAGACGGTAGGTGTACCTGGATCCGGGTTTGCTGGCCGGAATTCTCATGGAGTTGTCTAAAGCTAGTGCCACGAATTCATATTTAACACTGAGCTGTATGGTGGCCAGTGGTGACATGATAAACTATGTGAACATTTCAAAGGAAACCTTGGAAATAATCGTTTAAATTTTGGCGTAATTTCCATTGCGGACATCGCTCCTGATTGAGGAATTAATAATTTAGCCGTATACTTACACGATGTAAACACAACATCGCATTTAAAGATGCTGCATTATCTAAGCCTTGCAGCACATGGCCGGCATGCACGCCTGTCGTTGTTGCATATGGGTTATTCATGGCTGTGGCCTGTCACGTAAAGTCTTCGACATTTGCAGGTTTTCATCATATTTTTGTTTTGTTTCTTTCTACAGGTTCGGGCTTATATTTAAGTACTTTTTGTCTCGAATAACTCGGGAGTAATTGTTTTGGAGCCTTCCGGAAAATAAGCTATGTTCCGGTGCTGAGGATGGGAGGTAACAGTTCCAAGTCAAAGGGCCTGTGGCCTTTTGCCGGTTCGGGTCCGGGTTCTGATCCAGCCGGCGAAGGGAGTGATCAGTCTCTGGCAAGGCTGCGTGGGTCGCGGAATGCCACGCCCTTCGTATTTACGCGGAGGAGGTAAAAATAGTCTTTGGAATGATATGCTTTTAAAATTTAATGCTTTCCATTACTGTAGTTTGCCAAAAAAAATCCTTGTACATGAATGTCACGGCAATGTTATACATTTTCAAACACATTTATTACAATATTACTGTAATCTTGCTATTAATGGTATAATTTGACTTCTTTGAAGAGGCGTAGTTGAGTAATGGCCAACAGCATGCAAAAAATACTAAATAAATATAAATGTTTGACAGAGAGCCAACTGGAAAATTCAAAGATTGTGTGATATCCTATGAAATGCCAGGTGATTTGAGTAGTAAAGGAAATGTATTTATGATGTATTAGCAAGCATTTATCATGTTGTAGTGTTGTGGTCTCTGCTAACTTTGATGTGTCTGTAGCTCATTGTACTACGATGAGGATGGTGACCTGGCCCATGAGTTCTATGAGGAGACAGTAGTGACTAAGAATGGTCGGAAAAGGGCCAAGCTGAAGAGGATTCAGAAGAATCTGATACCTCAGGTGAGATATGGAAGATCTTTTTTGCAGTTATTTTTAAAAAAGTGTTTTAGGATAGTATGATTTTTGCATGAAAAAAAAGTTTTGTAGACATATAGGCAATGTTATGGTGTGTCATTGGCTTTGTATTTTTTTTGTTTTTATATTCATGTGCCTTATGTTTGTCAGGGAATCGTGAAGCTTGATCACCCCCGGATTCACGTGGATTACCCAGTCATCCTCTGTGAAGTGTGATGGACAGCTGTCTCAACGGGCCGTGGCCAGCACTCAAATAATTTCGTCCAAGTCTTCTCCGCGAAGCCCTACCGACCTCCAATGTCCCATACTGGATTTTCATTCTCACAAGGGGTGTTTCTTTGGAGTATGTTAACAGCGCCCACTTGTGGACAGCTGGGCCCATGGCGGGTTGAAGGGCTGCTGCTGCCGCCAGGCTTTGTGAGAAAAGCTTGACTACATCCCTTGTGGAGGCGCACTGCCAGCTGATTGGCTGACGTTATTTTTCCATCTCTTTGTTGGGGGGGGGTGATAAGTTAGTCCAACACGCGCATAGACACTCATGGTATGGGTATTCGACATTTCCGTTTTGTTTTTTGCATCGATAAAGGTGATGATAGCCTCACTGCTGTACTTCTCTGCTGTTCTCCTTATTAGACCCGTGTATTTGAAATGTCAAAATTAATGTTACAAAGGCAAACATAGTACTTATTGCTTGGAGGTAACAAAAATTGAATATATTATCCATTCGGTGTGTTAATTTGAAACTTCCCTAGTTTTTTTAACAATGAATCCTTGGGAGTTTTGAGATTTGGGAAGGTGTCCCGTAACACTTCCTGAAAACGGAGGTGTGTTATTTACCAACGTTATTTATCTAAGTGGTTTGAGGCCGTACGCGGTACATAGCTACAAGCTGTGGCATGGAAGATTCTTTTATTTCTAGAATAGATGTATAACTATGGAGTTATGAAATGACATTGTCATATAATTTATGGTCTTTTGCTCCTTCTGCACTACAGCCCAGTAGAAAACAATTGTAGTTAATCTAGACGCAGGTCATTGAGACTGGGTACCTTAAATTGAATACTGTTAGTTCGTTAGTTAGCATGAAGGACAGGCAGATGACAAAGTATCATGTTTAAAATCAACATGGGAAAATGTATGTTTTATTTGCACTGTTTCCACCAGTAGATAACCTGAATAGACTGAATTATGCAAACCCCTCATATCTCCCTTATGTATGGTTTATTCTGGGAGTCGCTTTTTACATGTCGCTCATCATTCTGATTTCCGCTTGCAGATCAGTCAGATGGCGGATTAAAAAGGCTGTCGTTTTATTTCCTTAAGACATATTTGCCTATTTATTTGACATAGCATTACTGATGCAGTTCAGCTGAATTGTCTTCATTTCAGGTGCAGGACCCTTATGGGACTTGGCTTGTTACCTTGTGGTGAGTCCCTGAACTAAATAGTTTAGTTCCTTAAGCACTTTGTTTATCACGACACATTATCCAGGATTATGAATCACAGTCTATGTTAATGCATCTTACAGAGAGGGTTATTTTTAAGTTCATATATGTACGTGTTCTGTAATTTATTTAGCATTCTTACAGATTTTTGCAACTGGGTATTTAGAGGCTCACAATTTCCTGAGTTGGGTTTGAACCAGTCATTTGTTTGTTTACTAGTTCCCTAATTTTGCTGCTGCCTGATGTACAGGGACATTCATTCTGCATTAATAAACTGCTCTGCAGGTATTTTTCATACCATATGGCCTCATACCTGCTCTTTGACTCTCCAATTCTGCCCAGGTCGTGCTGCCAGTAGCGTTTCACTAATGTCACCTTCCTTGCTATACTGGGTGTATACCGGTGCTATACTGGGTGTATACCGGTGCACGTTATTCTGGTGGATGACAGTAGTTAGGCTGTTCCCCTGATAGCAGAAGTGTGAGTTTGTTTCAACAGGCTCTGAACCTTGCAGAATCCTGGTCAGTTTATGCAGACTGTTGCATTATTAAGAATAATGGAACTTCCAGTATGCAGTCTTTTCAGTTTTGCGATATTGACACTAAACTGGTTAAATCCTACTGAATGTTCATGTGCATAATGTTTTAAATCTATTGCTGTTACCAACATCTTCATAAATGAAACCTTGCTGTGAGACTGCAAATAACCAACGTTCTGGGTTTTTCTGGTAATGGGATATCGGTACATTTGTATGAGTGGATGGGCTTTGGGAAGGAGCTTTACTGTGAATGAGGATGAATTAAAACGGCTGTCGTCTTGCCGGGACAGAGAGGACTCCCGCACCTGCAGCCTGCGTGTCTCTCTGACTCCCTCGTATATCATGTCAGTCAGGTCTCTGTCCTCACACCCATGCTGTACTCCATAGGACAGAGGTTGGTTTGAATGAGTCTGCAGTTTCCTTCTACCTTGGAAGGGCAAGTTTTTAAGAGAAACCAAGGATCACTTTTTATAAATATATAGTAAAAAAAAGCTCAGTGCTGCCTCTCATGCTGGGATAGTTGCACAGTCTGTGGATCAGACTTTGTTTTAGGGCAGGCAGCCCAACAGCCTGCTAACTATTTAAAGAAATGTTGCATAAGTGCACCAAATGGTTTAAAGGACAGATTCTGTATTTGCAGTTACGGTATATCTATACTAATCTGTGAATGTGCTTAATCCAGATTATTAGCCAACAGGCACAGCAGTGCCTCTTTGCATGATTTCCATAGTTCATGGATTATTTTAATGCCTTTTAGCTGTACACTCATCACAAAACAGAGTATCTCAGGCAAAATGTGGGATGACGTTAAAGCCAAACTGTTAAATACTTCAGGTTTTGTTGTTGATTATTCTTTTTGGACCGGTTAAATTGTTTTAAAAAGTAATGCTTTCAAATTTGTAATTGTTTAGTAGCATTAAATGTTGACACTGGCTCAGAAGGAAGCCCGTTATATAGGGAAATCACTTAACTGTTTGGCTGCTTTGTCAGTAATGTGACCGTTTGAGACGGTGGCCAAGACGTCCGTATTAGTTGTGGGTGTCTGTGTACAGGTCGTTTTGTGTTGGGAGACATTAAGAAACAATGTCAGATTTTTTTCTCTGTCAGAGGGTGTTTTTTCACTCCTAATTAAACCATCCTTTCAGAAAACATGGTGTAAAGTTTATTCTCGCCTTGTGCAATTGTTTTTGTCCCTTTGTTTCCTTTGTTGCCAGTGAGAAGTTGTGGTTCCACCAAACTAAAACATTCAGATGGTGTAGGCAGCCTTAACGTTTATTAAGATCATAGGTTCCTACTGCTGTTTTTCATGCTGGGGTTGGCGTGACTTCCTGTAAGGTGCCCTGGTCAAAATAGTGAAAGATGTGAGGCTAGTTGGGCTGTATTCTATTGTCAGCATTTTCTTTGTTGTGACTAAAGTTGGAAAACAGATCCCAGTTAGCATGGTATTGGATTTATATGTATGCAAGTGTTATTAAAAGCTAATTAAATTGCTCAATCATGCAATACTTATGGTATTTTTACTGAGTGAAAAGGGAAAAGTGAGTTTCGTGTGCTGGTTTATAGGACTTGCCAAAAATCTCTGATCTTTAAAACTTTTCTTCTTCAAATACCCACATTCAGTTGTTACAATTGAAATCTTGCTGTTGTTTGTTCAGCTGTATATCCGTACATTTTTTTTTTGCTGGTTTCCCTTGTTCTGATGCAGATGGTTTAACACATTTTGTCCTGGTGATTTTGGTGTCTGCAATTTCTTTTCAGATCCAAAGTTTAGAAACAAGACTTGACAAGTTCTATTCAGCAAAGCAAGGGACACAAAATACAGCCCTGTGTAAAATGCTGTAAAGTTATGTCATGATAAATGTTAGCAGATGGTCTTGGGTAATTATACTGTGACTTCATTTAGCAGTTTCCTTCTTTTCATAGAGGGGCCCACTGCTCACAGTATGTGAGAGCAGTTAGCACACTTATTTATGACCTGCTTGGCATGAAGATGAAGACTTCTGCATCCACTGTGATATTAGTGCTTATGTTAGCCTGGGTGGTTTTTTTCACTGAAGTAAGCATTGGAAGGGTCACTCGTGGGAATGGCTCATTGTGAAAAGGAAGAAAATGCACATTTTGCTACGTTGTAGTCAGCATCTTCCCTTTTTGGTTACTATGAGAGTAAGAAAGCTGTCATTAACATTTGCATAACTATAAATGATGAGTATTGTGGTGTTTGCAGTAGAGTGAGAATCTGCAGCCTTTCTCATTGAAAAGTCAGACCAAGCTGACCTACCCTCTCCGCTGATGCTCCTTATCCAAGAATATTGGAGACCTACTTTACCTGATAATGCTGGAGAAATATTATGCAAGAACTTGATTGAACTGGAAAAAACAACACGGCAATCCCTCGATTTACGCTAATTAGTTTTTTTTTTTTGCCTTGATACCGAAATTTCGATATCATCAACATAACATTTTTCAGCCAAAGAATATACAACAAATGGTACAAGCAGTGATTTTTTTTTTCTCAGTGTGATGGTTCCAGGCAAACTTTGTGTGTAAAAAAAAAAAAAGGGAGATAAAAAACCGCAGCATTTCCTTGGCACCACAGTTTTCAGCCAAAGAATATCAAATGGAATAAATTTGTTTGGTGAAACATGCATGTAGATCCATATACAGTGTAGGATGAACATGTTGCTTTCAGTTTTTGTTCTACATTTGCATTGTTTAATATGTTTTATTGTGCTTTTATGTTCAGCCTTAATTTCTAATTGATGTTATAAGCTTTTTATTGTGATATTTGGGGATAATTGGGTGCTTCGGGGTTGGAAAACATTTTTTCCAATTAAAAATTATGGAAATTGGTTTTATTGCAATTTTACATTTGTTGTTGGACAAATTACTGTAAATCAAGGTAACACTGTGAAGGATCCGCTTAGTGTTTTCATCAAGAAGAGATTGATGCAATGTTCCCGGGAGGATGAAAACATGCTTCAGTTTTGGATTTATGGTGTTAAGGGTGTTCTTGTGAACTTCACCTCTTTAAAGGTGTAAAGGGTGTTCTTGTGAACTTCATCTCTTTGAGGTCTTTGACATAATGAACTCTAATCAAGCATATTTGTCATTTGGATTAGAATAAATTCATGTCCCAGATGTGGATGGGAATTTAGACATACAGTTTAGACAATATCAAGCAAGCAAATTCTTGTCATCCTGTTGTATGGATACACACACACGTATGCATACATCCAAGTCAAAGTTCGTATATACACTATGTGTAGTACTGCCACAGGTAGGGACGATATCAAGACATTTAAGTTGGCATTTTTTTAAGTGATAAATATTTTTTTTTAATTTTGTTTGTTGTCTTGTTATTTTTAAATAAATTCAAATTAAATGTTTCCATATAGCCATGGTTTTATTTGTGAAATATATCATACGTATGAGAATGACATTGTGAGGGAGACATTAGCAGTGAAGGAGGGAGAGGCCCAGCCCTCCATTTCCTTTGATCCTTGTGAAGGGTTTTAAGAGCATAATGGCTGGGCAGCTTTCTGCCAAAAACCCACCTTCATCCCCTGGGCCCATTTACTGCCTCTTTCAGTCTTCCGACATCCCTCCATTGTAATTTTACAGCCCTAGGAGAATAGTGTCCCCGCTGATATACTTCCAAAGGCATGCACTCCACTTGAACCGTTTTCCTGCCTACTCCTGTCCCCTACTCCTGATGCTCCGGACATCCGCAAAGACATGGAAAGTGTGACCCAGGGACGATCGCTGACGTCCGCAGGACGTTTGACCCTCCTGGCCCAGTGTCTCCATGCGAGATAGAGGTCCATTGTCGTCATGTGTGTCACTTTGTTAGCAGGGGTTAGAAAGTTCTAGGCTGTGAAGGGTGTAGGTTTTACCATTACCACAGCCTCAGCTCACCCCAGGCATGACAAAATTATAATTTTGTGAAGACTTTATTGGTGAAGAACATATTTTGCATTGAATATTGTGAGGCGGTTTGTGCTTTCACTGGAGGCTGGAGGTTATGGTTTGACTGGTTTGTCTCACTGGAGACTTAGCATGCTGTGTCTCTTACAGAGTTCCTTTGGCTATCTACGTCTACATTTTATTATTCTTCTTATTATTATTATTATTTTGCTGGGCAGGGCAAGTACTCTTTTTTCTCTCTTTAATTTTAATAAAGTATGAAAAATCCATCCTTATTCCTTAACTTCTTATTCACTACAGCAGTGTTACCAAGCCCAGTCTTTGGAGACCCACTGACCATCCATGTCTTTGCTCCCTCCCAGTTCCCAGCCACAAAAAACGTAGACTGTCTGTGGGTCCCAGAGAACCAGATTGGGAAACACTGCACAATAGGAGTGCAGTGAACTTGGAGCCTGTAACAGTAAACATTTGGGGTGGGGGGGGGTTAAGAGATGCCCAATATGGGATATCAGTAGCACTGTTATATTCAACACTGGATCTTTAAATGTCTAATAAACATTTACTGGTCTGAATACTTCTTACTGTAAATATACACATAATTTACACATAAGAAAGGTGTCATAATGACACAAACAACCAGCACACAGCACAGGTAGGCAGGGGGACCTTTCCTTACACACTGACTAGTACAGCTGTAGTTACCAAGCAAGGTTAGTGAAAGGTCAGCAGCTTTGCTGGTCCTTCTTCGGAGAGCCGCATGGAACGCAGGGCTGGCCTCCCCAGACCCGGAGGCGGTCCCGTGCGTGGCTGGCCTCCCCAGACCCGGAGGCGGTCCCGTGCGTGGCTGGCCTCCCCAGACCCGGAGGCGGTCCCGTGCGTGGC
>JAABNY020000108.1:14327008-14339337 GCA_015164015.2 Brevimyrus niger
TAGTGTGAGGTGTAGAGCTGGGTGGGGAGCGGTGCCATTGGCTTTGGATAAACTGAATTGACAGTGCTGTCACTCTAACTTCACAATCGCTTGTGGGATTGGAGAGCTGACATTTCAGGGACTCCCCATGCCTGCATTCCCACCTGCCTCTCCCTCCTACTTCTACTATCTGCCGGAGCATTGCACTTCATATTGCACTCATCTAACTTTTAGCACTGCCTTGAAGTGAGTTAACAGAATAACAAGCTGTTCTTCATTTCTTGTTTTCTGCACATGTTCCACACTTCGTTTTAATAAGTGAAGAAACAAGATGGACTGTTACATGGGACGACGGACTGTCCGTTGTGGCTCTTCTCTTCTTCCCTTTCCTTGTTCTGGATTCACAGGACATGTTTAAAGTTTGACATCCAAATAAGTAATAAATTTGTCAAGATGATTTTGAAATATTGTATTTTATAACCATTACACGTAGATGGGAAATAATTTTGTATGTTTCAAAACAGAATGTTCTTCTTTCCCATTAGTCTGTGGTAATGTGGTAGATATTGGTACTATATTCCATTTAAAGGAGTACATGCATTGCACATATATGTTCTCATATAAATGTGAATATATGTTGTGCATAGAAATCACATATATACAAAGAAGTGTGTGAATATATACACATGCACACAGTATTGATCATATTTTGCGCTAAATACATCAGTATATTATGAAGTCCATCCATCCATCCATCCATCCATCCATCCATCATCTGCCACTTGTCCGGGGTTCGGGTCGTGGGGTAGCAGCTTCAGGAGAGATACCCAGACCTCTCTCTCCCCAGTTACTGTACCTCCACCAGCTCCTCGGGGGGGACGCCGAGGCGTTCCCAGGCCAGCTGAGAGATATAATCCCTCCAGTGAGTCCTGGGTCTGCCCCAGGGCCTCCTCCCTGTAGGACATGCACAGAAAACCTCTCCAGGTAGTTGTCCAGAAGGCATCCGCACCAGATGTCCAAACCACCTCAACTGGCTCCTTTCGATGTGGGGGAGCAGCGGTTCTACGCTGAGGCTCTCCTGGATATCCAAACTTTTCACCCTATCCCTAAGGGAGAGACCAGACACCCTGCGGAGAAACCTCATTTCGGCCGCCTGTATTCGCGATCTCATTCTTTCGGTCATTACCCATAGCTCATGACCATAGGTGAGGGTAGGAACGAAGATGAACCAATAGATTGAGAGCTTTGCTTTTCTGCTCAGTTCTTTCCACGTGGAACCGGTTGCAAAACTGTAGACGCTGCTCCGATTCGTCTATCCAGCTCCTGATCTCGCCTACTGTCACTCGTGAACAAGACCCCGAGATGCTTAAACTCCACTTGAGGTAGTACGTCTTCCCTGACCTGAAGAGGGCAATCCACCCATTTCTGGCTGAGGACCATGGTCTCGGACTTGGAGGTGCTAATCCTCATCCCCGCTGCTTCGCACTCGGCCGCCGAATCGCCCCAGAGCATGCTGGAGATCCCCAGCAGATGAAGCCAACAGGACGACATCGTCTGCAAAGAACAGCGAGGCAATCCCGAGGCCACCAAACTGGACACCCTCAACACCCTGACTGCGCCTACAAATCCATAAATATCATAAACAGGACCGATGACAAAGGGCAACCCTGGCGGAGCCCAACCCGCACAGGGAACACGTCCGACTTATTACCGGCAATACGGACCAAGCTTCTGCCCCGTTCATACAGGGACCGAATCGCCCACAACAGCGGACCCCGGACCCCATACTCCCGAAGCACCCCCCACAGAGCACCTTGGGGAACCTGGTCATAAGCCTTTTACAAATCCACAAAACGCATGTAGACTGGATAGGCAAACTCCCAGGCCCCCTCCAGTACCCTTGCAAGGTTATAAAACTGGTCCAGTGTTCCACGGCCAGGACAAAAACTGCATTGTTCCTCCTGAATCCTCCTGAAGATTCTACTAGATCTTTAACCTCCCTGGCCACCTCAGCCCCAGTGATGGGCAAGCCCCCCCAGCACCCTCAGCATCTGTGCGCTGAGATATCTCAAAGGCAGTGTGCGTAGATGTATCTGAGGCAGGGTTGAGGAGGTCCTCAAAGTATTCCTTCCACCTCCGGGTGATGTCCCCAGGTAAGGTCAACAGCACCCCCTCCCCACTATAAATAGTAGGAACCAGGAGCTGCTTCCCCTCCTGATATTCCAGACGGTTACTGTAATATTGCGCTGCTTTATTTGGTTAATTGCGCAGTCTGTGAAGAAGGCATTCAAGTAAGAATTGCATTGTAGTGTGACTCATTTCATGGCGCATACAATTTATATTAAGTCAGCGTTCACGGTTTGACTTCTGATATTCAGATCAAGTTCTAGGTCAAACTGTTTTGTTTGACTTCAACCTTCTAGTGAGTTCGAGAACCGAGGTACCACTGTATATTGATCTATATACAGTACCTGTGCAAAAGTCTTAGGCAGTCATAGGAAATGTTTAAAGCTATTTTTCTGGGCTATACATGTCAGACCCAGGGCAGTGTATTCCATATATAGTAAAGATATTATAGGTTTAGTACCTTTTCTGGCCTTAGACTGAACTTTATTAAGTGGGAATGTTTCTCTGTATATGCCCTAGGTCAATCGATTACAGAGTGTCTTTTCATATATTCAAGAATGGCTTTAGGTATCTAGGAATTAACATAACTCAAACTTCCAATAAGCTTTACTTGAAAAATTCCAAACCCTCAGTAGAGGAAGTAATATCTGATTTCTTGAGGAGGAGTTCTATTAATGCAGTATATCGCTTGTAGGAAGGATTAACTATGTAAAAAAAAAAAAATCTTTTTCCATACCTTCACCTTTTGCTACCCAAATCTTTATTTTGTATTTGTAGATAACATAGTATTGCTATTTATTTGGTCTCGTATGATGCCAAGCATACGAACCAGATTCCTCTAGGGACAATGTACTAGGGAGGCCCTGGGTTTACCAAATTTCTGACGTTTTTATTGGGCAGATAAGATCCTTGCAACATGCTTCATTGGTTGCATTTGCAAGGGTTCAGCTAGTGCAAAGTTGAAAATAATTAATATCTCACCAAGCTTAAGCTACTTCTAAAATACCCCTGTGAATTACAAAATGTACTTCCAATCCATTCCTTATTGATACACTATGAATCTGGAAACAGATTCCATAACAATTTAAGATTCCCCAGCTGTAATATCCACCATGGATATTACACTCAAATTTATAATGTAAAAACTTCTCTCAGAGACAGAACCACAGAGAAGATGTAAGCAAAATGGGATGATGTTTAAGAACAATAGAACATAGGAAATTTACAAACAAGAGGAGGCCATTCGGCCCATTAAGCTTGTTTGGGGAGATCTAAACTAATAGCTCAGAGTTGCTAAAATCTTATCTAGCTCTGATTTAAAGGAACCCAGGGTTTTAGCTTCCGCTACCTGGATCATGTCCCCCCTTAATCTCCTATGCTTGAGGCTGAACAGATTCAGCTCAGCTAACCTCTCCTCAAAAGACATTCCTCTAAGACTAGGAATCATTCTTGTAGCCCAATACAGTGGTATCTCAGTTCTTGAACTCATTAGAACTCAAATTTTTAGTCTAGTCAAACTAACTAGTTTGAAAAAAAAATACGTAGAACTCGATCTGAATCTTGATCAGAAGTCAAACTGTGAATGCCAACCTGAAATAACTTGTATGCATGGGGAAATGATCACGCGGCACGTCTCTCAGCGGAAAAAAACGGTAACGCTTCAGTCTCGCACTGGCTGTGATAGCATTGTGCATGTTTACACTAGCTGAATACATATATATTTCGACAGTAAAAATACATTTAGACAAAGAAAGACAGTTACAGTAATTATTATTATATAATAAAATACATTTAAAATAAAGATTTCTTATCTGCCAGGTATTAACTAATTAAAGCAAGATCCCGTTGTAGCCTCTGTGCTGCTAGATCAGTATCCGCTACACCACCCACCTTAGTGTCTTCTGAAAATTTAACTGATTTACTGTATGTGTCACGCCCAGCTTCGTCCGCTCCTCATGTGTGCCACGCCCACCTCATTACCTAATTTTTTTGCCTGATTGTTCTCACCTGCTGCTCATTAGATCCAACCTGTCATGTGTATATTAATCCACGTCTTCCTTAGTTGAGTGTCCGTCATTGATGTTTCGTGGTTAAATCCACATTTTACCCTACCTCCCGGTTACCTCTCCCTTGCTTGCTCGTTCGCTCACCCGCTGAATGTGACAGTATGTATCGGTGTCAATATCATTAATGTAAATTAGGAATAATAGTGGTCTTAAAATTGAACCCTGCGGTACACCACTTTGAACGAAGGCCCACTGTAACATTGCGCCTCTAATACCTACTTGCTGCCTCCTGTCTGTTACCCAGTTTTTGATCCAAGCTGCTACAGTTCCCAAAACCCCTGCAGCTTGGAGCTTAAGCAAGAGCCGTTTGTGGGGGACAACATCAGTTAGGAATTAGGAGCGGAAATACCGGAGCAGATCTGGTCAGTAGAGTGAATGGTAGTGTGTCATGTGCTCAGCCTGGCTTAATCAAATTCAAAGTAATACATCAAATACAACTTTCCTGACCTAAGTTGGCTAAACTTGCCAGCAACAATAATGTACAAGGTGTCATAATACACAGCAAATAAAAACCGTCTGTTCTGGTCACGCCTGCACCTATATTAGCTTTGGTCAACAGAGGCATTGGTTGTAGAAGTTGACCCGAGTGCTTACATGGCAATGTTTGGTGGCTGTTCCAATTGATCATCTAAGGCTTATTAGGTACAAGAATATCAACAAATTCTCAGTGTTAGTGAGCTGCTGCTAAAGTTTGCTACACTGAAAAAAAATAAAAGTTTTAGTGTAGATGAGTGATCATTTGCTTTATCTTAAATTGGAAAAATTAAATATACTCTTCAAATCAGGGTTCCCAGTCCATGGGGCACTGTGCACTGTGAAACACTGGGGGTTTCGTGGATGGATTGGTTAATTTCCAAAAATAAACTGCATATTTTGATGAGCCCTCATGTTCACATATTGTGCTCACATCTGTAAAGAATGGAAACTTTGAAGTTATGATATCGCTGACGGACCAGCATGCAACCTGCCCACCCCCTTACTGTTTTGCCAGTACATTCTGTGGAATTTTTGCATGACATAAACCAGTGGTTGGGAACCCCTACCTTAATGGGCCCATTTATTTTACAGCACCTGGAATCCAGTGATATTATTTTTGGTAAGATTAAGGTCCCTTCCTGGTAGATGTACATGCTTACTTGCCAACTGATTCAGGTTAGCTTATTTAACTTCAGTTATTTTATTTATGTATTGTACTTATTTGACTGTTCTATTTGTGTTCTTTGCACATAGAAGCACATGCTGCAAAAAATTTGGAAGCAGCAAATCCATTTAAATGAAAACCTTTGTATTGTGGATGAAAAAATTTTGTGCATGTGCATACACACACACACACACACACACACACACAGACACATACACACAGACACATACACACTCACACAAACACACTCTCTCTCTCACACACACAGTCACACACACACAGACACACACCACACAGACACACCACACACACACTCTCTCTCTCTCTCTCTCTCTCTCTCTCTCTCTCTCTCACACACACACACACAGTCACACACACACAGACACACCGCACAGACACACCACACACACACTCTCTCTCTCACACACACACAGTCACACACACACAGACACACCGCACACACACACCAGACACACACACACACACAGTCACACTCATGTTTGTATTTGTATCTTTGTGGGGACAATCCATTTCTTTCAATGGGGAAATTATGTTCTTATAAGTAACCAAACAAAATACAAGACTTCTGACAGTATTAGTTTTTTCTAGTTTTAGTTTAGTTTTACCAGCATTGCTGTTACATAAGCTCAAATATTCCCTTGTAGGAACCAAAAAAATAACAAAATGACAGGTTTTTTATTACATTATGGGGATGTTTGGTTAATTAACATGACCACGCACACACACAGATACACATCACCAAAAAAAATTTTTTTTAATTATGTAAGAACTTCTCTTCTTTTGCTTTATTATTATTATTATTATTATTATTATTATTATTATTATTATTATTAGGCTTATTACTACTACTACTGCTACTACTACTCAATAATGTTTATAATCAAAAACCTAATGTTGTTCAGCCTCTCCCTTGCTGAACAAGGTGTTCGTTCATCAGCCTTTCCTTGAAAGCAAGTGATACAGGTTTTGTTGGTTGTGAATAAGGGTGGGAACTACTTAATTAACCACTAATGGGAGCACTTTCTCACACTGAAACCACAACTGAACCATACTTGTGTTTTATACACATTTGGTCACAGTCTTATGGATACTTGGAAATAATAAGCAAGAAACAGGCATGGTTAGGGTTAGGGTTAGGGTTAGGCATGGTTAGGGTTAGGTTTAGGGTTAGGCATGGGTAGGGTTAGGTTTAGGGTTAGGCATGGTTAGGGTTAGGGTTAGGCATGGGTAGCCTCATTAGAGGCAGGAAAAGGAGTGTTACTCCATAGTAAAGTATTTTCTTTCACTGTAAAACTGGTGTTATGGTTTTACTAATGGTGAAATCGAGCAAATTCTAAACATTCTGCATACTGAAGTGTTTATTTCATCGTTTTCAAAATAAATCTCTCTAAAATAAATGTTGTGTTTAACGATCTTATTTTGCTTGCAACCAAAATGGCTTGTAAGCTCAACTCTCATCACATTGTCTCTCTACCAAACAAATGATGAAAAAAGAAAAAAAAATCCATCATTTACTTGAACATGTTGTGTCAGATTAAATCCATGTCCCAGTGTTTGTGAGAAAACTTAGAAAAAAGAATAAGTATTGACTTGATGGGACACAAATACTGTACTTAGGAATAACTCAGTGACTAATTTAGAACAAATTATGAACAAATCATAAACAAATATATTAACTGCTCCAGATAAGACGTCACGATTCATGAATGACGAATTAACACGAGATCAGTATGTAACTAAGACTTAGCTTGTGGTTAATTAATACATAACTAATAGTATAACATTATTTGTGCCCTGTGAAGTGCAGTGTTACAGGAAAAAGAGCTTGTGATTCTCCTGGTTGGGCGGCTTCACTGCGTGATCCCCACTGTTTGCTTACACGTCAGGGACCAGAGCTAAAGTTTCATGTGTGGTGGATACATTTTCTCCCTGGGTCATTCCAGGGTTTCCCCCTGCAGTCCAAGAACATGCTGAAGTTAATTGGAGTTACCTTATTGTCAGTGTGCCCTATGACGGGTTGGCACCCCATCCTGGGTTGCTCCCTGCCTTCGCTCATAGCCTCTGGGATGGGCTCCGGACCCCCTGCAACCTTGAATAGCACAAGTGGTTACAGAAAATGGATGGATTCTCCTGATGGTGCTGAGCAAACCCTTTTATGCCATTTAATACAGTTAATGAGAAACACATTTCTCAGATACTATACACTGGACTGACCAACTCTTGCAGAAAATGTCTTTGTTTCATAAATCCCACAAAAAAAATCCCAATGTAATCCATGTGCCAGTATATTCTGGAGTGAAACCAACTTGGTAATTTGGAACACATGGAATTCTTGTAGGGGATTTCTGCTCTCCTACTGCTGTCATTTTTACTTAGTGTGTTTCGTGGTGCATATCAATTCTCCATGGTGTGTGCATGCAGAGGGTCCAGTGATCATCTAAATGAGGGACGGCGGGCTACACGTGAAAGGGGACTCAGAGGGAAGCCCGACGTGAAGCTTTGTACATTCTTATTTTCTGAATGGCCAATATCATGCAATATGGAGTCATGAAACAATATTTTAATTACTTTAGGTGTAAGCCTGTAGTAGTACTTTTTAAACAACAAAAACATTATCATTACTAACGAACAGACAGACTCAGTCTTTTCAGTTAGGTAATTCAGAAAAGATAATTAGATAAGGTAATTTCTTATTGTGGTTTTCTACGGTAACAAAGATGTATGGCACATGGACCATATGAATAAACCATGACACTATATACATTTGCTTAACTCCAGGCTTCACACACTTTCTGCATCCTTGTACATTTCCTTGTCCTCTGCAGCAGTGTGGCCTGTTTGACAAGCCTGCGATTAACAGAGTTCCCGGTTCCTCAAGCCTGCGATTAACAGAGTTCCCGGTTCCTCAAGGCTGCGATTAACAGAGTTCCCGGTTCCTCAAGCCTGCGATTAACAGAGTTCCCGGTTCCTCAAGCCTGCGATTAACAGAGTTCCCGGGTCCTCAAGCCTGCGATTAACAGAGTTCCCGGTTCCTCAAGCCTGCGATTAACAGAGTTCCCGGGTCCTCAAGCCTGCGATTAACAGAGTTCCCGGTTCCTCAAGCCTGCAATTAACAGAGTTCCCGGTTCAACAAGCCTGCGATTAATAGAGTTCCCGGGTCCTCAAGCCTGCGATTAATAGAGTTCCCGGTTCCTCAAGCAAGCGATTAACAGAGTTCCCGATTCCACAAGCCTGCGATTAATAGAGTTCCCGGTTCCTCATAGGATATCAACGGGTGAAGGGAATGGATAAACAAGCGGACTGCTGAGCAAAAATTTGCTCACCAATCTTTGTATTGAGGGATCAAGCTGTTATTTCAGATATTCAATCTTCTCCGCCACATAAAAAATATGTTGCTCACCAGATAAAATAAAAACAACTACAGGCAGTAAACAACCTGGTAGACAACCATATATATATATGTATAGTATGAACTCAGCATTACTGTGAATTCCTGTTTGCTAAGGTGACCAGATAATCCATGTCCGGGGGAACAACTTGAGCTAGGACAGAATTTGTAAACTACAATTCTAATTAAAATTACCTGGATTTCACTTAAGCGCAGAGTTCTTGCTCTCTGCTGATTGGTCAGTCTCCTCTAATCCTATGTGTGTCACTAATGTTAATGTGAAACAGCTGGATGAGTTTTTCAGTGAAGGAAACAAACCAGTCAAAACGCAAGGATAACAGAACTATTTAGCCAAGTACAGGGAGCCATTCAGTAAAGTAGTTTGTGAAACCTGAAGTGTCCTTCCTCACATGTATCATCTGGTCGTCCAGTGTCAGCCTACCTGTTACAAGATGTTTGATATTTCATGGCTTGTTTCCACAGACCTGGTCTCATGACCCCCAGTATGAGCAATGATTTGGAGTTTATTCCTTAACCCATCTCCCAAAAATACCCTTCCCACCCACAGGCAAACCAACACGGCAACAAACGGAAAGTCTCCAAAATCCATTGCAACCCACAGTGGTCCTGCTGAAGATTGAATGGTGATGGATCAGTTTCCTCGTGTGGAGTAACTGGAGCACCGATGTTCAGTGGAAGCATCACCAGTACTAAAAGTGCTCTTTGTGCAGAGAGGGTCTCCTGACCTTTTGGTTTGCATGTTGGCTCTCATGGCCCCGGGGAAGAACCGACTTCCTGTGAAAAAAGTTCAGCTCAAAAGATCCAGAAGCAGCTGCTTTTCTGACAGAACAATGGCTGAAGTAGCCAAGTCATCTAAAGAGATCAGAAAGCATCCAGGGAGAAGCAGAGCAAGCAGGAACTAAAGCTGTGAAAATGAATATAATAGTCAGAACAGATAAAACCTTTAACATCACAGAAACCTTTATGTATTTATAGGAATTTTAATGTCAGTTGTTTCATTCATATTCTGATTTTATATTGCAGAAGAATTGGACTTGTATTCTTCAGGCCTTCAAGTTGTCAAATGGACAGCTTACTCTTATCTATAACCGCTTATTATTCAAGATACAATACTATTCAAATATGAGCTGGCTGAAATGGCAGCAATATTTGCCCCCGCCAAAGAGTTAGGGGTGCAAATCTCATCTCTGTTTTCTGCATGTGGAGTGTGTTTATTCTCACCCTACCGTGATGTGTAGGAACACCTTGTGGTACATCCAAGAATTTATAAAATACTGAGTAAATACACCCATAATCCTGCTCAAGATTAGACTTCAGATAATGGAAGAATGGGTGAATATAGGGTAGCAACTAGATATCTGATCTGATCACACTGCATGTTCTAAACTGTGAATAATAGTTATTCCCCAAAATAAAATCGTCACCATCATGTTACTGACACTTAAGATGCAAGCATACAAGTATATCCAACAACAGCCAGTCCAGCAGCACATTTACACACCAGAACACTTTCAGCACACAAGTACATTAATGTATTATACAATGTGATCATTGTGGTGGGCCACTGTTATACATTAAAAGTCTGTGAAGATTTCAGGAATCCGAAGTGAACCTTCAGTGCCCCCTTGTGGACTTTTTATTTACAGCAAATCAATTGATTAAGGTGGCAGTTCAGCCTATCATCATGTTAAGCTCTTAAGCTGCCAGCACCTTTTTTATCCATGGTCGCAGTTCATTGAAACTATCATGCTACACATTTATTATACATTTTTAATTCTATAATACTATATTACTGTAATACTGTGACCCTTTTATACACATTAAATTTAACTGGACAACATAATATGACCTGATAATCCAGCTCTTTAATCATCTGGCGTCTGGTGTCAATTTTTTTTAAATGCCACTCAGTATCAGTTTTGTTTCTGTCTTCGCAGTAAGTTCAACACACACTGCCGGTGAAAGGTACCAAGCAGCCTACAAGGGAAAATGACAGAGTGCCGCATCACATGACCTGGTCAGCTGAGCTAAAACCAGTAGAAATGGTTATGGAGAAGGTTGACCAGAGAGTGATGGAAAAGCATCCCAGGAGGCCACCTCATGAAACTGGCCTAGAGGACAAAGTAGGGTCTGCCAGTCCATAGTACAATTGGGATTAAGGACCTTGCTCAAGGATCCGATGGTGAAATCACTCTGCTTACTCTACAGAGCTGTCCCCACCCCCAACAATAATGTTTTTTTAAATACATTTCTCATCAGTGCGTAATTCCATGTGGCTTATTTTATAGTTTTGATGTCTTTGCAATTAGTCTAAATTCCCAAGAATAGTAGAAATAAACCCTTTGGTGGGTTGGTGTGTCCAAACCTTTAAGTGGTGCTGCTGTCTTCGTATTGTAAAGCCCTCCTGTTTTAGCATTGTATATTTCTGTTCAGTTTATTGCCAGTTTGCATTTTGAAATCTTTCTTTGCAGCCTATAATGGTCTCTAGATCGTGAGCAAGGGCTTGACACACATTTACTCAGCACAGACATTCCTCTATTTAGGAATGAGATAAATTGCGAACGGCTGTTCTTAACTTGAAATGTTCGTAAGTCGTTATTTAACATCATTTTAAGGGTATACGCAAGTACAAAAAAGTAGGACGCTGGGAGTCCGCAGCTACACTGCTGCGTGGTGGGAGTAGCGGCCAGAGGTCGTACTGGATAGAATTGGTATGCTGAAAAATAAATTGATGTTGCGGACAAGAAATGGGAGCCCAAATGAACATAATTTGGACTTACAGTCCTCTTCGTTCATATGACTGAAAGTTTGTAACTTGAAAGTTCGTAATATAACACCCATATTAAAAAGGGGATAGAATCAGTTTAACTTGCATAATTGGAAAGGTTAAGGAAGCGAGTCCAAGTGAAAATGGTAGATTACCTGGATTCAAATAACATTCTGCCAACATGGATTTAGGAGAGGTAGGACCTGTTTAATTAATCTACTTGAGTTATTAGAAAGCTACAAGAGAAACTGATCACAAAAAGGCCTATGATGTGATCTACTTAGATTTCCAGAAGGCCTTTGATGTTGTCCCCCGCAAACAGCTCTTACTTAAGCTCAAAGCTGCAGGGATTTTAGGAACTCTGGCAGCTTGGATTGAAAACTGGTGAACAGACAAGAAGCAAAGGGTAGTTATTAGAGGCACAATGTCACAGTGGGCCTGTGTTCATAGTGGGGTACCGCAGGGTTCAGTTTTAGGACCATTATTGTTCCTAATCTACATTAATTATATCGACACCAATGCATACAGTAAATTGGTTATATTTGCATATGACACCAAGGTGGGGGGTGTATCAGATAATAAACTAGCAGCACAGAGGCTACAATGGGATCTTTATTTAATTAGCGACTGGGCTGATATATTGGCAGATGAAATTTAACGTAGATAAATGTAAGGTAATCCATGCAGGGAGCAGAAATATAAAGTAAATGTATTTTTACATACGTTCCACTGAAATAAAGGCAGCTGATTATGAGAAAGATCTCGGTGTGTATGTTGATGCTTCCATGTCCCACTCTCGCCAGTGTGGGGAAGCAATTA
>JAABNY020000108.1:14339437-14351465 GCA_015164015.2 Brevimyrus niger
TACCCAGCGTGTAGTTAGAGTATGGAATAGTCTTCCTGCTAGTGTAGCGGAAACTAAAACCCTGGGTTCCTTTAAATCAGAGCTAGGTAAGATTTTAACAACAATTTAAAATGATAATATCCATCAGATATTATAGTGCCTGTTAGTAAACCTCATAATTTCTTTTATTTTACTGATAACTCTTTTCATTTTACCTATGGGAAAAAATGCTGTTACATACATATAAAGATGCTTTACTACATTTAAAATCATGTGAATGCAGAGCTGTGTACAGAGATAGTGTAAAAAATCAGAGCAGGAGAGCTAGTGGAGGAACTAAAATAGATTAAATGATGTTAGAAAGGAAGAAACATAATAGCATAAAAAATGCTAATTTCCTCAGCAGCAGATGTTCCGAACCTGAAGATGAGATACCCATAGGGGCTTTGCGGCGCCGGCTCATTAGGAGACATGCCGTACACATGGAGAAGCATATAAGCACATTAGACATGTTAGGGTTTATGGCTCAATACATCAGCACTGAGAGGTGATATGCGGCAGTTCATTGAAAGGCCAGAGGGTCTGCAAATGGAAGTGATCCAGATACCTGTAGCCTTGGCCTTCAGTAACGGCTTAAAATCACCTTAAAATCAGACTGTAGTCATAGACTCTTTCATGTGCATGTGTGTTTAGTCGGAACACTAAAGAGAAACACAGTCTTTGTAAATGTCACCCGAAACAGATGCTACAGGACTGTGTTGTGTCTCAGATTGACACACAACACGAGAACACATTAACAAAGTCTGGATCATCTAGATACAATCTTGATAGAACAGACTTTGTTAGGTAAATCATAAAGAAGGGATTCCTGTTGCGACAATGTTCTGAAGGGGACTCACGACTTATCAATGACAAATGGGTTTAACAAGTATTCTATGTCATTTTTGGTTAAGTATTATTATGGTATTAAATTATTTAAAGAATTTTGTCTCATGCATTAGGCAGAGAATGAAATGTAACATTTAACAGGAAAAGAGGTTTGTTTGTTTCTTAGCTTCCTTTGAAGATTCAATTGACCCATTGACATGCAGAGGGAGAGAAAAAAAAGAATGGGAGATCCTCAGCTGGGGTGGGGGTCTGGCCCCTCTTACCCCTCTGTAGGGTGGTTCCCTCTCGGCTGGGGTGGGGGTCTGGCTCCTCTTACCCCCCTGTAGGGTGGCTCTCTCTCAGGGGCCTCATACTGAGTCCTCCCCTCCTTTCTATAGTCTGATCTCCTTGGATGATGAAAAGCTCGCCTGCTTTGCTTCTTACACCACTTCTCTCTCTCTCTTTTGTGTGGTGGAATTGGTTGCTTGATCTTATTTCTGTCCGGAGCTGACCTGTTGCCTTCAGCATCCTTCCGAAGTTCATAGGACGACAGTACGGATTTGTGCGGATGGCATGCCCAGACATTCTTGCTGTGCACATGAACTGCAAAACTATTTGCTGGAATCTCTGAAAGGCCGACTAGCTCCAGAGAAGCCCAGATGGCTATAACTCTGGACTAGCTTATCCCTCCTCCTCGGGTGTTTCTGCGCTGCTATAACCCCTTATAACTTACTTTGCTGCAAGTGCTGATGGGAATATTTAAAACAGCATACTGCTAATGACAACTGTTCCAGGTTTCGGCTTTGAGGACAACTTTGAAGTTCACAGCCACTTCTTTTTACCAGTAAATATTTTGCAGCTTTTAAAAGTAAAACAAATATATTATATAAACACAAAATGCCGGGCATAGGTCTTGAGTTACCACGGCTTCAGCCTTTAATGCAGTACGTCATCATATGCGTGTCCCAGAGGTGGACCGTTTGGGTGGTGGGTATTCTCAGAGGCGAAGGGTCTGCATGACTGAATACATGGCGGCAGGTCGAGGACAAAGTCTGCGTTTCTGAATGCATTTGGGATGCTGTACGGTGGAGCATTATTTTGTCAGAAATACTCAAATCATTCCATCACAAATATCACATGTGATTGCTGTACAAAATTGCAATTTGTGTGAATTCGCTCTGGGTTTTCATTATAGACAACATCAGACTGTTAGTTCTGGCTATGCTGTTATATTTTGCCTTTTATTATTTTTTTCCATTCTCCCGTTTCTCTGATACACCCCCTTGTCCGACTCAAATATATATTGTTACACTGAATCACAGGCAGGTCATCCAGTTACGGAGAATGCCTATTCTGGTACAATAAATGCCTTCTATCTTTTCAGTTATATTTGTATAAAAGGAACATGAATTAAAATGGAAATATTATATTTTTTTATTGACTGCAAACTTATAATACAGGTATGTTAGCTATTGTAAAGGGAACAAATAGTAAAATGATAAGCTATACTTCAGATTCTTTGGCACACACAACCTGCAATTGGAGCAAAGCCTTATTTTAGCAGACATTTAGATATCTTGCTGTAGCAGTTGTCTAGTAGCGAAATGGGAAAATGTGTTTATTCTCACTTGCACACTTGTACGGTTATCTGGCTTTACGAAAGGCCAATTGTTTTATTTGCATAGAAAGTATAATGCTGTTGGCTGATTCTGACTCTCTTCTGGACTTTGATTAAAGTTTTCTTTTCAGTCGGTGGAAATCATGCTAGCAGTAGGTTATGTGTGTAACACAAAAAATCCCAATAGAATATTGGATAATGCATGAAGTGCATCTTCATAATGCATTCAGTATGCATGCATTCAGAACATTAACAAGCAGCGTGTACGTATATCTTAACATCATAACATAGCTTAACCGCTTTAATATATATTAATAACAAACCCTACATGATAATAACAAAATCATATAATACTTGTTATATACTTGTTATAATAATACATGTTACATATTATGAATATTCTATAAATCCAATATGAATGCAATAAGAAGGTTCACTGAATTTTCTCTGAATGCATAATAAATATAAAGGTGCAATTAATGTAAAGTGTTTTCTACACACTTTTTTCTAATAATTTAGTGGTGGAGCCACACAAGTCTATGAACTGTATTAGGTTTTAAGAAGACGTCCTCCACACTACAGACCAGCCACGTACTGTCCCAGCTCCCATCTTTGTCTGCCTCACCTTGGTGGGATTCTTAGCGTGACTCTCTCCGTCGCTCGACTTCACTGGGGTCTCCTGCACGCCTCTTGTCTCGGATCACACTGGACCAGGATTATCATCTTGGTGGGATTCTTAGCGTGACTCTCTCTCCGTCGCTTGACTTCACTGGGATCTCCTGCACGCCTCTTGTCTCGGATCACACTGGACCAGGATTATCATCTTGTCTTTTCCGGGAATCCTTGGCAACTAATAATACATTTCGGCATGTCTTGTGGCCTCTATAAAGAGATAATTTAAACAAATGAGATTGTGTTACAGTCCAATTATATCTTCTTATTAAATAATATTGATTCATAAAATGTAATGATTTTCAGACTCAGGAGGGAAAAATTTCAAAATGAGAATGCATATTTGTTTCACTTTGGGCTGTGGAGGTCCTTTCACATTGCCTGCCTTTTTCCTGCAGTAATATTACCTTTATATTAGCTTTACCAATAGCGTTGTCCCCTTTTCTAACACTTGTCTTTGAATCCCTTGGGATTTTGGCTTTCCTCCTGTTCTCACACACCGATACACCCCCCAGGATCGCCTTACTGTGTGTGCTCTTCTCCTCACAGAGAGCCCCACCTCTGCCCTGCCCCCCCCCCCCATAGCCCTCCTCAGTTACCACATAATGCTGGACTGTCACTGGTGACCATCCACGGGTAAAATTACGACGACCAATCTATCACTTACAAAAGGCCTCTCCACAGAGCAATATCTCCTCTGAATAGACCCAATTACACTCCGCTACAGTCAACTGGGGCAGATACTACTCAGTGGGTGATTGGTCATTCAAGACAGGTGAAGGACATTCAATACTGATGGACACCGCAACAAAAAGCAGAAAGACAGCTGCAGGTTCACCTCATGGCCCACCAGAAGTTTTATGACTTTAGCTGAATATTTGTTAGTATACAATCATCAAAGTTATTCTGTCTTAAAGGCTGCTTCGGTGTCTTCACATATACATGCTGTTTACATCCACGCAACTTTGTTTCATTACGTGCTGTAGATTTTATGGAAGGAATAGAGGAACAGTGGCTTTGTTACATGAATGGTATTTATCACTTTTCATGTGGCCAAAGATATAATTCAGAAAATTAGCCTGACAAAGCATAGTCTCAGAAATCCAAAATGTCCTGTTTTGTAGGACAGGTGAGTGTTACCCAGGAAGGACGGGAGAGAAAGTGTCCGTATAATCATCCTGCATTCGCAGAAGGAACTGCCACTTATCTCTAGATAGAAGGGAAAAAAGGGGAAGAAGTAGGACTGTTATTTATGATTCTTGCGTGTGTGTCATTCTTTCAGAGGCTGTAGTCGTACTGGGCCGTGCGTGCGGGCACCCCCCCCCACGGTGCTGCTGTATCTGCAGGCCTCCGGCGTGGTTCCCTGCCCGTCCAGCTCATCGCCCTCTCGCTCTCCCAGCATCCCACGGGACCCCAGGTGTGCTGTGCGACACAGGAAATATTGTGTCTTACAGACAGGGTAGTTTGCTCACAAGTAGGTGTCCGTTTATCTGCGGCCCGCAAGTTGTACAAGCCAAAAGCTCATTGCATGTTACAGTGCCTTTGTCTAAAGAAAAGGTAAAAATGACAGCAAATTCCCCCCATCTAGTGATCTGAGACATTTTGAGTCTCATATGTGTATGCAAATGTAACACTCTGGGTTTCAGCTATCTGGTCAATGAAGTGCTTAAAAATTGTACAGTTTCCTTTAATATATTAATGAGTTAGGCCATAATTTACATAATTAACTTAGGCCATAATTCACAGAGTAAATTTATGACATGCGGTTTCATCATTGATTCGAGGGATTATTATTATTTTCATTCATCCATATATGCTATGCAAATTCAGACAGAACACTTAATTTCTTGTAGCTGAAAAACATGCTAAGCTACCCAAATCTCCCAGGGACCCAGGAAGATGCTTATAAACATATGCAGATCTGAAAACTTCCTGAGTTACAGAGGAGTCTGCTGGGATTCCTTTGGAAGGCCTATATTCATGCATAGCTCACAATATGAAGTTCCTCTTCCTCAGAATACATGTACAGTCCTTGTATTTTGGAAAAAAACCCCATTTACATAGACAGATGAAAACATTATCTGTATATGATACAGGCAGCTCTTGACTTGCATTAAGCTGACTTGAATTCAGACTTATATATACAGATTTTGCGTATTCGCAACCTTTTATGTAACGCGAAAAGGCAACATGCAGGTAAATTTACACTTTATCTTTTCACATATCTGATGTGTTTATTACTATGTATTATTAGTATATTTTTATTGTTTGTTTGTTTTTGTCATAAGGGGTCTTGAATGGCATAGGAAGGGAAATACAAAATGTAAACGAAATTTGACTCGTGTAAGGTTGGTGGAATGAATCACTTATTTAAGTTGAGTAGTGCCAGTAAATTTGTTTAAATATAATTTATATTTATCCTTTGCATTTGAGAAACCTTCATTTGAACTTGACGGATTGCACAATGATAAGAAAGTATGGCCTTTTAACGTTTAAATTATTTTTTCAGTAAATCAGGAATCTTGACTTTGTAGTGTAAGTAGTAATTTCCTTGCCACCACTAGTTAAATTGCTTTTTGCTAAACATTTGACCCTCGAAACTAAATGGCAAATGGACTGTATTTATATAGTGCTGATTACTACTTTTACAAGTACCAAAGCACTTCACATCCACACACACACCGGTGGAGAAGGCTGCCATGCAAGGCACCAACCAGCTCACCAGGAGCAATTTGGGTTTCAGTGTCTTGTTCAAGGACACTTCAATGGGTTAAGGAGGCCCTAGGGCTTGAACCTGCAACCCTCTGGTTGCTGAACAGTAGCATTCCCACCTGCACCACCATCGCCTCAAATACTTGCTTTCAGGTTTTCAAAACCAGAGAAATTATAACTATCACATCATGGAGTTATACTTTAAATATAATATATGCCAAGGAAATAAAATTATGCTCTTTGCTACTTTTTTATGTAATTCACATGTATATGTCCAGCTGACTTGCCCAGCAGTTGCTGGTGAGGGTATAAAGTGTTGTACCTCCAATCCAAAGAACCCAAGTGAGATAATGCTGTAAATGCAGTTGGGGTTAATTTCCTGTGAGGCTCCAGGGGGTGGAAGACAGGAACCCTGATAGAAAAGAAGTGATAGAGGCACACAGGGAGATGGAGAGTCATTCACATCCAGCAGACCCAAAGCACTGTGGAGTGGAGACACAATGGACCTTCTGATGAACTCCCTTCCAATGTGTACATATGGATCCTGTTTCAACTCGGGGACTGAAGAGCGATTAGAAAACCAGAACTTAATTTATATTCACATTTCTGTCTAACCACCACACTTGCTCTGGATTCCCCTTCTCTTATCTTTGCTGATTTAATACTTAGGCAGGCCTCCATCTTAATTAACTTATAGTCCTTGAAACACAACTCTCGAATAATATTTCTTCAGGAAATCACTTAATAAACTTTCTCAGAAGAAGTAAACTTTCTGGGGTAGCCCTGCTGCCTTGTATTCCTGTGTTTGGAGATGTGATGTTGCCTCCGCTCTCTGTGTGCAGTGTGCAGTGTTCAGTGTGCAGTGTGCAGGACGTCCCTGTGTCTCCTGTGTTTGGAGATGTGATGTCGCCTCCGTTCTCTGTGTGCAGTGTGCAGGACGTCCCTGTGTCTCCTGTGTTTGGAGATGTGATGTTGCCTCCGTTCTCTGTGTGCAGTGTCCAGAATGTCCCTGTGTCTCCTGTGTTTGGAGATGTGATGTTGCCTCCGTTCTCTGTGTGCAGTGTTCAGTGTGCAGTGTGCAGGACGTCCCTGTGTCTCCTGTGTTTGGAGATGTGATGTTGCCTCCGTTCTCTGTGTGCAGTGTCCAGAATGTCCCTGTGTCTCCTGTGTTTGGATATGTAATGTTGCCTCCGTTCTCTGTGTGCAGTGTCCAGAACGTCCCTGTGTCTCCTGTGTTTGGAGATGTGATGTTGCCTCCGCTCTCTGTGTGCAGTGTGCAGTGTTTAGTGTGCAGGACGTCCCTGTGCCTCCTGTGTTTGGAGATGTGATGTCGACTCCGCTCTCTGTGTGCAGTGTGCAGTGTTTAGTGTGCAGTGTGCAGGACGTCCCTGTGTCTCCTGTGTTTGGAGATGTGATGTTGCCTCCGCTCTCTGTGTGCAGTGTGCAGGACGTCCCGGTGTCTCCTCTGAGGTTTTCTTCTGCAGTCCAAGGCCATGCGGTTAAGCTATCTAGCTAAACTAGCTGGCTAAATTGCCTGTCTATCATAGCGTATGTAGTGTATCGTTGACTGTATATGTGTGGTTAGATGGACGGTAAACTTCTGTTGGAGAATGGAGTGGTGAACCTGTTACCTTATCAAGACTCAGGAGTTCTTTATTGTCAATAAATCCATGTACTTATCCAGAATGTATGTTTCCCCAGGACTATATCAGTAGAGGAAGGATCCAATCCCCCCCGCCTTCAGCATTTAGAATGAGTACTGGTTTGTAAGTCTCACTTATTTCTGATCTAAATGTCTCTCTTATTTTAGTGCTGGACCGTGACTAAGCCAGGCCCGAAGTATATCTGCCCCATCCAATATATTCATATGGTGCAAAATCAACCCCATATCGCATGTGCAAACCCTCCTGGCCACAGCTATAAACCATATTGCAGTTTGTCTGGTTGGGCTGAGATGCTGGAGAATCCAACCAACCAGTGATCCAAAGTTGAAGGAAAAATCTGGCTTCTGTGAAGCGAAACACATAACCTGGCGAACTTTGGTTGAGGCTCCGTATCTGTTTGGTCGAAAAGGGCATGTTTGGAACTTTTACTCTGACATGCTATCTGATCTGACAGCACAGCAGAGTGATGACAGAGCAACAGTAAAGTCGACATCCTGGTGTCCTGAAGGCTCCCTTCCACAGTTCCGTGGCAGCAGAGCACACCCCCGTCACCCTCATCTATCCAGATGAATCCGCTCCACAGTTTCGTGGGAGCAGAGCACACCTCTGTCACCCTCATCTATCCTGAGGAATCCGCTCCACAGTTCCGTGGCAGCAGAGCACACCTCTGTCACCCTCATCTATCCTGATGAATCCGCTCCACCATGTTTCCCCCTCAGCACCAGTGGACGCTCCAGACAGCTTTTGCTCATTTTTCTTGCGCACACTGTGTCTGAAAAATTCTTCCCAGGATTCCTTTGTGTTCATCTAAGACCATGTGGCATCAGCTGGGATCTGGCCTGCACCAGCATACAGATTTTGCATCACACCTCTGTCAAGCCGTAACAGGCACTGAATCAGGTGTCCTTCTTGAGTAAAGCTCAGTGAATAGCATGGCAACCATAAAGCCACGTCCGGGCTGGCAGCGTTGTCCGCGATTTTAGGAAACTGGCTCTTTTTAACACAGCGTACTGTCACAAATTTTCCCAACTTTTAATGTGCAGACAACAGTAAGTTAGTCCATGAATGTAATCAGCAATGGCATTTTTTATATCACCCAAAGCATAGTTCAATATATTCAGCGTTTTTCTGCTAAAATGCTTGTGTTGAACAGATCATTGATGGTGAAACTGTGAAGAAGCAGGTGTCTATGTTGGCCATTGAAATTGAATTTACCATAAACATTATGTCTTTTTCTCACCTAAATTTAAAAAATGAAAGGCAATATGTATATTTTCCGGTGTCTGCCGATTTGCAAAAATTTCTGGTCACAAAAATAGCAATAAATATGTCTAGTGAGGCCATAATCATTCTCCCCCCTTTATGCTGGAGACATGGTCACACAACTGCAACAGACTATAACTCTGAGACAACTAAAACAATTTTTTTTTCCAACTTTAAAATGGTTCTATGTTGTGAACAAAAATTTAGGGCGGTAAATTTCTCCATTACACATCATACCCCTAGCCTTTATTTTTATAAAACGACGTTTGTGACTTGTACAGTAACAGGTTTTTCACCGCAGCCCAGCTGCAAAGTCCTTTTTCCACACATCCGGGTTCCGGGTTATGCGGTTGGGCACCAACAGTTAAGGTGAAGTTTGCATGTGATCCCCAATGTCCATGGAGGTTTTCCACAGCTACAAAATGCTTCTCTTACAGTGCAAAGATAAGTAAAGAGAACTTGTGATTTAAATCTCCTACTTAACATGTTCTGAGTATCCTGTAATTCTATACACCCTAAAATGTCTTTTATACCTATAACTGTGTCACTACAACCCCAAATCAATGAGGTTTGCTCCTAACCATAATCTCAATCAACAACCTAAACTAAAGTATCAATTAGTACTACTAAACCTGCTAATGGACTGATAACGATACTGAAACTGAATAGTTGTCCATTTGGCTTGGAACCAAAGTACATTTTTCAGGGACTAGGAGAAACTACTGACATCCTATCCAGGGTGTTGGCTACCTTGTGAATTATGTCTCCTAGGATAGAATACAAGCTCAACGTGGCCCCTTTCTGGCAAACGGAAGATGTTTGAGCAGAAACGCCGTCCGGGGACATGAGCTATCAAACCACTCGGCTTCTGCACTGTTGCCACGCGTTAAGACAGCATGTGTAATCTTGACCACTAGGGGTCAGTAATAGCAAAGCTAAGTCTAGGGGGAGCTAACGCTCTAGGGGGTGATCTTCGCTCAAACGAGGTTAACAAGCGCCGCTGTTTTTTTCGGTGAATATCACTGGAAAAGATCGTACTGTATTGTTTACTAGTTTATGGAAAATGACAAGCATTTGTAAAATACTAACCACGAGGCTGTCCTGTTATTCTTCCAACTGAGTTGATGAAAAAAACATAATAAAAAAACTACTTACTTAAACTTTCTTTTGATTGTAATTATGATGTTTAAATTACAACTTTACTAACATTAAACTGATTAACCCACAAATCTGTAAGTAATATTAGTGGTACCTTTACTGCAGACCAAATGAGCTATGATTTGGAGACAATAGGCTACATACAGGTGAAGCACGAGCATAATAACTGTTATAAGTAGATATTTAAGCATTTTATAAAATGCGGATTTTTAAATTTTAGTCGGCGCTTTTATATGCCTTGGATGTGCCACACCAAATTTAAAGTTACTTCTGAAAGGAGAAATAAACGTAATCCGTTTTGAAACAGGTTAGCGGCGCGATAAGTATAAAGTTCAATTTAATTCCAGCGATTACTCCACCAATGAGCTTCGTACCAATTTCCCTTTACATTAGGCCTACGTGCAATTCAGGAATTCATTTTCCCCTGCGAATAGATTAAAACACCTTGCACAAAATGTTTTCGTTCTTTGTTTATCATTTTAATTATTAATTTACTAACAGTCCGACCCCCGCGAAACTCGTAAATAGCCGTTTAACAGTTAATTGTTCAGTGATCACCACTATCTTTTTTAATGTTCACAATAATTTAGTATTGGTGCGATATTACGGAAACGTATCACTGCCACGCCATAATAATAAAAAAATATTCTCACTATCAAGTTTTAATGTGATACGATTTCTCGTTTTAACGTGTTTTTTTCACGTTATAATGTAATATGTTCACGTTATAACGTGATAGTGTGAATATTTTTTTATGTCGTGTCAGTAATACGCTTCCGTACGATATAATATTACGTTTGTACTAAACACTTTTTGCATGTAGAGCCAGAGCAGGATTAACTTCTCAGGCAATTTTCAATGTGTTTTTTTCCAACAAACTGACTGAGAAATTGTACACAAAATTGTGTAGACAGAACAGGTAGCCTGAACCATGGTGGGTACCACTGGAATTTATAAAACTGTAAGTGGGATGATGCCATTCTACTGGAATATTCATTGATTGGTGATTTTGGGAAGGCTATGATGGGAATGTGATCGTGTATGTAGCCTTTATCAATAATAAAGTGCAGACCCATAAGGTCCTGTGAGTCGCCGCACTGTTAGTGTAGCCAGCTGCTGTTTAATTGTGAGATGGGGGGGTCTGGTGTGAGTGACCCTGCAGCTCAAACCCAGTTGGAGCTCAAAATCAGGGGAAGCTGACACACTGGGAAGGTCACTTATCACTGGGACTTATTGACATATCCTGGGCTATTTCGCATATCAGTCATTACTTCCCTGTAACACCCAAGGAAGACATCCACGCATAAACAGCATTCATGTAAAGTACCACAGCTTATACTCTTTGATCCAAACACACACTCAGGCTTCCCTTCAGTGCAATGGAAAATAGCAGAAAGGGCCTCTAATTTGTCTCCTTCTCAAGGTCATGCTTCCTAATCAGATTGCCTGATGACCTCTCCAAAGTGAAGTTCTCTCACAGAGACCCTTGGAATGGATTCGCCTTTATTTTTTCTTCCATTTTCTTTTCTCTCTCTTTTTTTAAAATTGCTCATAGATGGCGTGTAAATCCACTACCCTGCAATGTTTTCTCCAGAATACTCCAAGCAGTTCTTTTCTGTGTGGCTTGAAATTGATTATGCCCATGACAGAAGCTCTGTTTTACTTTTTTTTTTTTTAGGTACTATTTTTGGGGGGCTGTTGTATTGAATCAGATTGTCTGCATGGCACTTACCCATATACTTTGCAACCGGCCCCTTTTCACAACAGCTTATGCTTTCGAAACTTGTAAGCTGCAACTAAGTACAGTACATCAACAAGGCAGTAAGTGTAGCAGTTTGCTTTACGTCCTCAAATTTAGATTTGGAAAGCGGCCTTCTGCTGACCGCGAGCAGGTGAAAAGCACATTATGAAGGTTATACCCTGAGCTGTGTTTCCCAGCGCGGCCCTTGCTGACTCCCTGGTTAGCCGCGGCCCTTGCTGACTCCCTGGCTAGCCGCGGCCCTTGCTGACTCCCTGGCTAGCCGCGGCCCTTGCTGACTCCCTGGTTAGCCGCGGCCCTTGCTGACTCCCTGGTTAGCCGCGGCCCTTGCTGACT
>JAABNY020000108.1:14390694-14407385 GCA_015164015.2 Brevimyrus niger
ACGTGCGGGAACATCCTTCACATCTGGGTTACGTGCGGGAACATCCTTCACATCTGGGTTACGTGCGGGAACATCCTGCACATCTGGGTTACGTGCGGGAACATCCTTCACATCTGGGTTACGTGCGGGAACATCCTTCACATCTGGGTTACGTAATTGATGTTGGCCTTCTTCTGAGAATGATCTGAATGAAGGAAAAAAAATGTAATTTGTTACACAGACAAGAGCTTCTCTACAGGAATTTGTGTACCTGACTGCGTGGGATGATTTCCAAAATTGAGGCGCTTATCTGACCTTCTTCATGTGAACCAGACCCTTGAAAGGGAGCAATCATAATGAAAGGAGAACATTAACCATGATTTCAGTATTTCTATACAAAACTCCTTCAGCCCATGAAGTATGTCCTTGTGCCATTAGACACTCAATCACATTCTAGCAAGACAAAAAAAATAACAGTACTGTCATCATTATCATGCTTAGTATTACAGATGTGTGATGTTTGATTACCTTAATCTTTTACACACACTGTCCCTTTTTGTTTAGTGAATGGAAATAATACAGGTGTGGAAAACAGTAGCGAGTAATAGTCTTTACTGCTGGTTTGTGAACCTGAAGTCCTGATACTTGACTTGTGATGAAGATTCATGGGGACCCTTTCTACTATATGCGTGGATGTCAAGTGAGGGACTGTGTAGGGTCTGAGATGTGCAGTAACGTGAGGACCTGATTTGGTCTGACACTGGACCAGTTTACAATGAACTGGATGATTGGTAGTGACATCTGGGAGTTGGGGGTGGGGATCATACTTGGGATTCAGAATGTTGCCCCCCATCGAACTAGTGAGTGCGCACATACACAAGCGTCCACACACCACACGTTTGTGTGTAACTGTGTATCAACCTACCCCCTACTGGAATGCTCTCCCTTTGAATTCTGTCTCCATGCGTTTACCATTTTGTGCTCGCAGTTTCCCAGAAGCCTAGCTGGGCAGACTGCAGGAAGCATTTGTGAAATGCATGAATAATATTTCTGAAATGCATGAATAACCAGATAAAGTGCATCATTTTCTCTGGGAAAATGGAAACTGTGACCTGAACCTGAATTGTGGGGATGAAAGGGGGGAAACATGCGCAGGGGTGACAACCAGCTGATCGTGTGGGCAGTACACAGACCGGACACGGGGCTCCACGTCCCAACCAGCTGATCGTGTGGGCAGTGCACAGACCGGACACGGGGCTCCGCGTCCCAACCAGCTGGTCGTGTGGGCAGTGCACAGACCGGACACGGGGCTCCACGTCCCAACCAGCTGATCGTGTGGGCAGTGCACAGACCGGACACGGGGCTCCACGTCCCAACCAGCTGGTCGTGTGGGCAGTGCACAGACCGGACACGGGGCTCCACGTCCCAACCAGCTGGTCGTGTGGGCAGTACACAGACCGGACACGGGGCTCCACGTCCCACACTGTGTGCTGATGCGAGTTTAATGTGAGAAAGTTTTAAAGATATATATAGATAATCTGAACTATTTCATCTGAGAAAAACATCCCAACCTGAGCTAAAAACAAAACGGTAAACTCCCAAGAGCATCTTATAAACTCAATATTAGGGGGGGTTCATAGTATTAAGAGCACATTTTATCATTTTTTCCCCCAGATATTTATCAAAGAGAAGGTTGTGCGGCTCACTGGATAGCATCTCAGTTTCTGTAAATTATATATAACATGTCATACAAATTCATGGATCCTGAATCTGCCGCATATAGAAGGCAGCAATAGACCTTTAGGTTTGCTGGTGAACTGTGGCCCTATGTGGGCCAGCTGCACATTATTTCATTGCTGAAGTGATAACGGGATTAATCTTAAGGACCTGACGTTGGAGGTCAGGATGGATACGACGGAGGAGCTGGCAGTACAAACTGGAAATTGAAACCAAATTGACTTTTTAAATCAGTACTGCATAAAACACTCCTCGACGTTTCACTATTCTAAATCTGTGGATAGTGTGTTGTGGGTCAATCGTAGCATAAAAACAGTGTTAAAAAAGCACAGTGATATGTGGGCAGTGGTGGCTTGATGGTTAGGGAAGCGCACTTGTAATTAAAAGATTGCAGGTTTAAATCCCCCACCAGCAAGTCACCACTGAGGAACCTTAAGCAAGGTACTGTCCCCAAGCATTGCTCCCCGGGCGCTAAATTAGCTGCCCCCTGCTATGTCTTGAAAGTCACACATGGGTTAAATGCAGAGGACACATTTCATTGTTGTGTGGTGTGTTAACAATGACCACTAATCACAATCAAAATTCTATTTTAAAATTATAAACAGGTGCTCCTGAGTTTACACTAGTAATCTAATCCATATGTCCTCTCCAGATTTTCCGAAATTGTAGAAATCCATTGTATAGTTGGTAAAACTTTAAGGGAGCATGAATAATATAGTAGTACATGCTTACTTGATGTATTAATTAACTACAAATTTAATGTTAGTTACATACTGATTCCATGGTCATTTATCATTAATTAATCATGATGGCACTTGTATGTCATGGAGTTACTATACCTCTATATGATTAATATCTGAGTAGTAACTGAGTGTTGAGTAGTTACTTGTGTCCCGAATGACCGAGCTCCTCACCCTATCTTTAAGGGAGAGCTCAGCCACCCTGTGGAGGAAACTCATTTGTACTCGCGATCTGAAACACATCATTTGCAAAAAGCAGAGACCTAATCCTGAGGTCACCAAACCAGGCACCCTCAACGCCCTGGCTACACCTAGAAATTCTGTCTGTAAAACTATGAAAAGAATCAGTGACAAAGGGCAGCCCTGATGGAGTCCAACCCTCACCAGAAACAAGTTCGACTTATTGCTGCCCATGCGGACCAGACTCTGGCACCGGTCATACAGAGACCGAACAGCCCTTAAAAGGAAGCCCGGCACCCCATACTTCTGGAGCACCCCCAACAGGACTCCCCGAGGAACACGGTTGAATGCCTTTTCCAAGTCCACAAAACACATGTGGACTGGTTGGGCGAACTCCCATCAACTATCCAGAACCCTGTAGAGAGTATAGAGCTCGTCCGCTGTTCCATGGCCGGGGTGAAAACCACACTGCTCTTCCTGAACCCAAGGTTCAACTATCCGGCGGACCCTCCTCTCCAGAACCCCCGAATAGACCTTACCAGGGAGGCTGGGGAGTGTGATCCCCCTATAGTTGGAGCACACCCTCTGGTCCCCCTTCTTAAAGATGGGTACCACCACCCCGGTCAGCCAGTCCAGGGGCACTGCCCCCGATGTCCACGCAATGCTGCAGATGCGAGATAGGGAAGTCCACACCCAAGTCCCCATACTCTGCTTCCACATTGGAAAGCGTGTCGGTGGGATTGAGGAGGTCTTCAAAGTATCCCCTTCACCGAACCAAAACGTCCCGAGTTGAGGTCAGCAGCACCCCATCCCCACCATAAACAGTGTTGATGTTGCACCGCTTTCCCGCCCGGAGCCGCTGGATGGTGGACCAGAATGGCCTCGAAGCCGTCCATAAGTCGTTTTCCATGGCCTCACCAAACTCCTCCCATGCTTGAGGTTTTGCCTCAGCGACCGTTGAAGCCGCATCCCGCTTGGCCTGCCGGTACCTGTCAGCTGCCTGTGGAGTCCCACAGCCTAAAAAAGCCCTTGTGGTGTCCACCAGCGGGTTCGGAGATTGCCGGTGTGACAGGCAACGACCACCTTAAAGCCACAGCTCCGATCAGCCGCCTCCACAATTGAGGCACCGAACATGGACCATTCGGACTTAATTTCCCCCACCTTCCCCGGGACATGGGAGAAGTTCTCCCCGAGGTAGGAGTTGAAACTCCTCCGGACAGGTGATTCCGCCAGACGTTCCTAGCAGACCATCACTATATGCTTGGGTCTGCCAGGCCAGGCCGGCTTCCTCCCCCAGCAGTGGAACCAACCCACCACCAGGTAGTGATACATGACTACAAAGTCTATCATCGAACTGCGGCCTAGGGTGTCCTGGTGCGAAGTGCACATATGAACACCCTTATGCTTGAACATGGTGTTCATTATGGACAATCCATGACGAGCACAGAAATCCAACAACAAAACACCACTCGGGTTCAGATCGGGGGGGGGGGGGCGTTCCTTCCAATCAAACCACTCCAGGTCTCACTGTCATTGCCCATGTGGGCATTTAAGTCCCCTAGTAGAACAAGGGAGTCCCCAGGAGGAGTGCTCTCCAACACCCCTTCCAGGGTGGGTATTCTGAACTGTTGATTGGTGCATAAGCACCCAAAGGCGAAGGGAGGCCCAAGCCATGTGTCGAGGTGAGCCCGACTATATCTAGCCAGAACTTCACAACCTCATGCACCAGCTCAGGCTCCTTCCCCATCAGAGAGGTGACATTCCTAAGAGCTAGCTTCTGCAGCTGAGTATCGGACCGCCAAGGTCCCCGCCTTTGGCCACCGCCCAGCTCACATTGCACCCGACCCCTATGGCCCCTCCTATAGGTGATGAGCCCACTGGAGGAAATTATACATGTAATATATATGTAATAATACATTTATAACTGAAACATTATTATGGTTGATTACAGAAGTATCTACATTTTTCCAATTGATGTAATGCTGTGTTTGGACCAACAGAAAGATTTGTAGTTCAGAGTGTGAAAAAACTAAGTTGTTTTTTCCTACAAGCAAACTGTATACATTTCCAACTGGACCTGGTGGTGACTGGGGCCTGCTATTATAGATCATTTTAAGTAACGGGCAATAAAGTAAAAAACCGTTTCCCTATATACCCCTGCTCTCCCCGAGGAATCCGCTATGGAGTGCGAGTTGGGCAGGATTTGTTTTATGAGGGTAATTGACGCTGTGCAGAGGAGAAGGATGGCAAAGCAGCCATGAAATTGCCCTGGGATCAGATGCGTATCACAGCACGCGAGAGGCAGCCTTTGCCTGCCAGTCCTCGCTGGGCCTGGATAAGCCCCAGTACCAGGCAAAGATACAGTTAAAAGGCAATTTTATTCTCTATTAACCCAATCAATGGACGTCCCCGTATCCTATTAGAGTGAAGTTTAGGAGAAAGTGATGCTGTTAGGAAGGGCAATAAAGACATTTTTATGCTCCTCATTGAGGCCTGGCACTGAGAGGGTGCTAACAGATGGTAGGGTGTGGCAGGTGTGGAGATTATGCACACAGTGATATCTACAGTCATGTCTGCATACATCTCTATTCTCATGTACCGTAATCCTTGATTCGCATAGAGAGGATCTTTAGTTCCACACCCCAGAGTTCTGGAATCCAATAAGACAATGTTTAATCTCATGTAGGGGACTCCCCAAAGCCTGGCAAATGTATTTAGTCTGTCCATAACATAGTATCAGCTATGCTTGAAGGGCTGTTTGATCAGTTGCCCTGAAACCCACCTCTTCAAAGGACTAAATGGAAGACTGACAACAAAACAGCCAATAAAGAAGTACTGGGCACTGGACCTCCAAAATGGGCGCTGGACCTCCAAAATGGGCGCTGGACCTCCAAAATGATGATCCTCATCCACCTTAGATATCGAGGGCAGTGAGTGGCTCAACGGGCTGTTGAGTTTCTGTTCCTGTCATCAGAAGATCACTGGTTTGAGCTCCAGCTACAGCAGAGCAGTCATACATCTGTGGGCCCTTGAGCAGGGCCCTTAAGCCCCAGCTCCAGGGGCACCACACATTATCTGACCCTGCGCTGTGAGTCCTCATGCTATTGAGAGCAAGACAGGGTTGGCAAGGAGAAGCATTCCAGTGTAGCTGTACTTGTGCATAATGGCACATGATTGCGGTTTGCCTTAAAAAGGCATGTATAGAGCTTCAAAGGACAAATGTTGACAAAAATAAAATGTTTGATTTTATAGTAACGATATTAGGTCTTTAAGAGAGGGCTGGTAGGCAAGTACTAGAGTATATATCATGTTTAGTGGCAGAATGACGCCCTTCTTGACATTCAGAGGGTAGATCTCATTTGAATTCTTCTCTTGCCGCTTTGAATAACAAGAGAGCTGGTTGTCAATCTCTAATTAATAAACTCAGCTCTTTTTGCCTCATGTTGGCAGGAGATGAATTTGGGGGTGGGGGTGGGGGCTGCAGTAGGAGAAAGCTGATCAATAACTATTGTACCCCACATCAGATGGAAGCCATTCAGATTTATCTGCTAATATCCTCCTTGATAGCTTGTGCCAGACTGGAAATGACAAGACAGTCAAATCCCATTACTTTGTCATTCACTGATTTACATTCTGCTGCTACTCAGCCACATTTTATAGCTCTTGAGTAACAAATAGAAAGGAAAAAAAATCTTTCTTCTAGCAAAAACTCTCCTTCAGTCTTGGCCCAGTGCTGCTTCTCCAAAGCTGATCAAAGTGAAGAAAAAGGTGGCTTAATGACATTTCCCATGTGTGTGTTGCATGTGTGTGGAGTTTGCATGTTCTCCCTGTGCTGTCGTCGGGTTTCCTCCGGGAAAGACATGCTGAGGCTGCTTGGAGTTGCTAAATTGCCCGTAGGTGTGCATGTGTGAGTGACTGGTGTGTGAGTGTGCCCTGCGATAGGCTGGCCCCCTGTCCAGGGTTGTTCCCTGCTTCCTGCCCGTTGCTTCCGGGATAGGCTCCGGACCCCCCGCAACCCAGTAGCGTAAGCAGATTGGAAAATGGATGGATGCTTCAAACTAGATATCCATTCACCGAGGCACCAGTAGATGTATGAATTTATTTAGGAATGAAAATAAGGAAAATGAACTAGTGGGAACAACATGCAAAGACCAGATGCAATATTTAAGCCAATATTAGCCTATTATATGCCTTAGAAGATCCATTAAGTCTGAATTTATTAATAAACAATATTCATTGGTTTTTGCCCTATTTGTAAATTAGATCTATTATGTGTGATATATTATCTGTACCAAGTTTGGCTCAATTTGTTTGTTGTTTATCTGGATTTTATTGCTTTCCTCATGTACCAGGTGCTGTTCTTAATTTTGCTTGAATTGAAATTGATTTTCATAATGCACATGCATAGTTAAAGTCCCCGTTATTCAATTTACTCTGACAAGAAGGCCAGGAAAAGCCACATGCAGAACAATTAACAGCAGCAGCCACCGCAAAGAGTTAAGTAACTTACACCTGGCATCTTTGTTTTTACAGTCTTTACAGGACATTCCTCACAAGCTTATCACTATTTAACCTCACTATCCTTTCTTGTGTAACTGCCTGCTTTATGTAATGTACATTTCCCTTACACAAAGCAGCTAATGATGCGGTAGCTCAGTACCTTAGATTGTAACCTATGCTTTAGCATTTACTGAGTGATTCATAAACAGGACTCTGCTATAAAGTAGAACCTACAACCCTTCAGTCAGTCAGCTAGTTGTTGCTTACAGCCAAATAAATCTGTGTTTGTAAAGATCATGAAGATGAACTGTGTGAGAAGCCAGGTCTGGCGTTTTATTTACAGTGTTTTCGTTTATTAGTCTTAATCTGCATTTTCATTCAGAAAGCTCCCTTATCCCAATGGCCTTATTACTTTAACACATGTGAGAAGGTTCTAAAATTACAGCTGAAGCACTTGCAGTTGATACAAATGAGAAATAAAACCCATCAGCTCATTGACAACAAACTAAGTGACTCGGATTGCATTTTTTCATGACAATGTGAACAGCACAAGTCACAAGGAACCCAATCTTTTCAGATCTGATTTGGGCCACTTCAGTATATGGTCATAAATTGGATACAGGTCGGATATTTTGCAATGCGACCTCAGTCTGAACAGCGAAATCTGAATTCATGCGACTTCTACGTCACTCTCAATCGACGTTCATCACGATTCTGCGCAGGCAGAAGTCAACATATGTCTCCGTCAGACTGCCAAACATGGAGCAGAGCACAGAGGCTGGCCAGTGGAGGGACAGTGAGGTGCTGGATTTAATAAGTATTTGGGGAGATAAATCTGTTCAGGCAAAGCTGGAAGGTTCATATTGTAACCGGGCAGTTTTCAAGTCAATTAAGTGCCGTCTTTGTTTAGGAGCATGAGCGTCATGTGTCTTCGCTGTTTAGTGCACGTGGGTCAGTTCAGTGTAGTGAACCGTTCACATTGAAATCTGATATTGCCCACATTAAAAAGAGAAATCAGAATTCAGCATTAAGCCCTGCAGTGTGATTGTAACCAATTAATCATTTAGCGCACTATCATGTGTTAACGCTTTATTAAAGTTGCAGAAAAAGTCCTTCAAGCTTTCAGCAAGAAACACCTTCAGATCCCATGGTAGCATATTGTCGGGTTTTAGGTTACTAAGATTTGTCTCTTTCATTTCAACTATAATGAGGAGAAAGAAAGATGAAATGGCTATCAGGGCTATGGTGAAAGTATCCCTTTTGTTCGGGGTTTGGAAAATGATTCTGTACATCTCTGCATGCATACTAAAATAGCTTATCAAGTGTGAGCTGATTTTCAAACTGTTTCCCGCCCCATATCACTATTGACCTGTTGTGAAAGTGCAGGCTGTTCATCATAGGGAGAGGCTAGACTCAGCTGGCATAATGACTCTGTAAATACCCTATTAAAATGTTCTTCTGAGGTTTTTTCTACGCACAATGCAGACTAATTTGGAGGCTCTAATCAGGGACAACATAGGACTGAGTTAAAGGAGACATGGTGTCGCCATTTGGATTGGACCAGAGGGCTCATTATGTTCCAAAAAATTAAGTGAAGGATCATCTTCATCCTATTGATTCTTTTCTCCCATCTCTGCTCTGTCCCACATTCATCTTCTTTAACCCCCTCCCTTCCAACCACCACCCCCATTGTTGGTCGCTGCCCAACTCTGTACGCTGTCCTTCAAGCTTCATGACAGTGGGAGAAGAGACCCGTGTCTGTATAACCATACGCACATGCGTTCGTACAACCACGGACTAATGGATCCGTACACCCGCAGGCAAATATATCCGTACATCCACGGGCACGCGCGCCTGTACACCCTTGGGCACGTTTCTCTTCACACACAGGGATACACGTCCATATACCCACATCTGTATACCCTTGGGCACACATGTCTACACACCCAAAGGCATATGCATCCATACACCCTTGGGTACAAGCATCCGAATACCCACAAACACGCACATACACATATTATATAGTGTGTGTGGTGAGTAGTAACTCATTCCTTCTAAATACAGACTGGCAGTAGGATATTAGCGAACAAAGACCCACTCATGATCAGCAGTTACCTGAGGCATGTTCACACTGTTGATAGATGCATAAAAGTTGAGGCACAATTCTTTAGGAAACAGTACATTTCAAGGGTGGGTAGGAGTCGCGTCTGTGAGACAGCACCTCTCTCGCGGAGGAGCACGGAGGAGGTGCAGAGAGGTGAGAGGTGTGTGGTCTGTTATTAAGGGGTGCAAAACCCTCGTAACCAGGCCCAGGTAGAGTGCAAGGACTTCATTATAAACAGAAAGCTTAGCCACAGCAGAAGCTCTACGGGTGTAGAGGGGATCTCTGTAGGAGCCAAGGGTTCTCCAGCAGTAAAACGGGGTGGGCGGTCCGGGACGGGTGTACAGGGGATCTCTGTAGGAGCCAAGGGGTCTCTAGCAGTAAAACGGGGTGGCGGTCCGGGACGGGTGTACAGGGGATCTCTGTAGGAGCCAAGGGTTCTCCAGCAGTAAAACGTGGTGGGCGGTCCGGGACGGGTGTACAGGGGATCTCTGTAGGAGCCAAGGGTTCTCTAGCAGTAAAACGGGGTGGCGGTCCGGGACGGGTGTACAGGGGATCTCTGTAGGAGCCAAGGGTTTTCCAGCAGTAAAACGGGGTGGGCGGTCCGGGACGGGTGTAGAGGGGATCTCTGTAGGATGGCAGATAGAGATCTCACACGGCTTACTCCTGTCCTTCCTGACTATCTCCAGCATATCCACACCTCAATCCAGTCCCCCCCCCCACCCCCCGCACTGTAAAACAGACATGTTACCCTCGTGTCTTCTCCTGCCAGATGTGAATGGAGGTGTGCTGGCCCAGTTGCATCTGGGATCCACTGTATCTAGCCTCTCTGAGAGGTACCTCAGATGTCAAATCCAGTATGACAGAGTGGGCATTTGGCCAGAGAACCCGCATCTTCTGGGCAGACCTTCCTTACATGACATCAGTCCTGTTTCAGTTTTTCTTTTCCGAGACAGAATAAACCCTACTGTGCTAGTCCCCAGTCCCAGTCATTTTCGGACCCCTCTGACTCACTTGGCTACCACGTGGCGCTTCACAGCATCAATTTTCTCAGCTTCCAGCTCGATTCCACCTCTGTTGCCAATGTGGCACATTTGTAAGTTATAAAGAAAGATGGTCAGACCAGGGGGTGCAAAAGCATAACGGAGACACAGATGCTTTACGTTGGCAGGGAACACAAACAAGTATATTGAAAGAGATGAAAGCGTGCATTACAATACAGATTTACATGCATGATGTTCCAAACTAAATTCACAATTAACCATTGAACCTGGTTTGGAAAAGACCTACAAGCCAACAGGTTTGAATCCTGGCATTGATGCAGATGAGCTCACTGAGGCCCCCAAGCACCTTTTAGTGCAGCCGAATATGTAAAATTAATGATATTGTTATAATAAGTGTGTGATAACAGGATGACTTACTTGCCCAAAGACGTCTGTAAGTTGGTTGTCCTCAGTGTAATGGGATGATATAGAGTTTGGCTTCAGAAATATATTCTGGCAAAACTCATCCATTTTACTGCCAAGATGTGAAAGCAGTCATCAGTAAAATGAGCAATGCAAGGAGCACTTCAATTCCAGATTCCTTCCTTTCTCCTCCATCCTGACTGCTTCTGGAAATATACTAACACCGATAACTTGTGAAGCTGACAACTGTTTCCTGGAAATACGGAACAAAATAGACGCTGTGTGCCGTTGCTCCTGCTAGCGATCGCTGCCTAACAAGACATTCAATTAATTTTCAAATTATTTTATTCCTCATGTGGTTATTTCAGCCTGCATTTGTAGCGGGGAGCCCAGTCATAAATGCTGGCAGTTTGTTTAAACATATTCAGATAAAGCGAATGCGCTTTCGGAAAGGAAGCCTTTTTGCGGGAGGAGGGCAGGCTGCCTCGCCTTTTTGTGGGAGGAGGGCAGGCTGCCTCGCCTTTTTGAGGGAGGAGGGCAGGCTGCCTCGCCTTTTTGCGGGAGGAGGGCAGGCTGCCTCGCCTTTTTTGCGGGAGGAGGGCAGGCTGCCTCGCCAATTTAATTCTGCTTCTAGAGGCAGGATAGTTTGTGGCTGACAGAGGAAGGGCACCGGCGGAAATGCCAGGAAGAAGCAGTCTTCAGTGAGGTGAAACAAGGATAACTTCTGACCTTTATACTGGGCGGGCACCACAGGGACTCAGCGATGGAACCCCGGTTCTCCTCATTCTAAATATGCTTTATTAGCTTGTTATGGATATATTTTGATATATTTTTTCATCCAGAAGAGTCAAAAACAAACCATCTCTTATGGTTAATTCCAAGGTTTATAATTTAGCTATAGTGTACATGACTACTTTCGGAAACCTTGCATTCTAAATGGACGAACACAAAAGAATAAGCTATCTGGTGTCCAGTGTATTAAGAATTACTGTCTTATACAGGGATTAATCACTTTCTCCTACATAACTGACCTTTGCCGACATACATTTGAATTATTTAGCGCCACTGACTGGATGTTTCATTATGCGGTTTGTCTTTCAGTTAGAAAATTGTTTATATTACAAAAATCAAACAATTGTAGTGATACTGTGATCCAAAATTCAGATAACATCACATTAAAATCACATTATGCCAGATCTCACATTTTTCACTGACTATTGGTGAAATGCAGAACACTGAACAATTGATTCCACTTAGTTAACACAATAAGCAAACTAACTGGCAGGACTTTCAACTGTAATGTACTTGAACAGTACAAACTGTTGAAAGTGCTTCTAACTGATGTGGGCAGTGCTTTTCTGATCTTAACATTTGCGTTTAAGCTGAAGTTCCATTCACACACCAACAGCAGGGCTCGGCCAATCAGAACTGCTTGGACAGCAGCTCAAGTCTTATTCTATTGTCATTGCTTTTGTATTACCTGAATATTATCTGATGTAACTGCTGAGAAATGCTAGAGGGACTGTCTAATGTGCTATATATAGTACTATCTGATCAAAAGTATCTGTTGAGGAAGCACTTTGATCTGCAGTCTTACCTGTACTAGACTTCAAATTCCATTCTCCTCTCGCTGCACAGGGCCTCAGTATCCAGCAGCGACCGAGGTCTGCAAGCACAGCCTTGGCACCTCAAAGAGGATGGACGTCCGGCTCGGTAGAACTCAATTCTGAGCACAGAACAATCAGGCACTTCCTTCAGTGTATTTATTCTGATTGAAGGTCAGCTTGACCTGAGGTGCTGGTAGTTTTTCACTACTGGATTCATATTGGGGCTTGGGGTGTCAAATCATGAAAGGTTTGAAAAGTTTGATGGTGACAAGGGGTCCCATCGGTCTCTGTCATCCTGTTGTGGATGTATTAACTGTCTTAAAAGGGCATTCTGGATCCATTAATGAGCTCAATGTGACAAAAAAAATCTATTTTCCCACACCACTGCTCAAGGGATATACATATCATTTAGTTTGATTCTATGAAAGCACTGAGTTTCATTAATGTAAAGCAATGTATAATCCTTGCTACTCATAGCTGTAGTTATGAGAGTTTCTTTGTAAATATTAGTGCATGTAATTATCCAGCATACGTGATCTTTCAACTCACAATAGTGTCTACAAAAGATGGAGGTTATTTACAATTATGATACTGGCAGAAGTAATGAAAGAAACAGTAGACAAATGGCAGGTGTTTTGTGTTCCTGTAATACTATCACATAAAAATAATGAAGAATAATGCTACAGGGAACAGAACTGCCACAAGACAGGGTACAGAACAGAACTGATTACATAAACACAGCACAGTGCGTGTATACAGTGTTGGACATTTCAGGTCAGGAAGCTACAAATCCAGGTCCAGAAGATACAAATCCAGACCATGATTTTGGTGCTACCAGCCAGTTGAGTATAAAGAATCATAGTCACTGTACTCACCTGGTTGGTATCTTCTGGACCTGAAATGCCCACCACTGAGTTTTTGGCTTGTCTTGTGCTTCATGGGACAGGCAACCATGAACTGGGTACAAGTGGTTAAAATTGATGAAATCATGAACTGGGTACAAGTGGTTAAGATTGATGAAATCATGAACTGGGTACAAGTAACTAAGATTGATGAAATCATGAACTGGGTACAAGGCTCCCTAAAAAAAACAAACAGAATATCCATTAACCAAAAGATACTCACCCACCAAAAATCCATCCAAGCCCTTCTCAGCTTCTCCCATATTTCCTCCACCCCATTTAAAAATGCCTAATGAGTTAGTAGAGGTACCAGAAGCCAGCTGGGGTTTATTGACTTTTACCTGAAGGTCCAGAGTTGGTGATTACTCACCATGGCAACACACAGGAGCTGCTCCTCCGCCTCCTGCTGGCTCACAACATATTTTGTGACTTATTTTATTCCGGTGTATTTTTTTTTCTCTGCTGACCCCCAGCTTCAGCAAAGGTTATTTTAGTCATAGTTTTTGTGCTTAACCCGCTTCACTGGTTATACTACAGCCCATAATGTAAATGTCACTTGAATATGCATTTTGGGCTATAGGTCACATCACACGTCAGTCATCTAATCAGCCCCGATTAAACATCTATTGTAAAGGTAATTCAACATTGTAGTTAACAGGGAAACATATTATAGACAGCAGCAAAGGTAGATGTGGAGTCAGGGTATATAATATTGGATATGCTGTATGCGTGTGTGTTGAACCTGACGGTGGCTGAAATTCTTCCTTTTTTCACTCTCAAATGGATCCCAGAGGAGAATTAAAGAGCAGGTGCCAAGCTGATGTCTTCACTGTGTATATTAATAATGGCATTTTTCATCTCTGACTGTAAAGGTCAGCTTTCTTCAAGCCCCCCTAATCATGTTATCATTTGGCATTATCTCACCCCCCCCAAAGTCATACAGCCCGATTCCCTCATATGAAACCTATGGAGGCAGGGGGAGCCGATTTCAGCGCTGCTGAGATGGTAACATTTCCAGTCATCTGGTTCTGATTGTGGAGACGGGGCCATTTCTCAGAGGTGCCTGGTGCCCCCCCTGTGATGTATGCAGCCTAAACACAGACTAACAGATCATATTTTTCACCAGAGCCCCTGTGAGTGCCGCAGGCAACCTGACAAAGTCGTGCACTGGGGGTGCGGGCCTGAACGGCATATTCACATGATTTACCCTCCGTAAAGTATGCCATCTATGTGATTTTGATCTATTTGATTTCTTTTCAGGGCACATGTAACATCACTAATTTCAGACATCATATCCAGGCGTCACCCTCCCCTATATGAACAATTTGGGGCACCAGGTGTTATTTCCTGAAAACAGGGAGACACTGCGAGTTTGCTGGGTCGGATCTCTCTCTGTGCTTTTCCGATCCTGCTAGTATCATTCTAGGTTTTCATATTCCCCCCCAGTAATTGTGTATATACAATGTCACACACCGAGAAAAATTCTAGAATAAATGCACCTCTATTCTAGTTCCCTTCGTGCCGCTGCAGTGGTTTTTGTAGCAGGACACAGTGAAGGAGATTAAGACTGTTCATTGCTGTGAGCTAAGGAGATAATCCCCTGCTGTCCACTATCAGCTAGGCTAGAATGAGGCAGCAGGATCTGGCAACCCTTCCCTTAGCTAAGCAGAGGAGCGACCACGACAACGGCCAATATGCTGTTAGGGTTACAGATGGACCCAAAGTGGAGCTCAGTGAATCTCCTATCTATGGGGGGCGGCCTGACATTACAGACATGCTAAATCACCAGAAGAAAGGCAGAGCCAGCAGTGTCTGTGCCTTCTTTTTGCCAGGAGGGGGAGCTAAAAGTGTATCACTGGGAAGAATGACTTTTCCGCTGCTACTAGGAGCCGGTGTCACCTACATCCAGGTTTGAAGGGGAAGGAAAATCTAGTTCATTGCGATGAACATTGTGAAATGACCCGAGCAGTTTTTTTGTACATCTTTTCCAGCTGGACTTTAAGCACAAACGAGGCAGCTATCTAATTTCACCATTTGTGGGTGGTTATGTTTTTATTTTCACTAAAAATATAAAAGGAAATTTGTAGTACCCTAGAAAACTGCTTCTACTGATAACCCAGATAATTATACCCTACAACTGACTATTAATATTTAAATATATGAAAATAGTAAAGCAATAAGGGATGAGCTGGAATAACATATTTATAATTGTCACATAATTGTCTTGGGTAACCTTTCAGCCCCATGCACAGCTTGGCCCAATCTGAGAGCGTGAAGATGCTTCTGATGAGCCACACAGACCTCTTCATTGCAGCGGTGGCGCGGCGTGGATCCATCGGCGTGGGTCCATCGGCGTGGGTCCATCGGCGTGGGTCCATCGGCGTGGGTCCATCGGCGTGGGTCCATGCCGGCAGACACTCAGGAGGGGGAGAAGTTGTAAACGTGTGAGTGGAGTATTTCATGTGACCCGAAGAGCCTCAGACAAATTATACGCAATATATTTTCCCTTTGGGAGCCGGAACGACATCTGTAGTCTCAGCCAAACGCATCGATTCACAGGAACATTTCCCAGCTGACAGGGACAAGGGAAGCGGGAAGCCCAGCTGTGTCTTTATTGGGACGCAACCCAAAAAAGGGACTGGATAAGAATTTATAAAGGAATCCATCAGTCATACTCCAATCAGCCAATCAGAATCACAGGTGCCAGTTGCTTATCTTTTATGATATTGGACCGTGAGTAATTTCCCCAATCTCTACCGTGGAAAAGACATCTGAATATTTTGACATATTAATTTGACAAATTTTTCCACTCTTGCAGACAGAAGCAGGGGAAAATCCCCTTTCAATTCCCCAAGCACCAGTCATCTCAGAATGGCATCAAATTTAAGCAGGTTTATGGTATCGCTGAAGGCCCATTAAGGCCCATTAAACATCGGTCAGTCCTTTGATTGCACATTTTCGATGATAGACCTTAAGAATCAGGTATCTGGGGGGTGCTTGGAGTTTATTGTTCGCTTTTGAGTTACTTAGGTTAATTCAGAATCTAAGCATTCGTACTGTTACAGGACACAAATAGCATTGCCTAGACACATTCTAACATTACTTTTAGCAAGGTTTTCTTTGCTCTCCCAGAATTCTTCATGATCAAAGTGAAATGTTCATGTTTTTCCTCATAACCTGCCCTTGTTACTGACATGTCACACCGCATGAGCTGCATCTCCACTCAACAGAGCCAGCTTCCACTGAGTGTGTGGCCTTTAATACCATGATTAGCTATGGCACACAAGAGTCACAAGACTGCTTTCAGGGACAAACCAGTATTTACTTTCCACGATGACAAAACGGGTGTCACAGACTGACGGCACGATGCTCTGTTTGTGTTGATGCTCTGTTTGTGTTGATGCTCTGTTCGTGTTGATGCTCTGTTTGTGTTGATGCTCTGTTCGTGTTGATGCTCTGTTTGTGTTGATGCTCTGTTTGTGTTGATGCTCTGTTCGTGTTGATGCTCTGTTCGTGTTGATGCTCTGTTTGTGTTGATG
>JAABNY020000108.1:14419799-14431438 GCA_015164015.2 Brevimyrus niger
AACATTTTAAAACAAATTTGAGGAAGCACTTCTTTACACAGCGTGTAGTTAGAGTATGGAATAGTCTTCCTGTTAGTGTAGCGGAAGCTAAAAGCCTGGGTTCCTTTAAATTAGAGCTAGATAACATTTTAACAACTCTGAGCTATTAATTAAGTTCTCCCCAAATGACCTTTATAGGCCAAATGGCCCCCTCTCCTTTGTAAATTTCGTATGTTCTTATGTTAACTCTCCCTGCCTTTACAGAGCCACTGTATCCAATATACCCATGCATCTATTTATTCTCTTGTGCTGTAGCATACCATGTTTGGCTAATCAATACATCATATTTAATTTATTTAAGTAGGTAAGCTGATGGTTAATTTGGCTAGGCTGCACTTCATGAGAGGTTCTTGGTACTGCGGTAGTGATCTTCTTGAGAAATTCTTGTGCTACTACTCGTTTGTATAGGCCTATATTCTAATGTCAAATTATGTTTTTTCTGAGCTAAGTTACACTTACAATTCAGATAAATAGCTTTAAACATTTCCTTTGACTCCCTAAGACTTTTGTACGCTACTGTATATCAATCCTATTTCTGAACATGGTGCAGAAACCCGAAACTGTGGTAAAGTTTTATTATGCTACAGCTTTCGTGTTCAGTGTTACGCTTAAATGAGATTAAATCTTTCCAAGTAGCGAAAGGAATCAGTATCGACAGATCAACTAAATAAAGGGATTCTTGTAATATATAATCATTTAAATCTGTGATTTTCAGGATAAACATTTCCTATCCGAGACTATAAAAGTGAAAATCGTAGTTACAATACGCTGCTGCCAGTCGTTAGTTTTACACGTTTTACTAATTTTTAATTACATTGCTTTAGTCGTTTAGTTCTATCAAATTGTAGCACTTTGATACATTAAATTGAACAATTTACTGTAAAATTAGATTTGTTTGCATACCTTTGTATTACCTCCCAGCACGGTTTGTGGGTATTTTTTATTCCGTTATTATTGGATGAACGCATTTAATTTCAGATTAATGTACTAATTTGCAAACATCTCCTATGATTTCTCCCGCGCGCTTCCGTGGGAATAAACTGGAACGTGCGTGGGTAATGGGACGGGAAGGGGTGGCTTAATGCGCGTCCCCGTCTGTCGCGTACGAATATGTGAGGGAATATATCGGTTTGCATTCGCTAGCTATGCTTGTTACATGAGAGAGAGGGAGAGCGCGAGAGATCGAGCTAGGGAGAGATAGCAAGGGGCGAGCGGAGGCACCACAGCACCGGCGGTGGCGTCAATGCATTTGTGTCTTCGAATCGCCCGTTTTAAGCTGCAGACACACAGCGCGACGTTTCCGATTGAGATTTCACGTCGGGGAACTCTAGGAGCCTTTTTATACCAAGCGACTGGACTCAGACGTTTCTCTTTCGGCCGCATCTGAAAGACAAGCCCTCTGTCAATATCGTGTTTTAACTCTATTTCTTGAATTTTAATGGGAAGATGGCGATCTACGCTCAGTTCTGCAGCATTTTCTGCTTCGTCTCTGTTCAAACTATCCTTATTTTTAGCATATCCTCGCCAGGAACACAGAGTCTCAGTTTCCCTCAACAGTACACGTAAGTATCCATCGGGGGACATACAGCGAGCGCTCGAAATTGGGACAGGTAGTTCAAACTGCTGTTTTCTGAGGTGCGGGAGCCGCTTGATAGTGACAGCGGCTGACACTGAGACCCCCTTTCTATTCTATAGTCTCGGTTACTTACACGTGCATATTCACGTCTATATATGGGAGACTTTGCCACGCTTAAATCGTCGACCCAGTCTTTTCTTGCTGGCTTATTTAATTTGATAAGGTTGACCCCAGGGATTATCAGTTTTCCTGGAATGCACAGGTGTTTAGAGATATACTATATACTAGTAGAATGAAATTGAAGTAGTAAATTAATGACGTTTCGTTGCGCGGTTTTATCCAGAGTGGCTATACTGTTTGTAGAGCAGTGGAAACATAAGTTGACTGAATACTGTCTAGTGGTCTGGTGCCTCGTCTCTCCATTGTTGACATCTCTGGAATTGAATCATATTTATGACTAGATGGAATCTCGTAAACTAATGGCTGTATTCTGTCTAGCGGTATATATTATTGTCTATTTCTATTGGGAAACCTGTAAAACAATCCAAAAGTACAATTTATGACGAAGTAACCGGGACAAAATAGTCACATATGTCTAATATGATGGCTTCTTTAAAAACAGCGTTTCATTTGCTTTCTGTATTATTGATTGAAGTCTTCCAGCCAAGTCAGTGTATTTCAGTATTAACTAATAGTACTCCAGTAATGTATTTCTTTGATTCTCAACGCTTTTCCCGAAATGTTGCTGGATTTCTTTTGGAAAGATATACACATTTTTTGTTTGGTTTTATTGCAGCTAGGTAACTGTTATTTTGCCTCTCCTTTCAAAAAGTATCGCATGTCCATGTAACCTATTCTTGCTGTATTGATATTGATTGCATTTTTTTCCCCAACGGGACAGTTTACGTATTATCACGGTACAGATTTACTTAAGCAGGCTAGACTAGACTCTTATAGAATCTACAAGTGATCCGATGCCAGAATGCATATGCAACTTTCAAGTCCTTTGCAGAAATATAATGAACTTCAGTAAGACGCTTGTATCCTAATGAAATTTGCAGAAGGGCGACTGCAGATATTTCACATTACATGAACGGATCTATCCGGCATATGCAATACTTATGAACCTCTCTAAAATAATGACGTCAAAGGGGTGAACAAGGACAGTGGACTTGGGCAAATACTGAAACGCTCTTCTGTTGCATTTCCCATTTTTCAGATCTTCTCATTTGTCATTTTATCTAGTTCAATTCTTATCGGAAGCCAGGCCGGATAATCGCAAAACGTCTTGCCTGTCCTGTTATTTAAGGATAAAAATAAGTGAATACAATATTGTTTCCTATTACTATTATTTTAATGTACAACAAACGTACAGCTCTGCGCTGTTTTATTCATCGCGTGCACAAAAACATTGTCATTGTTTTAATAATAAGGTGTATGGGATGAAAATGGATGCATCAGCACTTTCCCCCATTTGCTCCTTATTTACGCGCAAAACTTTCAGCATTCTTTTATGTTGTTGAATATGCTGCAGGAATACACGTTTTCATGATGCACAGGACAACCGGGTATAGGAAATTGATCAATATAGTAGTAATGTTTTTATGTGACCGATTACCATGTTTCAACTTAGTAAAAAGTGTAAGCTGTCGAAAACTGTTGAACACGGTTCCTGCCCGTTTTACCCTTCGCTATATATTAGCGAACAGTCACACGATAGTCATATAGGAAGCATTGTAACGATTCTATAAAAAATAGCCCAGGCGTTCCTCGACGTTAATGTTACCTTTAGTATGCTCATTTTATGGATTTATACTCTTATTCCTTAAAACAGTGACGCACGTAAGGTAGAAACGCACGTTAATACATATTAAAAAGGTTAACACAAATAAATGGTGTATGATTACCAATGATTTAATTAAAATTAATATTTGTCATCCATTAGGTGCTGTAAAGCCGTCAGTGTCACACCTGATGTACTTTGGCAGCATAATGTAAGGACAGGCCAGGCGTGTGTACCGTGAATAACGGTTCATTTGCAGTTTGCCATGCGTTTTTATCTCAGGCCTGCATGGACCGGCAGGGAATGATCATTCCTTACTGAAGAGGGCACAACCCCACAAATTATCTGTCGGAGAGAATGAGCAGATAGACCACCCGATTACATTTACCATGTCTCGCCAGTAACCTCTGATACGGGAGGCCGTCTGCAGGTTGCCTGTACATTTTAGGGCGATAAGACGTGTGCTTTCAGCTGAGTTCTTTAATTACGCCCGATTTACCGCTAGATTTACGATGGGTCTTTATCGTAGTTTTATGCAAGTTTACTTTTAATTATTTTACCACCTTATTTAGATTTTTTTCCCTTTTGTACATATAATTTGTTTGTCTCTTTAAATTAGTAATACACTGTTCAATCATAATTGTGGTCTTTTAATTATTTGGTTGATTAACTATGCCTTTTGTCCATTAATAATTAAGCGAATTCATATATTCCAGCTTATTAATAATTAGCTAAGTGAATTACTGATTAAATTACGATTAATACTGTTTTGTCCGATTTTGTTTGAGAAGCACCGATGAACCACATTAAATTAAGAGGGATGTACTTTTTGGCATAACAGGATAGAAACACCGCATTTTTCAGTGTTACGGAAAGCCCGATGCGATCATATTTAATATGAGGTTAGTTATGAGCTGCCTTGGGATAACGATCGAAAATCTAAGTACAAGAGCATTGATTCCTACGAGAACGTCAGAATTTCCCGGAAGGACAGCGCTGACTAAAACCATGGCGGTAACAAGGTGATTAAATCATACAGACTGTCCGATCACGACATCCCCGTTAAGGGGGGCCCATCGTCAAGCAATTAGTTTGGCTCCTCTACAGTTTCTTTTATATTGTACATTTGTAATGCCGTGGGTAATGTTTTTTCTTATATATATTTTTTGTATTTCGGTTGATTTCTTTGTACGAAATATAGAATTCTGTTTTTTTTTCTGTTCATTGTCGCTATTGTAAGTCTATACCCCGAATGAAGCTTGCGAACAAGATATGTACTGTATTATACTAGGCTGTAAGCTTTCATGACAGCGCATCTGTGAACTTTAAAACCTTGTTTAAAATTGCAAAGTGCCTTTGGCTTCTATTTTACTAGGGAATTTGCGAAAATCTTAGAAACATTTCTAATAAGAACGATCTGCACATTTAGCCTATACGTTTATACGATTAGTTATTTTAACGAAGCGACTTAGAAAAATAATTTTATATGGAAATAACATTACTCTAAGATTTTGAGACGGAAAGATAGGAAAATGTAGGAAAAAAAATTCATTTAAAGCAGTTAGGCTGAGCAACATGTATGCTACCGTCGTTAATAGATGTGGCATCTAGATCAGAATTTTATCACCACCCAGTCAAGCGTAATTAAATATATTTCTTGCTGGAATAATTAAAAACCCCTCTTAAGAGCAATTTTTGAAATATGTGTTTATTTGTCACAAAAATGTATCTAATGTAATGTATTTACCACAGGACATGGGGGCCTGGGAATTATCATAAGCATCGTAGAGCACTAGCTAAAGTGCTAGCGCGCGCACACACGCATACACACACACGCACATGTGCAAACACACACATGCAGACACACACACAAGCACACACATGTAAAGTCACACGCATACACACACATGCACACACACATGCACACACGCACATGTGCACACACACACATGCAGACACACACACACACAAGCACACACATGCAAAGTCACACACGTACATACACATGCACAAACGCACATCTACACACACATGTATGCAGGCACACACGCATACACACACGCACACACACACATGTACATGCACACACACACACTCACATACACACACGCACACACACATGTACATGCACACACACACTCACATACACACATGTACACACACACACACACACACACACACACACACACACACACACACACACACACACACACACACTATAGGAAATTTACAAATGACAGTCAACCTAATTGCATATTTTGTGCTGTGAGGGGAAACTAAGAAGCTGAATGAGGAGGGAGAGAAACAGACCCTTGAGGCTACAATGTCACTCAAATCGCCGCTGTGATTTCACATGTGATCAGTGTAACACTGAAATGGTTAAGGTAACATTTTTATACTGTGTGACAGTTCAGATTGAATGGATACATTGAATGGATATATTTTTGAATTTTTATGGTCCAATCTAGATACATTTTAGTAACATAGATTTGTTAGAAAACTTTGAGACTAAATATGTTCTTTAAGAATATTTAATACTTTCTTAGAATACACAAGGTGTGTTTCATTTTGATCATATTTGATTTATTTCTTTGAAATATAGTTTATTTTTATGGTGACCGTCTCACAGTTGAATAGGGCAACACTGAAAACAGAATATAGGAACACTGTGTGCTCTTCCCATAACTCCAGCCAGCCAGACATATTAGATGGATAACATGGAACTTTTTTTGTAGTTATTTGCTTAGCATCTGTATCTGGGGACAAACCTATGGAGGCGATACCTTCAAATGAGAATATCACATGACCATATTTACACTACACAGCACTTGCAGATCATGTCAGTGGTAACATTCATTACAGAGTAGCACCAAATCGATTCTGTTGACTGGGGAAGTAAGTCTCTATCGATATTTTACAAGCAATGAAGTGATAATGGAAGGACTGTCTGACTGGAAGCATGTGTTTCTAAGCTCTCAGTCAGCTCATGTGTTTTAATTATTTAACAAAGAATGTGATGTGCAATTGAAAAAAAGTAATATGCCTGTTTGTCAGCTAGATGTATGACACACACTGTCTTTGGGTGCTTCTGTCTGCTGGAAAGGAATAAGCACAGACGTCTATAGCAGTTATTTTGTGCATTTTGCCCTGAATAGGTTAGTTATTGTCAGGTGCTGTGAAGTTATTTATTCCTGGCTGCTATACAAGGATTGTATTTGTCCATCATTTATTAGGGTTTTCCAGATTCCCAGTGGTTACATTCATACTTGCCATTGAATGTTTTCTATTATGTATTAAATATGCTGTACAGTATATTTGCCTTGGTTTATACATTGTGTATTTCTCCATATTGAAATATTAAATGACTACATATGAGAATAATCTTATTCCCACCATGCCCTTGTGTCCATTCAGAATGGATGGGGGGGGGGGTGTACAACATGGGGATAATTCAGCTTTGATACTTCAAATATATGGTCCTTCACAGTACTGCAAAATGTGCTTCTGATGCATTTAGGGAAAATACCTCATTTAATTATTAGCTATTAATTAAAGGGACTGATGACTGAAGCAGAAAATTAATTAACAGAGGACATCTGAATACGTTTCACTGCAGGCATAATAAACACAACAATGATCATAACATTACTAATAATAGTAGATTTATTAATCTGTTTTTTATGCATTTTTCTTTCAATATATGCTTGACAGTGAATTGTTGTTAAAATCTTATTTAGCTCTGACTTAAAGGAACCTACAGTAGGGTTTTAGCTTCCGCTAAACTATCAGGAAGACGATTCCATACTCTAACTACACGCTGGGTAAAGAAGTGCTTCCTCATTTATTTTAAAATGTTCTCCCGCTAATTTCCAGTTATGGTCACGAGTTCTAGTATTTAAATTAATTTTGCTTAAACTAACCTTTTTAAATGCTACAGCCTTTGTAAGGCCATATTGCAAAGTGTCATATCTGGATTTATAGGTATAAACGGCAGTGAGGCGTAACCCATGAGGGGTTAAGTTCCAGTGCCTCTTGGGTCATGCTCAAGGTTTGGTGCTGGATCGCTGCTATGAGATAGAAGGGCAGTGATTTTAGGACGGTTTGGCTGAAAGCAAGTAAAGCAGCAGGGAAATTGCAGAGAAAATAGGTAGAAAATCTCCATATGCTGCTCTCCTTGTCAGGTGATATGAAAGAATGTGATGCATAAGTAAAGGCTGTTTGTCTATCTCCACCTGAAATTGCATTCAATTTGCTTTTATTGCGGGGTGCTGTGATAACCGATCGGGCTGCGTCTGCGCCGCTTGTAGCCCCCGGATTAATGTGCTGCATTAGCCTGCATTGTGAGGATGGATGTGTGATACTGTTAAGATAATAGGCGCCCACTCTGGGACGCGGTGGCTTGTGCCGCGTTCCGCGCTCCGCGTTCCGTCACCGTCGTTTTGACGCGGGAGCGCCGGTGGCACCTGTGGCCGTCGTTTGGCGTGGGGCTTCCGTCTCTGCCTTTGCGTGTTCCAGAGCCGGCGCCTCAAGCTCCATATTAATTTCACAGTTTACATCACAGTTATAGAGTCGCGATGAATGCGTCCAGCAGTGAAAGTGAGTGTTACACATGCATCCGCATTAACACATGCGCTCGCACAAATGCATGTGCCAGCATCATTCGTGGTCTCCCAAACTGTCAGTGAGACAGAGCGGCAGGGAAGGCTCCATCTACACTTCCATGTCTCCCATTTATTAATCTGCACGTACCTTGGTTATTCTCAGTGTGTGCATTCCCTCACTGGTGTTTATACTGCGTATGAGGCACGCAGAGGGTTGGCAATGGAACAAAAAGCGTTACTTCATACCTAAAATGGTTTAATCTGTTCCTGCTTGATCGTGTGAAGACGTGGAAATTGATATCAGTTCTGTGGCGACGGGGAGCTGTGCTTTTTTGTCGGTTATTCAGAGACTGGGAGATGCCCTGATCCTCTGCCTTGGAGCAGCGAGCATCTCGGGAGCGGATCTCCTGCATGGCCGTTTAGAAACTTCAGATGTTGCTCACAGCTTGGTGGAGCTTTGAAGAGAATTGGCATTGAGGTGCCCGGCAGCTTCCCGCAGAGGCTGCAGAATGACTGTCCAGGCGAAAGGATTTATTCTACTGAAAGCTTTTGGTTATATTCTGCACATTGAGGTAGCTAGAGGTACAATACGAATACACGTACAGTACACAGCTATTAATGGATTTGTCTCTGTTTTAGCTACATTATTCACGTTATACTGAAAGGCCTCAAGGCGACGTTGTAATTGATAAAATATTACAATGACCAAGAGGGGTGTCCAACATCCCAGAAAACATTTTAGACTCTTTTTGCTTCGATAACAGCATTGCTGACTCTTGGCAGTCCTTCATCCGGCTTCCTGACGTAGCCGCCTGGAATGCTTCTCCAGCAGTCCTGAAGGACTTTCCACAAATTCTGGGCAAAAATTGGCTGCCTTGCTCTTATTCTTTGATCCAACTCAACCCAAACTAGCTCCTTAGGGTTTGGGTCGCGGGGTGGTGAGGCCCAGATCGCGTGTCACAGCACAGAAGATGAGGCTTATGAGGCATCTCCACTGCCTCCAGGAATCGAGCTGTACCTCAGACTGACGGCTTTCTACTGTATAATTATAATGTGACGTTACTGCGTAATGTCCGAGCCGTACATACACTGACGTGACCCTGCTTGTTAGTACGGCCAAAAGCGTGACTGAACTGAAATGGTTACTGGATATCTGATTGGTCGAAATTCACGGAGATACCAGCGTTCTGCTCATGGATTATCTGAAGTAAAAAACAGGTGTATTCTGTATATTATTCATTATAAGTAGTTCTGCACATTGCGATGTATTGCTGCATTCCAGATAACTTGGATCCTGAACATTTCCAACCACCTGCTTAAAAGAAGTACTATAAAACAGGTGAAGAGAATCGATTTGTCAAACAAATTTACGCAAGCATATGGTAGTTGAGCTGGCGTTTGATGCTAAAATAAGATAGAGGTGCATCTCACAGACTTGCTAGACGCAATTAGCATTTAGCATGTAGCACAAATCCCGACTTACACCGTGTGAACAGTAATAAAGGATCTCTTTGGATTGACGTCAGTCATTCTCTAAGACACTCCTTCACTGAGCTAACCCTTCTGCAGGGGAAAACTGAAGCGAGCTGGGCTTGTGCTGTAACTAGTCTGTCTTCACAGTATGGCTTCAGTATGGCTCAGTTTCTATATGCCTGAGGAAAAGTGCCTTTACTAAACTCAGAGGACATCAGTGCAAGAATCTGCTTGGTCACACAACAGGGCTACAGTAAGGCTGCTATATGGACACAATGTGCAGTTTTCTGACCGTTGAATAACATAATCACTTGGATTTCTTAACCCATAAAGTTATAGAAGAAGTTATGGAAAAGGGACTGGCCAGCAGCTACCCCGTGAGAAAGCAAAAGGCCTCTCACATACCGTGTGTGTCTTTGTGGGGACTCAGCTCAGTACTCCTCCTGTGAGAGTTTTTAAGGATAGGCTTGTATTTGTGCGAATTTGGGATAATTTCCAACAAAAATCTCATTCTTAATTCTTTCTTTAAACGGGTTACTTTGAATAGTTTTTAAATGATATTTTTCTGGTTGAAAACGTGAAAAAAGTTTACTGGGTAATTAAGGCTGAAAATAGCATGTAACGATTTTCAGTCGCTTGGGGATTTTAGGGGGGCGGCATGGCAGCGGGCAGGTTGGTGGGGCGGTGAGTCTGGTCCTGAGGCGAGTGCTCATTAGAAATGGCGGCTGTCTGGATCTAGTGACTTTTTCTGCTGACCTCGGCCGATGTGTGTGTGTGTGATGACTCTGTGGGGTCTAACACGGCTGAATGGGGGGGGGCCGTCAAAGTGAAAACACCAGATCCTTTCAATTAAGAATTCAGCTGTGCCCGGAATGGTTTGCCACGCCTCCTTGTTTCTGTTACGGTTTCTCTCGTTCTTTTTCTCTTATACTCCCTCATTTGCTGCATTGAATGGTGGGTCGAAAGTAGATTCTGGGCTTTTCTCTGTGATGGCAGCTGTAATTAGATCTTGCATTTCGGTAATACTATATCTTCCACAGTGTCCTGTTCCACGGAGCAGAACCGACGGAGTCTTTTTGACTGGATGGGAGCCAAAGACTGTCATCTGGTGTCGTGTTCCAGGAGCAGGCAGGCTTGTGGGTTCCCCGTAGGAGAAACGCTGCCTTTTCACTACAAACAAAACAGGGGTGCTGGTGAGAACCAGCACGTTCGCATTAGAGAACCGATCTGAGAACCGTTTTATACTGTCATGCAGGCCGATGAGGACGTTGGGGAACCGCGCACTACGGCACGGCCAATCATGCTAGAGCCTTGTGTTGTGAGGATGGGTGTCTGCAGCTCTCCATGTAGGTGACATTTCTTGATACGCCATTTAGTCTGTAGAAAAGGTCTTTCTGGGGGAGTTGCATCATGGGAGAATTGATATCTGTAGCAGAGAACTATGAATGACAACAAACGCGCCAGATAGTAAACAAAATGAAACACAAAATATGACCTACTTATCCTCAGTTGGGAAAAATCAGCCATACTTCAGGCTTAGCTGCAGGCGCCTCTGATGAATTCTGAGGGGGACTGAAGGGTTGTGTGTTCAGGTCTTTCTCCCTCGCTTCCTAATGTCCAGGAGCTTTTCTATCCCCCGAGACGCCTCTACAGTGTTGTTCAGCATTGGCTGAGCACGAGCAAGGACAGCAGTGTAGCCAGTGTCACGGAAACAAGAGGACATAAACAGCCACCCCGTTACCCCGAGCCTCCCTAGTGTGCTGGGCTGACGGAGAAAAGCTCGACCTCACAGCGAACCAGCAAGGGTCCCTCTGGGGATTTGTCAGTCCCAGTTGCAGGGCTCGAGGCAGATGAGTGGGAGAGAGGATCTCCTTCATTTGACAGGACCCAAAAATGTGTCCATTCGCAAAACCACCATCTTTCAAAACAAATACCACATTTAATAAGCACTTATAATGAATAATTTTTGGAAAATATAGCATGACTTATGTGCTTTTGAAAATGAGCGATAGGTCTGTGTGTCTGTGGGTGTGTTCAGTTCCTCCTGAGAAGGAGCGGATTTTGCTTGGGGCCAAACGCTGTTGTCACTGGAGATTGTGATCAGTGTGCTTCACACACACTGGAGATTGTGATCAGTGTGCTTCACACACACTGGAGATTGTGATCA